>JAOANK020000013.1:804241-824325 GCA_026257165.2 Telfairia occidentalis
TCATGGACTTTGTTTCAATCCATACAAAGATTTGCGAAGACGACATACTTTATCATTCTCCCCTTGAGCAACAAACCCCGAGAGTTGCTCCATATAAACTTCTTCTTGAAGATCGCCATGAAGAAAGGCATTTTTAATGTCAAGTTGATGCAAAGGCCAACTCTGAGAACAAGCCATGGAGATGAATAGCCTGACAGAATTTAATTTGGCAACAAGAGAAAAGTATCAAAATAATCAATCTCATAGGTCTGAGCATAACCTTTAGCAACAAGACGCGCTTTTAATTGAGCAACTGACCCATCAGGATTGACTGTGATTGAAAATACCCATTTACATCTGATAGTTTTCTTTCCTGCAGGACGAGTTACTAAATCTCAAGTATCATTATCATCTAAAACATTCATCTCTTCTATCATTGCGTCACGCTAACCAGAATGAGACAAGGCTTCACATATCGTTTTAGGGATGGAGATAGAATCAAGAGACGCAACAAAAGAATATGTAGAAGATGATAAATGGTCATAAGAGGCACAAGAAGAAATTAGGAAAAGTACAAGTGCATTTACCTTTACGAAGAGCAATAGGAAAGTCATCACTTGATCTTGGATCTGCTGTCGTAGAATCTTCGAGGACAGGACAGTTATCTGGAGGTTGCTGTCATCTAGAGTAGACTTAAGTAATAGGTGAACGAACAGGGACAGGTACCAACGGGGTGGATCAGAAGAGGATGTAGTAGGGATAGGTACCAAAAGAGGTGGATCAGAAGAGGATGTAGGAGAAACAACTATATAGATAAAGAGATCGCCATCCTCCTTCTGACTCATAGTAGGCAATGATGGAGTGAAGGGTTTGTCCTCAAAGAAAATAACATTGCGAGATACTTGTTCAAGCTAGGTCAATAACATTTGTATCCTTTCTGAACATGAGAATACCCTAAGAAAATGCACTTCAAAGATTTGGGGTCTAATTTTGTCAGATTATGACGAACATCTCGAACAAAACAAGTACAACCAAATATTTTAGGCTCAATAGGAAACAAAAGTTTTGTCGAAAATAAAACATGATAAGGAATCTCACCATGAAGAACAGATGAGAGCATTCGATTAATCAAGAACCAAGCGGTGGAAATTGCATCAACCCAAAAATGCTTTGAAACATACATCTGAAAGGATAGTGCTCTGGCAGTTTCAAGAAGATGCCTATTTTTTCGTTCAGCAACTTCATTTTGAGATGGAGTATATGCACAAGATGATTGGCGAATGATTCCATGCTTACACAAGTACAACCCAAGGGCATCAGAAAAATACTCACGAGCATTATCGCTTCTCAAAATTTTAAGGGAAATATCAAATTGAGTTCGAATTTCAGCATGAAAATTGCAGAAGTGAGAAAGCAACTCAGAACAATTCTTCATAAAATAGACCTAAGTTAGGCGAAAATAATCATCAACAAAGGTAACGAAATATCGAAATCCTGTTTTGGACACAACTAGACAAGGACCTCAAATATCAGAATGAACTAACTCGAATGGAGCATTTGCTCATTTATTGACCCTAGGACTCGAACTAAGACGATGAAATTTGGCAAACTAACACGAGTCACAATTTAATGAAGGCAAATTATGAAACTGAGGACAAAACTTTTTTAATACCGAGAGAGATGGATGACCGGGACGACAATGAGCTTCAAAACGAGTAACAACACCAGAGCATGCAACAACTTTTGGCACTTGATGCTCAAAAGTATAAAGTCCTCTAGAATCGTGTCTGCTCCCAATAATCTTCTTCGTCACAAGATCCTGAAACAAACAATAGCCAGGATAGAATGGGACACAACAATTAAGGTCACGAGTGAGTTTACTAACAGAGATCAAGTTAAAAGAAAGGTGATGTAAATATTGAACAGAAGACAAAGAAAGAGATGGGGTGAGGTTTACTGTGTCAGATCCAAGAACAGTAGATTTTGATCCATCTTTGGATGTGGATGACAAAGGGGTAGAAAATAAAATAAAATTATCTATCATATGATCAGTAGCACCAAAGTCTATGACTCATGTGGTAGAAGATGAAAATAGACAATAATTTATGTTACCTGAACTAACAATAGTGGTAATAGAGTTAGACGCGGAAGATGATAGAGATGGTTTCAATGATTTCTGGTACTGTTGAAATTTAGCAAACTCATCCAAAAATTAACAAATGACTTCTTAGATGGATCGTAGATTGATTGAGTCTCCGATTGAACCAAATCAGATATCACCACAGGCTTTTGTCTGGCCATATTGCAACGAAGAATGGAGAAACACAATATGTAATCAAAATTTACGAACTCAAAACTAAATGGCTGCACAAACTCTGAAAACCAGATCTGAATAGAGTTCCCAACAAAAACCCTAATTCTTTTCTAAAACAACTTCAAATCCGAGCATATATCAACTAAAATAACCATACACAAAGGTCGGATATTGCAAAAAAGAGCGAACCACGATGGCCGAAAAAAATTTCGGCCACTCATGCACCCTCACGCACTGGCACATGGGAGAAGCGGCGACAGACTCTGGCGACGCGTGGGGCCCACGCGCAGAGTGTTTTCCTGTCGAATTCTGGGGTTATTCAAATCGATGGGTGGGGTTCCTTTTTGGCTGAGTGGTGTCGAAAAACAAACCATCTAATGTAGTATTCTAAATCTCAAACCCTAAAGGTGCACAAAACTCACAAAACCCTAATTACTCTAGGAAAAGACCTAGATGCTCTGATACCATGTTATTGTGAAAACAAGTGGGGAGAATAACTTACTTCATTCTATACACTCGAGAACGATATATATAGGCATATATGGAGGCCTTAAACTAATAATAGTAAATTACAATAAACTAATATTTTACATAAATATATACTATGACATTCATCAATCTACATGTCGTGATATTCCTCAACAAAATGGTATTGTTGAAAGAAAAAATAGGCACTTATTTGAAGTTTCTCGTGTCATTATGTTTTCGATGGATGTTCCTCAATATTTGTGGGGGAGACCGTTCTCACAACTGCTTATCTTATTAATAGAATGCCTTCTAAGGTTTTAAACTTTAAAACTCCCTTGGATTTGTTAAAATTTTTGTTTCCTACCATCTGACTCTACTCTGATTTATTGATAAAAGTTTTTGGATGATCAACTTATGTTTACATTTCCACTTCTCTTCAATCCAAACTTGATAAAAAAAAGCTGTCAAATACATTTCTTAAGGTTATGTCTCAACTCGGAAGGGTTATAAATGTTTTGATCCCCAAACCAAAAAGACCTATGTGAGTATGGATGTGTCGTTTTTGGAAAACCAACCATTCTTTACCCAATATTCTCTTTAGGGTTTTAGCCCATAGTATTTGTGAGGGTATATGGATAAAAAAGCTTCTTGAAGAGCTTAAGTTCTTCCATAAGATACCAACGCGCATTTATTGTGATAACAAGGCTGCTATTTCCATAGCTCACAATCTTGTGTTATACGACAGGACAAAATATATTGGGGTCAACAAACAGTTCATCAAAGAGAAAATTAACTCTAGAGTAATATTTACTCCTTACAACGACAGAGCAAATCGCTGATGTGTTGACTGAAGGGCTTCCAAAAGTACAGTTTGACAAGTTAATTGACAAGCTGGCAATGGAAGATATTTTCAAACCAACTTGGGGGGAATGTTGGTTTTGTATATTTGATTTATTAGTTGTAAATATTATTAGTTGTAATTACCCATTTATTGTAGAATATTTTTTTCCTTATTTTGTAATAGGCCTCAGTTCTGCATAAGTAACATATTTTTCACTTTTGAGAAATAAGACAAAATATTGTATTCTCTCAAAATACACAAAAACAAAACAAAAGAACGTATTTGAGTGCAGTCTAGGGTGTTGAGTCTCCTTTGCAAAACCTGCTACACAAAAAGTTTGATCTTGAGGTTTTTCACTTTCCATAAAACACCGAAAGCAGGGGCACCTTTGAGAGGTGGAAGATTATATAAAACATGGAAAAAGGAAACTGCAAGAAAAATCCCAACAAGATAGAGAGACCAACCATAAGTTCCCCTCTTTCAAGATACACAAAACGAAGAGAAGACACCTCTCTCATCTCTCTCTCAGAAAGAGGAGGTAGAAGCCTAAAGAGACCAAGGCCAATGGATCTAAGAATGACATGATTGAAGCCACTGAATGAATCCTCTTCTCCAATAGGGAGTACAAATATAAGAACAAGGCACAAAGGGATTTCTTGCCCACCAAACAATCCTTTAAAAAGAAAATCTTTAAGTTTTCCCTAACGAGCATTTCATAAACTAGGAGAAAAGAGGAAAATCTAAAACAGAAGTTTTTTCTAGAGCCCTTTGAACCACCACCTAAAACCAACTCAAAAAGATGAGGGCCATATGTTAAAAGTTGAGAGATTGCAAAGAAAAGGCGTTTTCATTTCAGTTGGATCTCTAAAGTTCTATAAATCTCGATATTTCATAATTGATGAAGGATCTAAAAGGATTGGCACATAAGAAGATTATGGACTTTGTATGAATACATTAGACATTTGTTTCCTAAATAAAAAAGGCATAGACATGAGACTGATACATTCATATATTTTCTCTAAAAAGTAAGGGATATAATTAATGGGGACATGTAAAAGGTGTCGTTTAAAAAACTTAATACTTCAAAGATCCTCAATGATTTTCATGAATGAACGTTCGTATTCTAAAATTCTGTTTATATTAAAAACTAAAATTTTAGAGCTCCTTGATCATTTTGAAGACGCACTATCGTTGGGAAAACACAGGACATATAAGATGAACTTTTTGAGGTTCAAGTGTGAGTAAAGGTAAGTTCGGTATAATTTTTGGAATAGTAAACTGTTTTTAACCAACTAAAAGCAATTTTCAAAATCTTTTTAGTGTTTGGTTACTATTCTTCGAGGTAATTTTGAAAATTCTAAAATTACTTAAATTGTACTCCAAATTATTAGTCTATAGAAATCACTCAATTAATGCTTCTTCCAAAAGTACTTATTGAAGTGCATCCCAAATTCACTCTAAAAACCGTACCTTCAAAAGAGCAGATGATCCTTCCTCCCTGACGATCGTTTGGACACAATCGACAATTCCCTTATACTGGGTTGCAGAGCCCTACAATAGAGGCAGAAAGAAGAAAATAGACCACTTTTCCGATTGAATCAGACATTAAAGAAAGGAGAATACAAAAGGATTTGTATGCTTCACGCATTATATGTCGATAGCATTTCTAAATTAACTAAAGCAACTAAACTGTAAAAAATTAAGCACAACAGAATACAGTAAAAAAAATTATCTTACTTGAACCATTAATCTTGTCTTAATGACATCAAGAGGAGTGGTTATAGCTCCAGTTAGTGCACCTATGTGATATTCAAAAGTAAGCATATGAATCTTCGGAATTTGTACATCCAGAAAATCATTCAGAACTTGGAAAGGAAACTGCTACCAATGTCGATATCAGTAAATGAATAATTCCTATGCTAATGAAGTAGATGCCAAATTGAAGAAATGCTAATCATTCATGTGCACCAGCAATAGAAACAAAGTCACCAGGAACAAGTTACCTATGCCTAACAGTAAAAGCCTTTCAGTTTTATCAATTCTTCAAATCACAAGCTGTTGACAAGATTTTGACTAATCAAAGCAGATTTCTTGAAACTCGAAGAATGCGTTTGTTCAAAATCTTTAAATTGGATTTTCAGCTTTATAAGAAGAACCTTCCAAGAGAGCAAGAGCCTTCAAGATGAAGGAAAATATTCCTAAGAGCAGAAAGATGCATGAATATATGAATGGAAAATTGAAATCTACCATGTATAACACAGTCAAAAAATGAAGCACTCTTTCCTTATTTCTTTATTTATTTTTTATTTTTTCGGTTCCCACTACTCTCTACTTCATTTGACAGGGTAAGAAGTAGGTAAGAGGAAGTAGACACAAAAGAATTTGATCAGATTGCAGTGAAAAATATCATCTAGAGGTAAAATTTTATGAATTGAGAAAGGCATGACAAAATAGTAAACATTCAATAAAGGCCAGAAATTTAGGTTGCTAATTGAAGGAATACCGAGCAATTTTTCCTTTTTATAAAAAGAAAATGTTACATTAAAGCATAAAAGTTAAAAAAGAGGATAACTAATAGCCGACCCCTATTTAGCAACCTAGGAATTACAAGTGAACTTTCCAACTAGCTAAATAAATAAATAATAAAAAAAAATCATTACATAAAACTAGAGTGTTGATCGCTCAAAGAGGGGCGTTAAACCATATAATTGCACAACTTTATATCCCCCTGCCATTGTAAAAATTACATCTATTTCAAATCCTCCAAACCAGCCAAAGGTTGGTGTTTGTTAGACCCCCGTCACATAGAATTCCCCAGCGTTATGATCGTTTTATTACCAGTAGGTTATTGTACTTGTTAGTTTTGCTTTAGCCTGTTTTAAGTTCTCTTTAGGTGTTGGAGGAACGCATGCTTGTATTGTGAAGGTTAGGAATTAGGGTAGGAAAGACCCGCGCGCTCAAATCGGCTGGGATCTTGTACGTCCTTTGGGCTTATTTTGGAACAAAAATCAATACAACTTAACAGGAAAGTTAATACCTAACAAATTGATATCAGAGCAAGTTCATCCTAGAGAAAATAGGAAGAATGGCACAGAAAAAACTAAAGGAGAGATTGGAATTATCCGAGCAGGAGATGAAAAGTATCAAGGGGGACTTGAAGAAATTTACCTCGCTGGATTAAATGGACCTAGACCTCGCAAAGAATGTGGAGAAAATATCCAATTGAATGGAAGAACAGCCACAAGTCACAAGTGATCAACAGAGAGCCTTCAACACCATCATGGCAGAGAGCCCTCAACACCATCATGGCCAACGACCCAAGCAGCAAATCTCCAAATGTGAATAAGCCAAATGAAGACAGAACACGACAGAAACACCATTGACTACTAGGAACTACCAACAAGATTCAACACGAAACTGGAGGAGACAGAAACACATTGAGAAATAGAGATAGCCATCTTGAAAGGAGCCAACTCAAAAAAGTGGCAAATTCCTGTGATCACCCGAGAAAACCCAGACACTTGGCTATTCCGAGCAGAGCGATTCTTTGACATCCATGACTTAATGGAAGCAGAGACACTCATCGTGGCGGTGGTGGGCTTTGATAAAGAAGCCCTCCTGGTATCGCTTTGCAGAAGGTTGACAGAAATTCACAAATTGAAACGATTTGAAATCAAGACTCTTCCCAAGGTTTCAACTCCTACGGAAGAAAGTTTATGTGTAAGATTTCTCGTTGTTAGACAAACTTGAACAATGGATGAATTTAGAAAACCCTTTGAGACCCTCGTCGTCCCTCTGCCCCATCTACTTGATGAGGTTCTGGAAAGTACTTTTGTGAATGGATTGGATGGGGTAATTCGGGTCAAGGTATTATGCTTGGAACCCATGGGTCTGGAGCAAATTATGAAGACAATCCAACTGATGGAGGATAGAGATATAGCGGTCCAAAATAGGAATGGATCAAACTCCAGACCAAAGGGAGGAAGGAAGAGTTATGTCCACCAGCCCAAACTTAACATCAAAGACAAACGTGAAACCCACGGACTTAAACCAAACCCGAACCATCACCCACGGAACTAACACTACATTCAAAAGATTCCCCCATCAAGCATCTCATAGACACCAAATTCCAAGCAAGAAAAGAAAAAGGTCTCTACTTTCGCTGCAATGAGAAGTTTACGGTAGGGCACTGCTGCGAAAGTCGAACTGCGTGTATTGTTAGTCAACGACGAGGTAGAAGACAAGTCAACAGATGAAGCGTACGACGGGCTAGCAAAAATCGTGATGCAGGCCGTCGAAATAGGGGAAGTGGTGGAACTATGTGTTGAATTAGTTAGAAGTTTAGATTGTGTTGACTTAGTTAGAAGTTGTTTAGATTGTTTGTTTAAATTTAGTAAATAAATTTTCTTTATTTTAGGGAAGTTAGTGGTTATCCCTGCATTTTGTTTTCTCTTGTAATCTAGATACAGTGCCTCTATTCTTTTTTAAACATCAATTAGGAAATAAAGAATTTATTGCTTCTCTCTCTGCTCGTGTATGTCTCTCTAGTGTCTTCATCCTTAGTTTTTATGGTATCAAAACTATGTTTGGATTGACACCAGAATGGTTAAAACAACAATGATGGCTGACGTGCGCAAGGATGACAATTCCAAAGGATCGAATCAGTGTTTTTAAAAGCCCAAGGCGCACTAAAGCGCAATAGCCCTTCGAGGCTTAAACGCGAGGCGCCCAAAAAAGCGCAGGCTTTTTTTTACGAGGCGCACAATAGATATATATAAACAAATTTTTTATATATGAAGAAAAGTAGTATAACAAATAATAGGATGATCAAAAGTTTAAGAAAAGAGAGTTTTTCTTCAAGATTGTAGAGAAAAAATGAATATTTTTAAAGAATATTCATCTTAAAAGTTAGAAAAATAAAAAATAAAGAGAAAAAATAAAATAAAAATGGACTTGAGGCATCGAGGCACACACCCCAAATGCTAAGGCACCTGCCTCAGGTGGGCTTTATTAACCGAGCCTCACTTTTTTGAAGCGAGGCGCAAAGATCGTGCCTTGGGCTTAAGCGCGCCTAGGTGCCCGCCTCACTGAGCTTTTTAAAACACAGGATCGAATAAGACCATGATTTCTCTACCTACAAGCACGTCCACGACACCTCACATCTCTTTCTCTAAAGCTCCAAATTACCTCCAAAACTCAACGAAAAAAATTATCTACAATGGTCTTGATCGACCTCCTAGTTATATGCAGTTGAAGTCGACTAGGGTACATCTATGGCACGATAGCAAAACCAGATGAAGTCGGCCCTTCTTTTTCCGCGTGGGATGCTCGAAACTCGATGGTCATGGCGTAGCTCATTAACTCAATGGAGCAGGGCATTAAATAATCATTCCTCTTCTACTCAATGACAAAGAATCTCTCGAATGCACTCACTACGGTTTTCTCTGATTTTGATAACTCAACTCAATTGTTCGAATTACACAATAAGACGCACTCCCTACAACAAGGTGAATCCAATGTCATCTAATACTACAGCTCATTACGTCGGCTCTGGGCTGAACTCGATCCATCTCTCAATCTCGAATGGAAGAACCCAAAGGATGTTGAATGCTTCCGCAAACATACCAAGAAGGAACGAATCTATGATTTTCTAGCAGGTTTTCGTCTGAAATTAGATGATGTGCATTGCTGCTTGCTTGCAACAAAGCCAATCCCAGCCATCGACAAAATCTTCGCAAAAGTCTATTGGGAGTCAAGCCGCAAATGTGTGATGGTGAGTGACTCATTTGCAAAACCCACGTCCCTCATGCTGGAATCATCAGCTTTGGCGACACAAGGACTACCACCTTTACCCCGATCTACTCGTCGGAACAACCTATGGTGTGATCACTGCAAGCGCATGAACCATACAAAAGATCCGTGCTGGGAACTCCATGGTCGTCCCCAACGGCAGAATTTATCAAGAAATTCTCGACCACCTTCGACCACAATTACTCCACCTTCTCGAACCAGCTCCTTCAGCTATCAAGTGGGCTCTAGTGTGTCGAATCCAACTATATCAAATCCTTAGGATTCGACCACCGCTTTCCCTCCATTATCGAAGGCGCAACTCGAATAGCGCTATCGCCTATTAACTCTGCCGGCTGAGTCTAACCCTTCGTCAAGTTTCTGACACGAGGTATTTTTAGTGCAGCTTTAACAAGTCAGATGCATCCCGATCAATGGATCATAGATTTGGGTGCGACTGATCATATGACAGCTTTTCATGTTATGTTTACCATGTACTCACCCAACCTAATTCAGACACATGTCAAGCTTGCAGATGGGTCATTAGCTATTATTAAGGGCTTTGGTTTTGCTGTTTTTAGCTCAAATATTACATTCCACTCAGTGCTCCATGTGCCTAAATTATGTTGCAATCTATTTTCTATTAAGAAGTTAACTCATGATTTAAAGTGTCAGGCCCTATTCACAGACTCTAAGTATTTGTTTCAGGACTTGATAATGGGAACAACAATTGGTATTGTTGATGTCTTTGAGGGGCTCTACTACTTCAGAGAACTAAGTCGAAGGAATAAATAAGGTTTTTCAAGTTGGTTGTGAGTCAACTAATAGAAAACAACAAATTCTACTCGTCGTTTAGGGCACTCGAGCTTTCAATATCTTAAACATTTGTATACTTCTCTTTTCCATAATAAAGACCTTTTTTCTTGCAAAATGTGTCTACTTGCAAAACACTCTCATACGTCTTATCCTGTTGTTGAGTATATATCATCCACTCAATTCACCATAATTCATAGTGATTTATGGGAGCTGTCTCGCATCAAAACCATGTCTGATAAACGTTGGTACCTTACCTTCATTGTTGATTATACTAGAGTTTGTTGGGTCTATTTACTTAAAGAAAAATCAAAAACTGCGTCAATCTTTCAAAATTTTCATTCCCTCATTCATAATCAATTCAATACGAGAATCAAAATTCTTCGCTCAGATAAGAAGGCAGAATATTTTAATCAAACATTGGGTAATTTCCTGTCTCAAAATGGATTCGTTCACCAAAATTCCTGTGTCCCCAACAAAATGGTATAGCTGAAAGGAAAAATGGGCATCTTTTAGAAGCTGTCCATGCTCTCATGGTCACTCATTTTGTTCCTAGCCATTTTTAGGGTGGTGATGTCCTTACTGCGTGTTATCTCATTAATCGAATGTCCTTTCATGTTCTAAAATTTAACATTCCACTAGAAGTATTACTCACTATCTATCCTCAAATTCAATCTGTCCTCGATCCCCCTCAAAACATTTGGGTGTACTGCATTTACTTATGTTTATGATCATGAACATCACAAATTAGAGCCAAAAGCTAGAAAGTGTGTCTTCCTTGGTTAGTCTCCTACTCAGAAAGGCTATAAATGTTATTGTCCAACCACAACAAATTTTGCACTACCATGGATGTCACATTTCTTGAGTCTCAATCATTCTTATCCCTAAATTCCCCTCAGATGAAGACGGAGCCTATTGCATTTAATCATGATGGAAATTTTTGGGAGATTGACGATCTAAATACCAAAGTCGAGCCTCCTCAGCCAAAAATACCTATCCCAATTGTCCCAATTACTCAGACAGAAGAGTCAGTTTCAATAATTTCCTGAAATAATCAAGATCATTAAGCCAACTCAAATCCAAGTGACAAGAACGTAGACTCTTATTTATTCTCGGCGACAAACGATTCAAAGAGGAGTGGAGCCACCACAACCTCAACAGCAAAGTCATGAATCTATCTCATCTTTAGGTACTGAACAATCTACCCTTGTGCCTCAAGATAATACTAATGATATTGAACTCCCTATTACACTTAGAAAGGGTGTGAGATCGTGTACCCAACATTCAATTGCTCAGTGTGTTAGTTATAGTCATTTATCTTCAGCAATTCAGACATTAGCTCTCAATCTTGAAGCCAATGAGGTATCGAAGTCCATTCAAGAGGCTATGAGTGATCTGCAGTGAAAAAATGTGGTAGATGATGAAATGAAGGCTTCGAAGCTTAATAATATGTGGATAGCAGTTGATCATCCTCAAGATACACCAACGGTAGGATGTCAATAGATCTTTATTGTCAAATATAAGGCCGATGGGTCCATTGAAAGGTATAAAGCAAGGTTGGTGGCCAAGGGATACTCTCATATTTTTGGAGTAGACATTTGCACCCATTGCAAAACTAAACACAATTTGTGTCCTCTTGTCCCTTGCTGCAAATTTGGATTAGAAACAACAACAACTAGATGTCAGGAATGCATTCCTCAATTGGGGGGGATTTGGAAGAAGAGGTGTACATGGACCTTCTCCTTTGATTTGATGTTGATAAGTATGATGGAAAGGTGTGTAAGCTAAAAAAATCTCTCTATGGTTTAAAACACTATGTGCGTGGTTGGAGCGATTTACGAAGGCTGTTTGTAAACAAAAGTATATCCAAGCTCAAATCGACCATACAATGTTCTACAGGCACTCTCAAGGTAAGATCATCATCCTCATTATTTATGTCGAAGATATTATCGTAACAGGTGATCACTATGAGAAAACAAAAAGGCTAAAACAAGCACTTATAAAGGAGTTCGAAATAAAGAACCTAAGGGCACTTCGATATATTCTTGGGATGGAAGTCGTAAGGAGCAGAACTGGTATATCTATATGTCAAAGAAAATATATATTGGACCTCTTGAAAGAAACCAAAATACTTGGATGTAAACCAATTGATACTCCAATAAGTATCAATCATAAGTTTGGAGAGAGTCTAGATGGGACAACGGTTGATCAAGGGAGATAACAATGTCTTGTTGGAAGATTAATATATTTATCCTACAATAGGCCAGATATTGCATTTGCAGTTAGTGTTGTAAGCCAATACATGCATGCTCCAACTGAAGAACACATGGAAGTCGTGTATCATGTGTTGACTTAGTTAGAAGTTTAGATTGTTTGTTTAAATTTAGCAAATAAATCACTTTTATTTTAGGAAAGTCGGGGGGTTATCCCTAGATTTGTTTTCTCTTGTAATCTATATATAATGCATCTATTCTTCATCTTTAATCATGATTGGAAAATAAGTAATTTATTTCTTCTCTCTTTGCTCGTGTATGTCTCTCTGGTGTCTCCATCCTTAGTTTTTACTATCCCTAAAGACGGTGGTACAGTCAACACACAAGGCACCATGAAACTCCACGGGGAAATCAATAGGGTTAACATCGTGATTTTGGTTAATTGCAGCGCAACTCACAATCTCATCTCCTAAAAACGGGTTGAAACCCTAGGGCTTCCTGTCTCAAAAACCTCTAACTACAACGTGATCCCGTACGAGTTCGGCCATCAAAGGCAAAGGGATTTGCAAGGCAGTGGTCCTTCGCCTAGTAGAACTACTCAGCATCGAAAGCTTCTTACCATTGAAACTAGGGGGAATCGATGGGATTTTAGGGATGTAGTGACTGAGGTCCCTAGGGCTTACCGAAGTGGATTGGAAGAACTGATTCAAAGCGAGCGAACTCAAAATAACACTATAAGGAGAACCCTCCCTCACTAATCAGAAGTTTCCCTTAAGCACCTCAGTAGACGATGGGACGAGTCCGACCAGAGACTTCTGGTAGACTGTCGTGCCCTAATTGCACCAAACTTTGACGAAGAAGAGATAGCTCTATCCCTAAAAGCCCTTTACCCATGACGTGGAACATCTGGCGATGGAGTATCAAGACGTGTTTTAAAAGGTAAAATGACTACCACCATCCAGAAACTTGGACCCCCTGCATATAGCTGAAGGAAGGGGAAGCTTTAGTGAATGTGCGGCCCTACAGATACCCTTACATCCAAAAGAACAAGATTGAGAGATTGATAAGTGAAATGATGGAAGCACGAATCATTCGCCAAGTACCCGTCCATATTGAAGCCAGTTCTCTTGATCAAGAAAAATTATGGAAGTTGGCCTTTTTCCGTAGACTACCATGCCCTCAACAACATCACCATACCAGACATAGTGATTAAGCAAGCTCCATGGGTGCGAATCTTCTCCAAGTTTGACCTCCGATCCAGCTACCACTAAATTTGTAACACGAAGAGAACATACCAAAGACGGCATTCAAGACCACGAAGGCTACTATGAGTTCCTCATGATGCCATTTGAGCTTACTAATGTCCCTTCGACCTTGCAGGAGCTCATGAAAGAGGTCTTCAAACGATTTCTACGTAAGTTCATCTTGGTTTTCTTTGATGACATACTTTCCTATAGCCCTGATTTCCATACACTCTTCATCTTATTGTGGTGTTGAATGTGCTGAGGGACAATGGCCTATATGCAAACATGAAGAAATGCAAGTTTGCCAGGGAAAGGATCGAGTATTTGTGGCACTGCATATCTATCAGTGGAATTGAAGTTGACCCACAGATGGTCTGAGCCATGTTGGAAGGGCCAATCCCCCACTAATCTAAAGGAGTTACGCAGATTCTTGGGCCTCACCGAATATTACCACCAGTTTGCGAGCAACTATGGAACCATTGAGGCCCCCTCCCACAATTGTTGAAGAAGGATTTCTTCAGGTGGACAGAACAAGCCACAACCACTTTCAATTATCTTAAGAATGTTAGGGTCAACTTGCCGATCTTAGCCCTGCAAGACTTCCACCTTCCATTCGTAATCGAGACCGATGCCGCAGATATAGGGTGGGTGCAGTGCTATTTTAACCACCACCACCCATAGCATTCTTCAGTCAGACATTATCCACACAAGGATAGCTCAAGTTAGTGTATGAGATGGAACTTATGGCGATCGTGTTTGTCATGTAACGTTAGCGTCTGTATCGTCTGGGGGCGAAAGTTTATCGTGAGAACCGACCAACAAGCTCTGAAATTTTTATTAGAATAGAGGGTTGTCCAAGCTAGAATACTAGAAATGGGTGTTGAAACTCCTCGAGTATAACTTCGAAATTCAATACAGACCTGGTTTGGAGAATAAAGCAGTTGATGCCCTACCTCAAATGTTGTTGGTAGTTCAATTGCCAACCATCACTATACCCGCCCTGTTGGATATTAAGATAGTGAAGCAAGAGGTGGCAGGAGACCCAAAGCTGGTGGAGCTGATCCAAGACCTCACAAATGACCTAGATAGCCACCTGAAATACTTGTTCCACGAAGATACACTGCTATATAAAGATCGTCTAGTTCTATCACAGTCTGTCTTATTTGCTACTTCCAAGAGTTATGCATACATACCATGACTCAATCTTGGGAGGACACTCCAGTTTTCTACCAACTTACAAGCATTTAGCCACATAACTGTATTGGGCGGAAATAAAGGGTGACGTAAAGCAATATATAGAACGTTGTCACATTTACCAACACAACAAAACTCTCGTTGCCTCCCTAGCTGGGCTGCTCCAACCTCTGCCCATGCCTGACCGCATTTAGGAAGATGTGTCGATGGACTCCGTGGAGGGGCTACCTAAATCCTTGGGCAACACCACCCTTTTCGTGATTGTAGATAGACTAAGTATGTGCACCTCCTCTCAATCACTCCTATGCAAAATCAGTAGTCACCCTGTTCATTAAAGAGATTGTTAAACTCTATGGCTTCCCACACTCGATTGTATCGATCGTGACAAAATCTTAATTAGCAACTTCTGGTTATAATTATTCTGATTACAGTAAACTCAACTCCGGTGAAGTACTTCCTATCACCCTCAGCTCGACGGACAAATGAAGGTAGTGAACAAATCCATAGAGACATATTAAAGGTGTTTTGTAGTGAAAGGTCAAAGCAATGGGGCCAATGGCTCCCCTACGAAGAGTATTGGTACAATACCACATACCATGTCTCTATCAATTCAACACCATTCCAGATTTTTTATGGCTGCAACCCCCCACCATTGATGTCTTACGATGATCGCTCAACGACTAACTCTACTTTATAGCAATAGCTCGTGGAAAGAGATATGGCCTTAATAACTCTCAAGGAACACCTCGTATTGGCAGAAGAACGCATGAAGAAATACGTTGATCACCATCAATGAGAAGTTGAATATGCAGTAGGCGACATGGTGTACCTGAAAATCCACCCACACTGCCAAACAACGTTGGCCAAAAGACACAATGAAAAATTAAGTCCTCAATTTTAATGCTCATATTGCATCCTGGAACGAATAGGTGATGTAGTGTACCACTTGAAGCTACCACCTACATCATCTATCCACCCCGTATTCCATGTATCCCAACTGAAGGCAATTAGAAATGATATCATGATGCAACCTGTAACACCCTGAATTTTTTGGTAATGTTTTATTGTTTACGTATAGATTAATAAATTATGTTTCTTGGCCATGTAAATATTTTTGAATTTGCTATAAGAATTCTTTATTAATTAAAGTAGTAATTTGAAATTAGATAACTAGTTTAAAATTGAGTTATGACTATGTACATCTTATCAAAAGAGGGTGCATTGTTGGATGGGACCTGACTTGGCTGACTCAGTATTAACTATCATCAGTGGGATTTAGATCTTGACACCTACCTAGCATCTCGATGGAGTTGGCAACAAAGTTTTCGGATGGGTTAATTGTCCACATTGGCCAAGAGAAATTGTTTTGACTAATAAAAGGTTTAAGTCTCACATGTTTAAGTCATCATGATTCATGTTATGCATGTGTATGCAGGTTTGATCCCATTAGCAGGGTTATTTACTGGGTATTTTTGATATTCAACCTTTTGTTAACTATTTTTAGGAAAAGATAGTGACGTACAAGGTGTGTGACAAGGATGTTTGCCAGTCGTGCCATGGGTTTACGTTTCCGCATTAGTTTTCATTGGTTTTCATGTTTTCTTTAATTGTTTATCAAAAGTAATATATTTATTTATGAATATATTTTTGTTATTATTATTGTTGTAAATCTTTTTATGGGATCCCAAATAAGTTATAAATTATTTTAGAAATTTTCATGAAAGCAATTATTTTCTTTTTCCATAGTGTATTTTCAACGTTATTAAATGTTTAAAGCATGCATGTAGTAACGGCTCTAAGTAGTCTAAGTCCAAAAAGTTGGGTCGTTACACCTGAATTTGAGGCCACCTACATCGTTTATCCACCCCATATTTCATGTATACCAATTGAAAATGGCAATTAGAGATGATATCATGGTGCAACCCCTCCCACCTATGCTCACTAAACAATATAAATGAGTAGTAGAACCAGAGGAAGTCATGGCTATGCAACAAGATGAAGCGACTAAGGACTGCGAGTTGTTGGTTCGTTGGAAGAACTTACCTAAAGGCCATGTGGGAACAACTACAAACTATCCAAAACCAATAACCCTAGTTCAACCTCCAGGACAAGGTTGATTCGGAAACATAGGGTGATGTTAGACCCCTTATTACACAAATGTATGTTAGGAGGGATAAATCGGACAATTCTCCCCCAGCATTATGATCGATTTATTACCGTTAGGTTATTGTACTTGTTAGTTTTGCTTTAGTTTGTTTTAAGGCCTCCGTAGCTTTTGGAGGACGGCATGCTTTTTTATTGTGAAGATTAGGAATCAGCATAGGAGAGACCTGCCCTCTGGAACCGACTGGGATCTTGTACGCCTTTTGGGCTTATTTTGGTACGGATATCAATACAACTTAACACCGGAGTTGATACCTAACAGTTGGCAGTAACTGCATTCCGAGAACTATGGATTTTCCCTTTGTGAAACAAAAGGGGGAAACCAGTAACAAAAGGAATTCGTCCATTGAAGGAAGAGAACCCAGTTAAGATCATATCCTGCCATTCTAGTGAAATGGAAGTAAATTTACAAGTTACTTTCCTCTCTTTTACAAACAGCTATTTTGATTAAGGCACAAGCAAGGATGCCTCTTTCATATCATATTAATGTTTTTGATCTTCCCATAAGCTCTAATTCCCATTTATTATCTTTCTTTTTTTTTTTGGGAATTTTAAGCTTTCAAATGCATTTAAGAAAATAAGTAGGGATATTGTATCGCTTTGCCATTGATTTCAGGAAACCAAACAAGTAACTCCAATAAACATTCCTGCCATAATTTAACATTAAGATGATGGCGGCAAATCTACAGGGCCCATTTGCATTCAAAATAATAATGTCAAGCATCTTAGAGCATTAGGTTATCTCTTGATGACTCATGTTCTTTTCAAGAAAAGATGCGATACTATGCAAATCAGATTGGGGATATCAAATAAAATAGTACTTAAAACACTGAAATAAAGAAATGTCAGTACTCTTACCTCATTAAAGTATTTGTGTCTGAATAAATGCATAATTCTAAGGTATTGACAGTAATTACCTGCAAAAGCTCCTATAATAGCATTTTCAGGATCATTCAAATCTCGCTTCGCCTGTCGTAAAAACAGGTTAAACCATTACAAACTGCTACCAAGTAAGAGTTGGGACATTTGCAATTTAGCTTTTTGGCCCCTTTTATTAATTAAGGGCAAATAAACTGCACCCACGATATCTGTCACAATAATTTGCCAAATTTTCAAATTATAAAAGAAAGAGAGAAAGGAAAAGCAGATAACATGACAAGCCCACTGAGAGAAATGAAACATCTGCAGTCAGTGAAATGGTGAGACTTTCGAATTCATGCACCATTATTACTCCAAGGGGAAAACTTGAATGTATGTTGTAAAATGAATTTATAACATTAATTTCAACAGAATGAGACAAAAGCTTACCGCCAACTTATAACCTATTCGTAGTTGCTCATAAATGCAAAATTGAATGGCATCAAATGGCAAATCTCTCAATAGAAAAGATCCATATCCCTACAATGTGATAACCCAGGGATGTTACAAGCAAAACTTTATTAGCATTTTCAAGAACTTCACAAAATTAAGTCCATTACTAAATTCATCAGATTCATCAAAAAGGAGGTTTTTATAATATATCATAGGGCTTCAAGAGCATTGCACATTTTAAAAAACTCACTACTTAGCATGAGAAACGCAAACATTATAAGCATGCATCTCATAGGTTTCAAGAGTATCACGCCTTTATAAAAACTACTCACTTTATATTTTGCAAAAAGAAATGGAAAGACCTTCATACAATACCTAGATTGAAGAATGCAACCTAATATAGCATAAATGTCTATAAATCATCCACTATTGTAAATCCAATGAAAAAGAGATGTAAGAGAACTTTTCTTTTAGAAGAAACTATTCCAAATTTGTTCTGCTGCTACAGAGTTCCATATAATATCTATTTGTTTCTTCCGCTCCTTCATTGAGTGCCAATTGGAATCGTTCCTTCAGAAGGTTTTCCTTTAAGAACAGAACTTTTTAGTTTTATTCTAGGATTAGAACTCTAGTATAAAGCTACTGGTAGTATGAAATGATTTCCCCGTTAATCTCAGCCTCGAGATTAGCAAACTACCTAGTGCCAAGAAATCAAAATGCCAGTAACCAGTCCTCGAACTACTTCCAATTCTTCTTCACATCCTTTACTTGATCCTGAAATAGAACCACCATTAGAAAATTTTCCCTCTCCTTTTCAGGATATATTCATTCCCATCTATTCTTTGTATCTATTCTTAATTTATAAAGTTTACATTTCCAATTAAAATAAACAAATAAATATCACAACGGTAGAAACATCTAAAGTTGCTACAGAGAAAGGAGGAGAGTTACACACTGCATAGAGTCCTTTAAAACCTTCTTTCATTGCAATTAGGCGGACAGCATCCGGAGCTGATGCAAATTGTCCAGTTTGCATCCGTTGTTTAACAACCTATGTTACATTATTTGGTCATTAAACAAAATCATGGAAAATATATGTGTGTGCACACAATTATTTACCTCTGTTGGAACGCGAATGAGAGAAGCAGCAATACCTCCTACTGCACCAGCCATCTGCAATATGCAGCAACCAAAACTAAATTATCTATGCAATTGTAAGACCTATAATTAAGTAATTAAATAGAGGAGTATGGTAAGATAATATCCTCTTCGTTTCAGTGATGATGTAAAAGTAGATTTAGATCAATTACACGAACAGAAAGAAAAAAAAGAAAAGAAGAGAAAAGAAAAGGAACTGATTTTAACCAAGGTAAATTTACATGGGATGAGCATATAAGATCATCCTACCAAGAAAGTTGTTGAAATTTCATTGTACTGCAATTCATACAAACTCTAAAGTGAAATAATGACCTAACAAGACTATTAGGGGGTGTTTGGGAAAAGGACTTGGGGGAGTAGACCTGAGGGAAGTAAGCCCACTCCTCGTTTGGCCCAAGGACTTGGGTGGGCTACACCTACTCCTTTTCACTATTTACAACTCCCCCAAATTACTATTTACAATTCCCCAAAATACTATTTACAACTCCTTCAAATTACTATTCACAACTTCTTTTTATTCTGCTTTATCTCTTCTCTTTCTTCAAGTGGGTCCTACACCCATCAACTCCATCATTTCTCTTTCTTCTATTCTCTTTTTT
>JAOANK020000013.1:824425-838051 GCA_026257165.2 Telfairia occidentalis
ATATATTATATGAAATCACCATCTCTATATATATTAGATTATTTATTTAAAATCTGATGTATTTGTTAATCAAAATTTATAATTAAATAAATTCTAAAATATTAAAAATATATATACTTAAAAATTTAATTTTATAATTAATGAACAAATTTTGATGTAATTTAAATTTTTAAAAAAATCAATACAATATAGTTGTAATTGTGAAAATTGTAGCAAATAATTTAGCCAACAAAAAACACAAAGTTCAGAACTCCATGTTAAACAACTTTGCAACCCAAACACAGATTACACAAACTCAGACTTAACAACTCTGCACCCCAAACACAGACAAATCAACTCAGACTAAATAACTCTGCACTCCAAACACAGACAAAACTACTCCCCAGACTAAACAACTCTCCAGATTTACTCCCCAGACAAAACAACTCCAGACTTAATAAGTTCACTCCCTGTGCCAAACGCCCCCTTAGTCTATTCAGACTTCTAATCAATTTAACTTGCTACCTAGTCCAATAAACCATGTCAATTATAGGATTTTTTTCAATATAATTATAGGACATTGTTAAGCCCTTACAAAATGAGCTAGTGCATTGAGATTTTCAGGAAAAGTCCTTAGCAATTTCTGCTTGGTAGGTTCATACACGCCAACAAATAAGGCAGAAGCCCTGCACATAAAGAATAATTATTAAATAACTAAGAACGAAGCACCAAGAAATAAAAACACTAAAAATTTCTGTCGGGGTTGCTACATGAAAACTGATAAAATACCAAATGCATCCAGGAAAAGAAAAAAAAGCTTAAGCAACTTCATTCTCTTTCTTGGCACTTGATATTTTCAATCTTAAACAGAACAGAGATCTTAGGTTAAATTTAGAGGTAAAAAGCATTAAGAAGATGGAAAGTACTTGTAGCCTGACAATGTGGTGAAATAGCTGGTCAGAGATTTTGAAAAACCATCATGGTATGACCCACTGAATCCTGGTACATGTGGTACACTTATTGGATTTGAAATTTGTATGATCATGAAAATATTCTATGGTGATGAAAATTTAAATACACAAAAACGAAAGTTGCCCAAAGAGAGTGACTGTAGTTCCCAAATGAAGAATTACCATCTCGCTTGTTCAATAAATACCATCAAATGGAAGGTATAACAATAACGGGAACCATAATAACAACCGGTTGCTAAAAATCTTAGAAGATAATCGGAAGTCAGAACTAATACCCTCTAGAGACAGTACTTACGGCAGAACTCCAGCAAGGTTTCCACCCAAACCAGCGTAAAGCCCCTTCAATACTATCTGTCCTCCTCCACGCACAGCCTGTAATTAACTTCCAGTAGAAAGATTCAGCAGCTGTTCTCAAAGATAAACTATGATACATATAATGAAATTATCTGCGACTAATGACACTTTCCTTTGGGCCTAATTCTACATCCACAAGCAATCACTATCATCGATTCATCCACAATACATACAATGAAATTATCTGCAACTAATGACACTTTCCTTTGGTCCTAATTCTACATCCACAAGCAATCAATATCATAGATTCATCCACACCTTCACCATCTCAAAATAAATAAATAATGACAACAACAATTATAATAAACAAACAAACAGAAAAAGGAAACCAAACAAAAAACAAACAGTTTGATAGTATCGGAAGAGGTTCAAAATTATTGTGCATGGAGAATTGGTTCAGCAACTATCAGAATCTGTTTATTTGTTTATTGTTTGTTTTTAACAGGAATCCATCTAGTAAGTAGTTCTGTAATATAACTATAATTCCTAATGTACAGCCACTGATGAGGTTGCATGCCTGTAGCCGTGTCTTTATTGTATCAATGGGGTATAAAGCTGTCTCAACAACCACACCAGCTGTACCTCCGGAGATGACACCCTCTGCAAATTCACAAATTTATTTAGAAATCTGAGACTAAAGATCAAGGATCGAGAAGTTAAACAGGAATACAAAAGATCTGCAGTTAGACAGCAGTTCCTCTAGATTTAAAAACTCTAGCCTATATGTCATCCCAAATGTGTTCCCAAGCATCATTCTCACACAATTTTTTTTTTATAAGAAACAATGGTAATGAATATATTAATCACAAAAACAGCCTAGGGGCTAGGGTAGAGGGAAGCCCACCCAAAACTATACAATGATAGCTTTTCAATTAGAAATAATCATGGTAAGGCTATAATTACAAAAGAATTTAGTATGATTTGAGCACCACCAAAAAGATAAATGATGAACACTATCACAAAACAAGTCCATTGAAGACGCTTTGTCATTGAAGACTCTATTGTTCCTTTCTTTCCAAATTGACCGAAGCACAATTTCAAAGGACCCTAGCCTTTCCCTTTAAGCTAGATCCCCCAAAACATTAAATGAGAAACAGATCCACCTTGGGTGGAAGACACAATTCTATTCAAAAGAAGTAGAAATAAAAGACCATGGCTCGGCTGCATGCCGAGGAACAGTGAATAAAGAGATGGTCAATGGATTCCCCACCACCATTACACAAGCTGCATACCGAGGGAGAAAGAGTCCACCAAGGAAACTTCCTTTGGATTTTGTCAGCAGTATTGATACTTCTGTACAGCAGGGACCAAAGGAAAAATTTAATCTTCTTTGGAACCTTAAAATTCCAGATAAAGTTAAACAGAGGGGAGTGAAACTTAGCCTTGTGTTTGGTGAGCTGATTGAAAACTTATTTGGTGGAGAATTGCCCAAAACCTTCAGCCTGCCATTTAATTTTGTCACCACCCAACCCAAGTTGAAACCCATCTAAAGCCTCTGTCAAAGAAGCCCAGCTCGCAATCTCTCTATCAAAGAGGTTCCCTCTCATCCCCAAGTCCCGAGTTTGCAAAGAAGAGAACCAACAATCAGCTACAGATGCATTTTTCTTTACTGAAATGTTGCATAGAGCCGGATATTTACTAGCCAAAGGGATGGAGTCCACCCATGGGTCTTCCCAAAAACGAGTTCTTCGACCACTCGAGACTTTGAAGGAAATGAAACTCCTAAAACTTGTTCGATTAGGGTCTATATCAATCCACGGTCTACCTTTGAAGGAGCCTTTTGCTTCTTTAGTCAATCTCCCAAACTCTTCTACCCCATAAATAGATCCAATGACTTTTCTCCAAAGCCTATCATCCTCTTCCCCAAACCTCCATAGCCATTTGAGGAGGAGGGCATCATTTCTCTATTTAAGGGAACCAACACCAGTTCCCCCAAATGTTGTTTAAGAAGTGATGTCCATTCCCAATTAACAAGGTGACTCCCTCTTTTATAAGTGCCTCCATCCCAGATGAAGTCTCTAATACTCTTCTCCGTAGTCTTGATAACTTTTATGGGGGCTTTAAGAATGTAGAAATAATAAATGGACAGACTATTCAAAATGGATTGAGCCAAGGTTAACCTCCCTCCTTTGGAAAGGAGGAGGTTTCTCCACTTGTCGAGTGTTTTCTTTATTTTGTCAATCAAAAGGCTCCCAAAAGCTATATGATTTTTTATTACCACTAAGAGGAAACCCCATATAGCTAAAAGGAAAATTGGAAAATGTTTAGCCTTGAAGCCAAACTCATCAGCCCAGACAAATACTTCCTCGGAGCAGCAATTGATCCTTATCAGAGAAGATTTTGAGGCATTAAGAGAGAGCCCCGAACCCAAAAAAGAGGGTGAGAAGCCTCCACCACTTTTATAGAAAACCAAAAATCCTTTGGGCAGAAAATCATCACATCATCTGCAAATTGAAGGTGGGTGATCTCCACTTCTCTCACGACAAAGCCTATAATAATGTTCCTCTCATTGCAATAATGGATCAACCTACAAAGAGAATCACCAATAATTATAAAGAGGAAGGGAGATAGAGAATCACCTTGACAAAGACCTCTTTGAGATAAAATTTTGCCTCTCGGTTTACCATTTGATGATAATAGAAAAATTAGTAGAAGATGACCTCCAAATCCACTTCCTCCACTAGGGCCAAAGCTTTTTAAGTTCAAGAATGCCATCAAGAAAAAACCAATCCACATGATCATAGGCTTTATCGAAATCAAGCTTCAACAAAAAGCTTTTCTCCTTCCTTGCTTTTCAATAACGTGTAGTTTTGGAGACCACAAGAGTCACATCCATAATCTGTCTACCTTCTACAAAAGCAGCGTGAGTATCATCAATAATCAGGAGAACTTTCTTGAGCTATTCAGCCAAAACTTTAGCTTTAACCTTGTAAATAGATGTGACCAAGCTAATGGATCTAAAGTCTTTAACCATAGTAGCCACTTCCTTTTTGGGAATTCAGCAAATGTGAAACACCCTTACTAGATCGTTGTCTGGAATGGTCCAAATATTTTTCAGGAATTCATTAGTCATTCTGTCTGGGCCTGGAGATTTTAGCATGCCTAGCTCTGTGACTACCTTCTGGATTTCACATTTCTGTAGGACTCAAGTTGTTCCTGCCAAGAGTGGTTCACAGAGACCGATTCCAAGTAATCAAAAGTAAAGAGTGTGCCCTCATTCTCTAGGGTACAAATGATTAAAATAATCCATAATTTCGTATTCGATCTCTCTTTCTATAGTAATAAGGTTTCCATTCCTCCAAAGAAGATATGAAGCTCCTACCTTTCCGCGAAGTTCATTTGTGAAAGAAGTTGGAGTTCTCATCCCCATCCTTTAACCATCTAAGCTTGCTCTTTTGGGCCCAAAGTCTCTGTTCCTTCAAAGAAACATCAATCAATTCTACTTTGAGACGAATTCTACTTTGAGATGATTTCTTTTTTATCTATATGCTCTATGGCTTCAATTAAATCCTTCTTTTTCTACAAAACGTTGTCGTACACTTCCTTGATCCATATTATTTTTTTCTTGGGATAAGATCCCTGTTCCATATTATTAAAGCTACTTTAAGACCCCTTAGTTTATCCATGAAGGCATAACTTGGCCAGCCAACCAACCGATGATTGTTCCATCATTGATCTCCTAGAGGGAGGAAGAGGAAGAGTCCAACCAAGCATTCTCAAACCTGAAGGGGGTGTTTGGTTAACTGTTTTGAAAATGGGGAGTATGGATTAGCTAAGTCTAACCCACGTTTGGTTGACAGTTTTACAATCGTAGTGTTGAATTCCTTAGAAGTTTAGATTGTGTTGACTTAGTTAGAAGTTGTTTAGGTTGTGTGTTTAAATTTAGCAAATTAATCTCCTTTATTTTAGGGAAGTTAGGAGGTTATCCCTAGATTTTATTTTCTCTTGTAACCTATATATAGTGCCTCTATTCTTCATCTTTTATCATCAATAGGGAAATAAAAAATTTCTTTGCTCGGGTATGTCTTTCTAGTGTCTCCGTCCTTAGTTTTTATGGTATAGAGCTAGGTTTGGATTGACACCAGAATGGTTAAAACAACCATGATGACTGATGTGCGCAAGGATGAGAATTTCAAAGGATCAAATAAGACCTCGATTTCTCTCCCTACAAGCACATCCACGACACCTCACATCTCTTTCTCTAAAAATGCTTCGCTCCAAATTACCTCTCCAAAACTCAACGGAAAAATTTTCTGCAATGGGTACATCAATGGCACAATAGCAAAACCAGATGAAGCCGACTCTTCTTTTTCCATGTGGTATGCTCAAAACTCGATGGTCATGGCATGGCTCATTAACTCGATGGAAGTCATTAAAGAATCATTCCTCTTCTACTCAATGGCAAAGGATCTCTAAAATGCACTCAATACGGCTTTCTCTGATTTTGATAACTCAGCTTAGTTAATCGAATCACGCAATAAGGCGTGCTACCTACGACAAGTTGAATCCGATGTCACCCAATACTACAACTCATTACGTCGGTTGTGGGCCGAACTCGATCTATTTCTCAAGCTCAAATAAGAGAACCGGAAGGATGCTGAACGCTTCTGCAAACATATCGAGAAGGAACGAATCTATGATATTTTTGCAGGTCTTTGTCTAGAATTAGATAATGTTCGCGGCCGCTTACTTGCCATAAAGCCAAAATCCAACCATCAACGAAATCTTCGCAGAAGTCTATTAGGAGTCAAGCTGCAAACGCGTGATGATGGGTGACACACCCACAAAACCCATGTCCCTCTTACTAGAATCATCAGCTTTGGCGGCCCGAGGACCACCACCTCCGCCCCGATCTACTCGACAAAACAACCTACAGTGTGATCACTGCAAATGCACGAACCATACAAAAGATCAGTGTTGGGAACTCCATGGTTGTCCCCAACGGAAGAATTTATCAAGAGATTCTCGGCCAGCTCCGACCACAAGTACTCCACCTTCTCAAACGAGCTCCTCTGGATATCAGATGGGTCGTAGTGTGTCGAATGCAACCATATCAAATCCTCAAGATCCGACCATCTCTTTCCCTCCATTATCGAAGGCACAACTCGAACAGCTTTATCGCCTCTTAACTCCGCCGGTTGAGTCAAACTCTTCGTCAAATTCCGTGACACAACGAGGTATTTTTAGTGCAGCTTTAATAAATCAGCAGCATCTTGGTCAGTGGTCAAAGATTTGGGTGTGACTGATCAAATGACAGTTTTTCATGATATGTTTACCCTATACTCACCCAACCCAATTCAAACACATGTTAAGCTTGCAGATGGGTCATTGGCTATCATTAAGGGCTTTGGTTCTGTTGTTCTTAGCCCAAATATTACATTGCATTCAATGCTCCATGTGCCGAAATTATGTTGCACTCTAGTTTCTATTTAGAAGTTGGCTCACGATTTAAAGTGTCAGGCCCTGTTCACTGACTCTAAGTGTTTGCTTCAAGACTTGATAACAGGAACGACGATTAGCAATGCAGATGGCTTTAAGGGGCTATACTACTTCAGAGAACCAAGTGTAAGGAATAAACAAGTTCTCCAGGTTGGTTGGTCAACTCCTAGAGGACAACAAATTCTACTTTTACATTGTCGTTTAGGGCACCCGAGCTTTCAGTACCTTAAACATTTGTATCCTTCTCTTTTTCGTAATAAAGACATTTTCTTGCAAATTGTATCAACTTGCAGAACACTCTCGTACATCTTATCCTGCTGTTGAGTATATATCATCCACTCCATTCACAATGATTCATAGTGATTTATGGGACCGTCTCGCATAAAAATTGTCCAGTAAACGTTGGTTCCTTACCTTCACTAATGACCATACTAGAGTTTGTTGGGTCTATTTACTTGAAGAAAATTCAGAAACTGCGTCAATCTTTCAAAAGTTTCATTCCCTCATTCATAATCAATTCAATATGAGAATCAAAATTCTTCGCACAAATAAAGGGACAGAATACTTTGATCAAACATTGGGTACTTTCCTATCTCAAAATGGAATCATCCACCAAGGTTTGTGTCATAACCCCCAACAAAATGGTATAGCTAAAAGGAAAAATAAGCATCTTTTAGAAATTTTCCGCGCTCTCATGTTCACCCATCCTGTTCCTAGCCATTTTTTGCGGGTGATGTTGTCCTTACTGCTTGTTATCTCATTAATCAGATGCCCTCTCGTGTTTTAAAATTTAACACTCCACTAAAAGTCTTACTCACTATTTATCTTCAAACCAATCTATCCTCACGATCCCCTTCAAAACATTTGGGTGTACTGCATTTACTCATGTTTATAATCATGAACGTCACAAATTGGAGCCAAAATACAGAAAGTGTACCTTCCCTGGTTACTCTCCTACTCAGAAAGGTTATAAATGTTATTGTCCAGCCACCAACAAATTTTACACTATTATGGATGTCAATTTTTTTAATCTCAATCATTCTTCTCCCTAAATTCCTCTCGGGGGGGACTGAGCCTATTGCATGTAATCTTGATGGAAATTTTTGAGAGATTGACGATCTAGATACCAGAGTCGAGTCTCCTCAGCTAGAAATACCTCATCCTCAGCCAAAAATACCTATACTCATTGTCTCAATTAGTCAAACAGAAAGAGTCAGTTCCTATTATAACTATAATAATCAGGATGCTCAAGCCAAACTAAATCTAAGTGACAAGCAACCTGAGACTCTTGTTTATTCTAGGCGACAAACGATTCAAAGAGGAGTGGAGCCACTACAGCCTCAACAGCAAAGTCATGAATCTATCTCATCTTTAGGTACTGAACAATCTACCCTTGTGCCTTAAGATAATACTAATGATATTCATCTCCGTATTGCATTTAGAAAGGTGTGAGATCGTGTACTCAGCATCCAATTGCTCAGTGTGTTGATTATAGACATTTATCTTCAGCAATTCAGACTTTAGCTCTCAATCTGAAAGCCAATGAGGTATCAAAGTTCATTCAAGAGGCTATGAGTGCACTGTGGTGGAAAAATGTGGTAGATGATGAAATGAAGGCTTTGAAGCTTAATAATATGTGAACAATAGTTGATCCTCCTCAATATAAACTAACGGTAGGATGTCGATGGATCTTTACTGTCAAATATACGGCCAATGGGTCCATTGAAAGGTATAAAATAAGGCTGGTGGCCACGGGATAGTCTCATATTTTTGTTGTAGACTATCAGAAGACATTTGCACTCGTTGCAAAACTAAACACAATTCGTATCCTCTTGTCCCTTGCTGCAAATTTGGAATGGAAACAACAACAACAACTGGATGTCAAGAATGCATTCTTCAATGGGGGGGATTTGGAAGAGGAGGTGTACATGGACCTTCCCCCTTGATTTGATGTTGATCAGTATAATGGAAAGGCATGTAAGCTAAAGAAATCTCTCTATGGTTTAAAATAATCCCCACGTGCATGGTTCGAGCTATTTACGAAGGCTGTTTGCAAACAAGGGTATTCCAAGCTCAAATCGACCCTACAATGTTCTACAGGCACTCTCAAGGTAAGATCATCATCCTCATTTATGTCGATGATATTATTATAACAGGTGACCACTATGAGGAAATAGAAAGACTAGGCACTTATAAATGAGTTCAAAATAAAGTACCTAGGAGCACTTCGGTATTTTCTTGGGATGGAAGTCGCAAGGAGCAGAACTGATATATCTATATGTCAAAGAAAATATATACTGGACCTCTTGAAGTAAACCGGAATGCTTGGATGTAAACCAGCTGATACTCCAATAAGTATCAATCATAAGTTGGGAGAGTCTAGATGGAAAAACGGTTGATCAAGGGAAATAACGTCTTGTTGTAAGATTAATCTATTTATCCTACACTAGGCCAGATATTGCATTTACAGTTAGTGTTGTAAGCCCATACATGCATGCTCCAACTGAAGAACACATGGAAGTCGTGTATCATGTTCTTAGATATCTTAAAGAAACTCCCGAGCTTGGATTATTTTTCGAAAAGGATGATGACAGAAATATTCAAGTCTTTACAGATGTAGATTGGACAAGTTCTGTTCAAGATAGAAGATCTACGACAAGATATTATACGTTTGTATGGGGTAATCTTGTTACCTGGAAGAGTAAAAAACAATCCGTTGTTGCAAGAAGTAGTGCTAAAGCTGAATTTTGGGTATTATCTCATGGTATTTATGAAATAATGTGGCTGAAACTCCTTCTCCAAGAACTCAAGATCAGGTTTGATAGTTCAATGGAAGTCTATTATGACAGCAAGGCTGCAATTGCTATTGCACACAATCCAGTGCATCACGATCGTACTAAGAATGTTGAGGTTGACCAGCATCATTGAAGAGAAAATCATAAATCTGATGTATATCATCAGATCAAGCTGCAAATACCCTAACAAACAGATTATTGAGGCCCGTGTTTGAAAGATTGTTGGCCAAGCTGAAACTATTCAATCTGTATAGTCAAGCGTGAGTGGGAGTATTGAATTAGTTAGAAGTTTAGATTGTGTTGACTTAGTTAGAAGTTGTTTAGGTTGTGTGTTTGAATTTAACAAATAAATCTCCTCTATTCTAAGGAAGTTATGAGGTTATCGCTGTTATGATATATATATGAATGTGTGTTATTATGTATTTGTCCTTTATAGTAATTGTACATGCTTTAGATTAGGGTTCTCTTGTGTACCAATATATAGCGACCTTCTCAAGGAAATAAGATAACACATTTCCTCTTAATCACTATTACATGGTATCAGAGCTTTCCTAGGGTTTAGATTGTCGTTCGAGTTTCTTTTCTCCCCAGTGAGGCCAGATTGAAGTTTAGGTCATTGAATTAGAGTGACCGTTTGTCAACACCACCCACCTAGAAAGAAGCACCGCCGTCAGAGGAGTGGAAGTGCCATCGTTGTTCGTCAGAAACCGCCCCACGTGGGCTTCACGCACCGTCGCCAAGATCTGCCACCGCCAGCACAAGCGTGGGAGCTCTGTTTTGATCATCGTCGCCTGGGTTTGTCTCGATTTGTAATTTCCAGCCTGTCTGTGTATTTTGTTTTGAAAATATTGCTCAGGTGTGAAGATATTTAACAAAAAGATCCAATTTTGCCCTGTTCAAATCTGTTTTTTTTTTGTTGGATTAGGTCAATTTTATCCGATTTTGGTTTATCTTCAATTTGCATTATCAATGGCTGATACAAAACCTATAATTCTGTCCTCTCTCACATCAAAGTTCACGGAACATAAGTTGAATGGGCCCAACTATTATGATTGGCATAAGACCATTATTTTTTGTTTAAGAAGTATTGACATGGACGACCACATCACTGATGATGCCTTAGAGGATGACACGAGGAAGAATTGGCTTTGAGATGATGTTCGATTATACCTCCAGATAAAGAATTCGATTGAGGATGACGTGGCTGGATTAGTGAATCAATGTGAGTCGGTGAATAAATTACTAGAGTACTTAGATTTTTTATACTCTGGAAAAGAGCAAGTTAATAAAATATATGAAGTCTACACAACACTCTATCGTCCTCAACAGTAGGATCAGTCGGTGATTCGTTACTTTATGCATTTAAAGAAGACGTATGTAGATTTGAATATGCTAATGTCATTTAGTCCCAATATAAAAGTCTAACAAGCTCAATGTGAAAAAATGGTTGTTATGTGTTTTCTACATGGACTTTTACCTGATTGCGATGGCCAAGGCACAAATCCTTTCTGCCTCAGAGATAACTTCTTTATAAGAAGCCTTTAGTAGAGTTCTTCCTACCGAAAATCCTCAATCAGACTCATCTGGCTCATCTGTTTTTCAACCCAACAATGCTTTCATCAATAAGCTCAATGATGTTAAGATCCATATAGAAGTGAGCACAAATATTCAGAGAACTAGTTGTGATAATCGAAGACATGACTCTCAAGACTCTCAGAGACCTAGTTTAGATATTGTCTGTAATTACTATCGTAAGCCGGGTCATATGAAACAGGACTATAGGAAGTTATTGAATAAGGGTCAGAGACCTCCACTTGCTCAAATTGCTTCCACTCATGATACATCTGAAACTTCGGTTACTGTCCCTACGGATGAGCTGCTAATTCCAACAGTACTAAGAATCATTGAAAGCATCATCATCCTCATCAAACCCCACTACAACCATTGTTGAGTCAGATAATATGCACAATTGCCTTCTTTTAACCTCTACCAATGGGTCATAGACTTTGGTGCTACCGACCATATGACAGGTAATTCGAGGTTTTTTTTCTACTCCTTTGTCACCTGCATCTTCACCCACTATTACTTTAGCAGATGGATCAACATCATCGGTTCTTGATTATGGAAAAATTAATCTCACTTCATCTCTTTCTTTGTTCTCCGTGTTAAATTTACCTACATTCTCCTTTAATTTGATTTCTGTAAGCAAACTTACTAATGATCTTAACTGTTTTATCTTCTTTTTCCCTGACTGTTGATTGTTTCAGGATCGTATGACGAAAAAGATTTTTGGTAGAGGATATGAGTCAGGAGGACTCTACATTTTTTATCACCAATTACCAAAAGTGGTCGTTTGCTCTAGAGTTGCATCTGCGTTTGAGGTCCATTGTCATTTGAGTCATCCGTCTTTGTTCGTGTTAAAGAAACTTTATCCAAAGTTTCAATATTTTCTTCATTAAATTTTGATTATTGTGAGAGTGCAAAATTTCATCGTCTTGGTTCGAGTCCTAGGGTCAATAAATGAGCTATTGATCCCCTTGAATTAATTCATTCTGATGTTTAGGATCCTTGTCCAGTGGTGTCTAAAACTGAATTTCGCTATTTTGTTACTTTTGTTTACGATTATTCTCGTCTAACTTTGTTATGTTTAATGAAAAATCATTCTAAGTTACTTTCTCATTTTCGCTCTTTTCATACCGCTTAAAATTCTGCAAACTGATAATGCTAGTGAATATTTTTCTCATTTGCTTGGATCTTATTTGTGCACTAATGGCATTATTCATCAATCTTCCTATGCTGACACTCCATCCCAGAATGGAGTTGTTATACGTAAAAATAAACATCTTCTTGAAACTGCAAGGGCATTATCCATTCAAATGCATGTTCCAAAGTATTTTTGGGCCAATGTCGTTTCCACAGCTTGCTTCTTGATTAATCTAATGTCTTCCTCCGTTCTGAATGCTGAGATTCTTTATCGTGTCCTTTTTTCCATCCAACTCTTTGTTTCTCATTTCACCTAAAGTTTTTTGTTGCACTTGCTTTGTTCGCGATATTCATCTTCATGTTACCAAGTTAGACCCCAAATCCATGAAATGCATCTTTCTTGGTTATTCTCTCGTTCAAAAAGGGTATCGTTGTTATTGTCCGAGTCTTAATAGGTATCTTGTCTCTCCTAATGTCACATTTTTTTGAAGATATACCATTTAGTTCATCTCTGTCGAGCACGTGTCAAGAGGCGGATGATGATATTTTAATTTATAAGATTGTTTCTTCAGAATCCTCCCCTGTTCCTCCTTTGATTTCCATTCCTCCTCGCCCACCCATTACACACGTATACTGCAAGCGGACACCACTACTATCAACTCCAGGCACATGTCCCCTGCCAGATGATTGTTCAGCATTTGATCCAGGACCAAGTGATGAGCTTTCTATTGCCCTTCGCAAAGGTAAACGTATTTGTACTTATCCTATTTCTTCTTTTGTCTCCTATAACCATTTGTTCTCACCCTCCTATTCATTTGTTACATCCCTTGATTCTATCTCTATTCCTAACTCTGTTCATGAAACTTTATCTCATCTTGTGTGGCGTAATGCAATGATGGAAGAAATGAATGCTTTAGATGATAATGGTACCTAGAATCTAGTGTCTCGTCCTGCAGGAAAGAAGGTCCTTGGGTGTAAAAGGGTGTTTGCAGTCAAAGTTAACCTTGATGGTTTTGTGGCTCGATTGAAAGTCCGCCTTGTTGCTAAAGGCTATGCTCAAATCTATGGTATGGATTATACTGATACATTCTCACATGATCAAAACTCACATCTGTTCGGCTGTTTATTTCTCTAGCTGCTATACACAGTTGGCCTTTACATCAACTTGACATCAAGAATGCGTTCCTCCATGGTGATCTTCAGGAGAAAGTTTATATAGAGCAACCACCTGGGTTTGTTACTCAAGGGGAGAGTGATAAAGTTTGTCGACTGAGAAAATCTTTGTATGGATTAAAACAAAGTCCGCGGGCATGGTTTGGTAAATTTAGTCAAGCACTTGAGCAGTTTGGAATGAAGAAAAGTACTTCCGATCATTCTGTCTTCTA
>JAOANK020000013.1:838151-858169 GCA_026257165.2 Telfairia occidentalis
AATGGGTTAAAGCCATGCATCTAGAGATGGAGTCCATGTACTTCAACTCTGTCTGGGATCTTGTAGATCAACCTGATCTTTTAGATAAGGAGGATACTTATCTAAAAGTTCTGCATAGAATGAAGAATGAATGTGGTAAGGAAACTAGGTGGATGAAGGACATGATGGTAAAAGAATAGACTTACACTGATGTCTCATCTAGCTCGAGACGCTAAACTAAGCATTTCTTGGGAGACAACCCAAGTTTTCTCACCCTACTTTGTGTTTTTATTTTTTGCTTGTGTTTTGTTAACCTAGACTTCCTTTCATTTTCTCTTATTTACACCTCTTGCTGGAGCCAAAAGCACCTTAGTACTCAGCCCACTTGCCTGTCGTGTTGTGGACCGTCTCACCCTCTATGTTAGTACTGTTTGCTCTTACTTTGTCTTTCTTTTTTTTCTTTTCATACATTAGGGACAATGCATGATCTGAAGTTTGGAGAGAGAATCCTGAGTATTGTGTGCTGTTCAATTAGAATATCTATTGTGAATTGTGTGATGAGCTCCTATATTTGTTGTTGATTGAGTAGAATTGGATTTTTGGTTGAATTTTTTCGATTTGAATGATTGATTTGCGAGTTGTGTGCTGAAAAGTAGAATTTTCCATGCTTCCTTGTTGAGAATTATGAATATCTATGAATTGCTTTGAATTGCATGTGGAGTTGAAATAGTGGAAATAGGAAGGCATCTTTCTAATGTGAATCATGTTAAATCCTTCCTTGATTCCCTTGTTTTTGAGCACGTAGTCCTCCTATTTAAGATTCTAAAGGTTTAGGTGTCTTTAATGGGGTTATGCTAGCTTTAAATACCTTCAAATGGTCTAAATTTTGGCTAAGTGACCTCTAGGTTAAGTAGTTGTTGTGCTAAAAAAAATGTGTCTAAAGAGGTTACTCCTCCTTTCTTGTGTGCGAGTAGTAGGGGCACTAATGACACTTGTGGGTTCCCTCTACACTGAAAAGAATGAAGGAAAGTGAGTGTTGTCCTAGAATAGACGTGTTGCTCGTAGTTGGATATTCAGCACCAAGGAACTAAGGATAAGCTAAAACGAAGGTAGCACATCCTAATCGCATTGCAATGTTCCATAGGATTCACCTCAATAGTTTTAGGGAACCTACGTTTTTGCATCGCACTGAGCGTAGTGGCGATCTGACTAACTTGGACCTCCAAATTCTTCTAAATTTCTTTCTCCTGACTATCCATCCTACTCTCCAAGCTACTGGTTCTATTTCTAGACTCAGTGATGAAAGTTCTCATCAAGTCCTCCATTGAAGGCTTCTCAGGCTGCTGCGATGATGAGGAGGCAAAACTTGAAGGATCCTGCAAACATTCTTCTTGTTAGTGTAGGAAAAGTTTTCGTGATTACGCATACTTGGGTAGTAGTGGTTCTGTTGGCCTCCATACTAGTTTCCATAAGTTCTATTCACGTAGTTTGCCTGCTCGAGTTGCTAGTTCTACCAAGAGGGGTAAGAATGGCAGGCTGCCATGGATGCTATCGATTTATTCTTACCTAGCAAAACAAGATTATAAAGCATTAGTAAGCGTAGGCATTTGAGCTTTGAGAGAACTTACCTCATCAACCTCGTACATCCTTACTACTCTAGAGGTGGACCTTTCAAATGGCCAATTATAGCTTATAGTTGCCATGTCCTCAAGTAATGCTAGTGTGACCTCAGTAGTCTTAGAGAAAATCCACCCCTACAGCTACATCAACAATAAATTTAGTGTTGTAAGACAAATCATTATAAAATAGTTATGTACCGATAACTACTCAAGGTAGCCATCTTGGGAGTATTTTCTGAGCAACTCCTTATATCTCTCCCAAGCCTCTTACAGCTGCTTGCCATCATTTTATCTGAACGTCCCTATCTCAATTCTCAACTTCTGAGTTTTGGCTGGAGGGAAAAAAATTTTGAGGAAGGCTTGGGCTAGCTCGTCCCAAGTGGTAATACTCTATGAAGGTGGGGACTCCAACAAGTCTTTCGATTTATCATGCACAAAAAAGGAAACAAGCATAAGTGAATAGAATCATTAAAAATCCCATTTATCTTTGTCATGCTGCATATCCCTAGGAACGAGCGCATATGTTCATATGGATCCTCCAACTGAGTGCCTCTGAAGGTGCTCGTCCTCGCCATCTAGATGAGACCAGGCTTTAGCTCAAATTGATTAAACTCAATATGGGCTTGTGTGATTCCAGGCTAAGCAATGGAGACCGTATGCTAAAAATAGTCATAGATCATTCTTGGGTCACCTTGTTGCTCTGCCATCGTCTCGGGCTCTGCTCTCTGGCCTCTAAGATTTTTCTTGAAAGTTTGATCAATCTCTAGGTAAAAAAGAATAACATTAGTACCCCAAGCACGTCGCATACACCTAAAATAATACAAAAAAGAAAAATCAAGTACAAATACACCGTAAAGTATGATCTACTAAAACGTCTCAATAATAAAAGAATTAAATACGTCATTCCCAGCAACGGCACCGAAAACTTGATAGCACTCAACTATCAATCGTCTCAAATAAAATGGTCAAAAAGAGTGAGTATCGTCCAATAGAGATAAAGATTATAATTCTTTTAGTTATTGATTAGTTCTTTCAATTTTATATGGGGAATCAAACTTCAAGCAACAAATTCTAAACTAGAAAAGCAAGTAAAAGGAGCACACTAACGGTCACGTAAAGGTGGGAAATTAAGGAACAAGGTAGTTATTGCGTGTTGGCATTGTAAACGGCCCAATTAACCAATTAATTAAACTCAAGATATAAGTTTAATTGCCAACTTTTCTAAGTCTAAGATTCATAAACTTGGGCTTTCCACTCTCGAGTTCCACTGACCCTCACAAATAACTTCCTATTCGATGTCTTGCACTAAGAAATTAAAAGTAGCATAAAAATAACCCACCACAGACCTCGAACACTACCTTATCACTTTCGTGCATAGAAAAGTATCAGTCTAAACTCCCTATGTCTAATTTACTACTCTTTCTTTCAAATAAAGCAATAAATACAACATTCATTACACTTATTGACCAAATAAATGCAAGATTTCAATGCTGGACTTTAGAACAAAATCACAATAAATGCATTTAAGAATTTAATCAAAAAATTAATCGTCCATAAAACATCACACAAAGGTGTGCATATGCAAAAATCATTTAGTGGCCAAAGCACATAGCGTCAAGATGCTTGGAAGTAACATCTCGACGCTACTTCGAAGGGATGATAGTCGTGCGTTCATCACTAACAGTGTCGAAATGCTTTAGTCGATGTCTCGACGTTGGTCTTTCGCTCCTTTGACCACATGTTTCTTCTTCCATTTTGGGTGTCCCAATGCCCTAAGCCTACGTTGAGACGTCATGCTCTCGGGTTTTGACTCTTTTTTACTCTATTCCTTCGTTCCTTATCCGAATTTTCTCCTCTTAGCCTCATTTTTCAACCTGAACAACACCAAATCCGTAGTTTCACCTCAAAATGCTCAATTCCTACAAAACACATGTTGTCTTCTAATATATGCTAATAAAATGATGTTTTCAAGCAAATTATAACTGAAGTTGAAGACAAATCATGTTCAAGTATAAGAAATTATACAATTAATACTAGAGTATTCTAGGATATCGATCCACAAAGACTTAAGACTAATAATAATAATAAGGCGGAGAAGAGATAATTCATTTGGTGTGAGATTTTGTATTAAAAACCATGCATAGGTGATTAATAACAATAAGAAATTAACAGAGGGTAGATCATGACGTTCAGTCATGTAAAGTGACACAATGCTACAGCTTCCTCTAGGAACAAAACACTCTAACAGTAAACTGGATATCTCTCTATAGTTACTCTTTCGAGCATCCTATACTTTGGGTTACGCCTAATTTATGTCTAAACTCAGACCTAAGCAATATAAAAACATATTGCACTTGGCTTTATAGCTTCAACACTATATCTAGTGCATCTATAGAAAGGGGGACACTCCTCTCGCTGTTGTATTCTTTAAACGAAATCCACTATTCCTATACCTTTCAACACAAAGATTACCTAGCAATTTTCTTCTGGTGGCCAACTGGGGAGAAAGCAATTAAACACTAACATTTCAAAGAAATAGAAGAAGTGTGCTTCATTCACCATAAAAAGTTACAACAAGCTAACAGTACATGAATGATGTCAATAACTACCCAAATGGGTATTTAGCTACTACTCATTATGAAAGCAAATACAGTCAATAACTCAAAAAAGTTGTAAATCGAACAATATTGAAAATAAAGACAACTAAGATTAGTAAATAAGTTGCGGAATAAAGGACTAAGAGGGGTTGAAATGGTTTTCCCGCTGGTTTCTCCTCGGGTGATCGAAATTCCTCCATCAAGGGAATTCTTCTTTTCTTTTTCTAAGTTCCTTCTTTTCTGATAGCTTGCCCTATAATTTTGTGTCTCATGTGTTAAATAGTGGATGCAAAATGACTTACAGCTCCCTCTTGAAGTCCCATGTGTAAAGAAAAGGAGAATCGCACCTCATTTAGACGTCACACGCACCCTATGGAATATGCAGTCAGTACATTATGGAATTCTGAATAATATTCTGTTTGTCGTCTTGCTGGAGCATTGTGCTTGGGGGAATGCTATCGCATGATACCACTTCTTATACTTGAATATCAATTCTTTCAGCTTCTTCCTGCTGCGATAAATCCAAACCCGAAATTCAATAACACTTATAAAATTTAATAAAACAACATCTCACGAAGATCAATTAGCAACAATAGAGTATTCAAAGTTTAAAATAATGCTTTTCTCATCTAATATGATTCGATACACACGCATTCAACTGAATTTGGAGCTATAATAACCCTCTTTTGGAGAGTTATCAATAGACGAATAAAGCATCAAAGCACACATGAAAGCCCACAAAACTATTAAGTCTAAGGCCCTAAAATAGTACTTTTGGAGTGCTATTAGGTGGTAGGCGGTAGCAACATGATGTTTCATGTTGTACTTCACTAGAACTTTCTGCATTATCTTGTTGACAAAATGGGCTCCTTCGCCACTAATGAGTACTCTAGGGATTCCAAATAGCAAAAGTATATTCTTTCTAAAAAATCTTGCAAATGTTTGTGCGTCATTCTGGGCCATGATATCACTTCGACCCATTTTGATACATAGTCAACTCCAAGAAGTATGTACATATATTCTTTAGAAGGTGAGAATGGTTCCATGAAGTCTATTCCCTATACATCAAAAATCTTTACTTCCAAGATAAAGTTCAAAGGCATCTCATTTCTACTCGATATGTTCTCAATTTTTTGGCAATCGCGCATTCTTTTGCGAAGATGTGTGCATCTTTCAAAAGTGTAGGCCAACAGTATCCAGCTTGCAGTACTTTTGTAGCAGTCTTTTGGCCTACATGATGCCCATCATATGGTGATGCATGGCAATGCCACAAGGTACTATCGACCTCTTTCTGTTCAACACACCTTCTTAATATATTGATTGACCGTTAAGACTAATCTACCATCAATTTCATAAGTCTAGAAGCCTAAAATTTGGGTATCCTATCTTAAGCTCAACCCTTTTCATAACTAATTTGTAAAATCAACCACTCGGTCTATTTCCTACAAACAAGCAAGGCAATAAACTCCTTCGTTAACACCCTCTAATGTTCACTTATCACTCTCGTGGAAAAATAAATACTAGTCTAGTATTTTTATCTAGTCTAACATTGTCTCTTTCTAGCAAGAAATTAAACATACATCCATTAATCAATGGCCAAGCGACTAAAAGCATTAAGCATAAAAGTACTAAAATGAAATTAATAGTAAACCAAGTCGAAAGAGCACAATCAACTAATCAAAATTTCATAAAAACTACCCTAAAACTTAGGAATTAGCTACTCATGGTCTCACAGCAACAAATTACAGATTCAAACATTATTTTTAAGAATTTAAAGAGAAAGAGAGAATGATAAATGATTATTCAAGCGATTCGACTCTGTCTCCATTGTGGAACAGCACCCCATGCTCTTGGCTTTCACCCTCAACCTCTAGATAACATTATTCAATGCTCCAACCTTCAAATCCAATAGTAAATGCAACTTTTCAGCGAAAATCACCCTAAAAATGGCTTAAAATTGTGCAGAAAAGGAAGAATTTCTAGTAAAACCCTAGAGAGTGTCGAGACACTAGAGACAGCACCAAGACGCTACCTTGTGAAAAGCTCAAATTGCCTCTTCGAAAATGATCTTCATTCTCTGTATTAAAAAGAAACCTCATAGCATTGAGATTCTAGGGACAGTTTCGAGACTACGCCCTTGAAAAACATTCATTCTATCAAAATCTTCATAGGGTCTCGATGGTACCACCTCAGATCTGCTGGCTTTTTTCTTGCTTTTTCAGTGTTTAGAATAGTCTCTCGAGAATTCTTCCTATAGCGTTCATATGTCTCTTTAACTCCAAAGTGCTCTCTTTTGCTCCATTTTGATTCTTCTAACTTTAAAATCAACAATTTATCTCCAAAACCTCGATTTGTACAAAATCAATAATAATTGGCATCAAAGCTCACATTTAAAGCATAAAACTAGCGTCGTAATTCCCTTTTTTGTAATATTTTTTTTTGTTTTAATATTCACCTATCTCCTGATTTTTAGGAAAAACACAAGTGTTTAAAGGGAGAGAAGTGTACTACCAAGAAGAGGGGAATGCACATTTATAATTTGGATTCAGTAAGGTTCAAAAAGAAAAAGGACCAAAGGGATTCAACATTCCCAAACTTAAAATGTGCATTGTCCCCAATGTGTTGGACAGCAAAGAAGGGGGTAAATGCCCAAACTTAGTCTAAGGCAACTTGGACAAGGTTGATCGGGCAAACAAAATGATCCTCTAATTGCTAGAGCAAAGTTTCATCAAGAATCAACCAGACTAAAAGTAGTTTCTAGAGACTAGGTAAAATAGGTGGACTTAATCGTGTAGAAAGAATCTGAGCTAATACGTTTTCAACCCTAAGAAACAGAAATTAAGCTCTCATGCTAGCCAAATGGTGTCTCTCAGTAAAAGGTATATCAAATTTTACTAATGCTAAATCAGACAAATTCCTCTATATGCAATGAATTTATCCTAAAAAGAACAGCTACAATGGCCAATAGAGATAAATTGTTACCCTAACCAAAATGTATTGCATTCACAAGAGAAGGGTGGTCAAACATTAATAATAGTAGAGATTTTATTTTTGAGAAATAAAACCAAAGAAGCAAGATAATTTACTACAAGAAATAATTTAAAACAAGAGAATTTAGAGGAAAGAGACAGCTAACATCCTTTGAGTTCATTAGTCCATAAAAATAGGATTCTGCTTCTCCACAGGCTGTCACGCATTACTGGGGATGGTCATATGGCTAAGTATGCTTGTCAACTTGCATCGGTTTATATTGATCAAGTTCTGCAACAGGACGTGATTTCTTTGCTCTGGTTCTTGTTTCTTGCTTCTAGTCTTGGCATCCATGATTCCTTAAAGAAAATGCCTACAAAAGACGTAATCGCATTGGCAAATCTTATGAATTCTGCAAAACGAATGTTTTATCATTAATTTTCTTAAGTAAAGCAATTCAAATATGATATTTTCGCAAATAAAATCTCTGATTTTGGATATTCGAAAAATTCAAATAGATGAACATTTTGAATATATTCTCTCATTCTCTCATCCTTAAATCCTATGAATTCTTTTCATAATTATCTTCAAAATAAAAACTTGAATTTGAATTAGAGATAATTATGAAAAATTAAAATTGAAATTGGATTTTATTTTTGAATTAAAAATCCTTATTTCAAATTTAATTTTCAAATTCAAAAGGAAATTTAAAATTCAAACGAAATTTTCTTTTCAAATTCAAAAAGATACGGAATAAAATAAATCCAAATCCTACAAAATCAAATATAACCTAAGAAAAATAAATCAACTTCAAATTCAAAATATTCTATTCAAAATATTTCTAAAATAGAACAAATGGAAAAATTTTAAAATAGAAAGGGGAGTGAGAATAATTTATTGTTATACTCAAAAAATGCTCCTGCAATAGTCTTACTTTGTCAAGTTGCTAGCAACTTGAGAGAAGCACATTTCCGAAGAAAGTTCTCTCCCCAATAATGCTTTATCCTTTGTCCATTGCCTTTAAAATTTCTCCCATTTATTTTTCTTTATTTTTCTCCAAAAATTTTTTGGTTGCAGGATTTTCAAGAATTTCATTTGAGCATTTGGATAAGGTAGGTAGATTTGAGCTTTTAATCTCCATGGCCATTTGATTATTTCCTGCGCAACCATCTTTTTTTATTTTCAAATTTAAACCACGTTGGTGATCATCTAGTGTTTTTCCGTTGACCTGCTTTTGTTTATACCTAAAATAAAGTATGTCCATAATCAGTTCTTAATTTTGCTAAAATAATCATGGAGAGAGTAGTATTTAATTCTAAGTAGAAAAAGTTAAGGTTAGAGGGAAGATGTTTCATCTCCAACTGAGGTGGTTCGACGATTGATGGATTTTCTAAATAAAAAGTCCTTTTAGTTAGCTCTAAATATTTGAACGGCCTCTATGATGGAAAATATGCTACTACGTCCTCTACAACATCTGTTGGTTGCAGGCATTATGGGAAGCATGATCTGATGGTGGGCATTTCCTCGTAAATCTTCTTTGGTGTTGCTGTAGGATCTTTTGTAGCAATTGTATTTCTCCTTTGGTCTTTGTCCTTTCTCAATGACTCATTCTCTGCTAATTCCTCATCTTTATTCGAACTTTCTGTTTGTTGCTCTTTCATTTGAGGGCTAAGTGTAGTTTTTGTTGTAGCAACAGTCTCAACTCTAGGAGGAATTTTTGTTGTAATTTATGGCTCTTTATCTTCAATTCTTGGTATCTTCATACTGCATTGTAACATTATCGTAGAACTATTTTTTAGCTCATGAGCTAACGTCACTATCTACAACTCTAAGTTTCTCAGAGATTTTGCTTGACTCTAGATGATAGCATCGTTTTTTGCATAAAATCCCTCAACAATTTTTTCAGAGTACTTGACTGTGCTAGAGGTTACTACAGCAGTCATTGTTGACTAAATCTTCTACAATGGCTGGAAAAATTCAGAAGGATACTGTAGTTTGCAAAAAAAATCTGGAGGATATTGTTGTTCGTAGAAAAATCTTGGAGGAGACTGAGTTGGTATACTAAAATTTATTTGTTCTTGTTGTTGTCCTTCCCATGATAAGTTCGAGTGTTGACCCCATCCAAGCTTGAAAGTATTATCATAAAGGTCGCCACAATTATAACTTGATTGTTGCCCCACATAACAAAGTGATGTTGTATTAACTAGGTAGTTCTCAAACATATGGCTATCTCCACAATAACAACAATTAATATCCATCATTTGCTAACAACCATTCAATTGGTACATGCCTCCCATGATCATTTGTTGCATCATGTTGCAGATGGTAGAGATTTGAACCCTCATTTCTAATAATGCATCCATTTGTACAGCTTTTTGTTGTAGCACTAAGTGATGCAATCACACATACATTGAATCAGTATACAAAAAGCTCCAATTCACCAAAAGAATCAAATTCAAATAAGTCAAAATTAAAACTGATTCCCGGTAACGATACCAAAAACTTCTTTGCATGTGTGTAAGTGAATGATGAAATCACATAAATCAATGTGCACGTGTACATAGTCAGCAGCAAGTGATAAGTATTTTTATATCGTATCCACAAGGATTAGTAGTAGATTTTAACCTATTTGTACTTAACTTCTTAATGAATTCAAGGGTAACAAAAATAAGAGATTGGTGGTTTTTATAACTAATGCTAAATGAAATTAAATGACAGAACAAAAATAATGCTTTTGCGATTCTAACGATGAGAATGAATGGGTTCAGATTAATGTAACATGCTATTTTCTTTGACATAGAATGCTGAAGCAAAAGAACTGCAAGATCGAATCACACAACAATAGTCTTCGGAATCTTTCCAGGTCTCCCAGTTATCTTAAGTTAATTTTCATTAACCTATATGAGTTAATTCTGTTGTTTTCATGCATTAGGTGAGTGATTATTCCTAACCTCCTCACTTAGCCAGCAACTAACTTAATCTATAGGCTAATGTGTTTTAAAAGAAATCTACTTCTCACGTTTTTCTTCCAAAACTTAGAGAAGATATTTATGCGTGTTGGCCAAGCAAACATAAACATTAAGCAATATGAACACTTATAAAACAATTTAAACCAATAAGCTTTTACTTTGAAACTAAATCAATTCAACAACATGTCCCTCAATTCTCTCCAAAGGTGATTAGTTCATGCAAAAATAAATAAAAGACAGCAACAAATAAATATAAGCAGTAAAAGAATTCATGATAAAATAAAATCCTAAGAATTATAGAAATCGATTTCTCCACTAATTTGGCGAGTAGAATTTTGATTCTTCTCTTCCAACCTCTATGAAGTTTCTCATTCTATAAGTTCTCTTCTACGGAAATAGCAAGGAACACAGCTATGGTAGAAGTTAAGAAAGACTCGAACTAAAACTCTCTAAAAGACTTGGAATTGCGGTACTCTCCTCTTCGCTTTCTTTTGGCGGCCTCTTTTCTATTTATAAGCTTCCTTTTGTGATTAGGAAACTTCTTAGGTCAAATCGTCCACGTGGCTCGCATCTAACGATGGATTAAATTCGTAAAATATAGATTTGTTTCCATATTCAAATTTTCATTATTTTTCGCACGGATTTCTGTGTCCATTTTGCTACAAAATTGTTCGATCAATAATTCAGCTCAAATATTGCTCTATCATTTATCTGCTAAATAAAATATCCAGAATCAGTAGTAATTAAGACTAAATTTCTTCTATCTTATTTAAATGCTGACATAAATAGAATGATGTAACAATATGTAGGTTTCAAAAGTCCTATATGCAAAACAAAGATAATTCAAGTATTTATTCCATAAACCCAAGGTAATTTTCTCCAAGAATGAGATGAAATCTAGCCTAAAAAAGTCCTAAGAACTCTCCTTTGGAGAGTTAGCAGTAAGTTCGAGCAAAAGGTGGTAGTTCTGCAAGTTCATGTTAAAGGGTTACAAAACCAAGTTCAACTAGTCATCGACATAATGACTTAGTAACAAGTTCAACTGACACCTCGAGTTTGTCCATCTGTACCATCTATTCTTGCTCCTAGAGGTTAGTTTGACGCTCTGAGAGTTGAGCTCCAAGCTTTACTTTGACCGCGTGCTGACTACGAAAGTTGGGTCGACCTTTTGGTTAGAAATAGAGAGCCAGCCTACACCAAAGGGACGATATGAAAAAAAAAATACTCTTTCCTTAACTCACACTAAACTAAACTAGGCACTAACCTAAGCTTTAGAGTGTACAACAAAACACCAGTGCAAGAGTCTCACCGAAAGGACAGGTTTCGCTTGAGCTGAAGTCCCTCGACTTTGTCTCCATAGGTTCAATGCTGATGGTCGAACTGTAGCACTTGAACTCCTTATATTTTTTCAACAACAAAAAATAATGAAAAAATCTATAAGAGGAAAATTCTGGAGAATGGATTTCACCAACTGAGACTGAATGAACTATCAACTCTCAACTGCCTTTCTCGACCGCTAGTTGATTTCCCTTCCTAGTTAAGAAACCAATATTTCTATCTAGTTTCTATACCATGCAAGACTTTAATGAACAATACATTTAGGATCTCTAAAGGAATTCTAAATCTCTCAATTTTAAAACCCCTTCAATTATATGTCTCAATTCTGACTTTAATTAAGTCACCTCTTCTGAGCATAAGATTTTAAGTCTATGATCAACTAACCTATGGTTAGTAGATCAAAAGCATGAAGAAGAAAGAAATATAAATAAAACAGTCATAATCATCCAAACAAGAGAAATAAGAAAATCAATTTAAAAAGTTCAGTGACTATATCAATCCCTAAGAAAAAAAAAAATTCTACTTATAACCAAAACTAAACAACAAAGTTTGAAACTAAACCCCATAAAAAGTTACAAAAAGTCAAAGAAAAGGAGGAGAAATCAATTTTGTCGTGTTGATTATTTGTCCCTAAATCAATCTCCATGATCCCGACCCTTGAAAATCCTTTTACTTACCTCTCTAATAGTCTTCTTGCCCTCCAATTGGGGGCATAATTAAGAACGGTCAACTTTTATCATCCAAATTACTCCATTTCGAGGCAAACCCTAATTTACATTTAAAAAAAAAGGTGTGTGAATGCGTTGAGATGCTACAAATAGAGTTAAGACACCATAACCAAGATTGAGACGCTACAAATAGTTTTGGCAAAAATATTTCAAATCATAGCGTCTCAAAGCTCTTAAATAGTAGTGAGACACCACCCTCCATGGATTTTTTACGTCAATCAACTTTAGTTGCTTAATTCTCGATGTAGTGGCCCAAAATGTCTGAATTTCTCGATATATCTCATTAATTTCTTTAGTTTATCTGAATTGCTCGATCTCTATAAACTATAAAGACTTGTGCATAAAAATAATCTTAAAATTGCAAAGACCAATAATATTTAAGCTATAAAAAAGTGCCCCGAAGTGTGCTATTACATATGACATTCTCTCTAATGCCTACCAGCATAACCAGATTGTTATTGTAACTTTAGTAGGTCGTTCAATGTTGCGGTTCATGACTAATAGTTTGGATAATTCGGAAGTGTTTTGCTTTGCGTCCGTACACTAATGCCTCCTGCAAAACCAACCTTGATCTTAAAGTTCTCTCTATTTCCATATCGAAGCCTAACTCAGGATTTTGCCTTGCTTCCATGCACTAATGCCTCTGCAAAACCAAAACAAGGGTCAATTTAATTTGAAACAAGAGTAATGAAAGTAGTAAATCAATCTTAAAAAGCAATTCCATCATCTAGTCACCAACAACATTGTATTCGAAAATTGTAACCACCAACTTTTGTTAACTCAAGGTATGCGCAAGTATACACAACCCATATCGTCCTCATAGAGACTTGAATAAGTCCTCTTTTTAAAATATATTATTAATATCTTAAGGTAACCAATTAGTTTGTTTTGAGGTTTTTTATAGGAATAAAGAGTAAATAAGTGAATAAGTTGATTGGTTGCAAGAGAAGATAATATAATGAGAAGTAGGCTCGCTAAGATCTCCTTATGTTGTTTTACTTTAACTTTTTGCTCACAATGTTTCGGCAAAATTATGCTAAGCTAAACCTAAACATTTCTATCATCAATAATGGTACTCTTACAAGACTCATTAAGTCCAATCTTTTATTAAACCTTGAATATGCCTAAACTTGGTTTAATACATTTACATAAGTATTACAATTTTGTAAGACAATTAAAAGTCATATCCCTATGGTCTTTCATTGAACATAAAACATTTAAACCTTCTTTATCTAAGTTCCATTGTCCCTAGCTTTTCAAATATTAAGATGATAGACCTCGAATTATGCAAGTGTATACTCGTAGGAAGAAGAGAGAGAAAGTAATACGTAATGGGTAGGAGTGTTTTTTGTTATACGTGGGCCCAATAGAAATTTTGTTAGTTTGGCTCTCGGTGACGTGTACATATGATCTTGGTATACATAGGGAGGGGTTGGCTAGGGAAAGGATTATCTTTGGGTAAATTGTTGAACTCAATTGAGAGGCTTGGGAGAGGACGGGAGCTCTCGAAACTCCCTTGGCAATTGCCAAAATCGTTCATAAATAAAAGGATTCTATCATAAGACTAACTAGACTCTTTAACGAGGTAAGTCAACATCGTCAAGAGTATTTAATTAAGTACTGATAAAGAAAAATATGAATTATTAAACAAATAAACAAAGTAGAGCAATAATAAAGGGAAGGATGAAATTAGGCATAGCTAGAACTGGTAATGTCACCATAGTTTGCTTAAGGCGCTCGAATGCTTCCATCAATTCAACGGTTGAGACAAAACAATTCGTCTTCAACTTGGAGAGAGGAACGGTTAGAGTTCGATACTTCATAACAAATTTGTGATAGTAGCCCGTGAGACCTAAAACTCTCCTTAAATCCTTCAAACTTTTAGAGATCGGGCATTGTTACATTACTCGTATCTTCTCCCTATCTGCTTCCACTCCCTAGACAAAAACCTAATGTCCCAAGTAATCAATGTGTGGTTTAGCAAACTAACACTTCTTGAGGTCAGCGTAGAGTTGGTTGTCTTTAAATATGTTGAACACAACTGTGAAGTGCTTTTGACGATCTTCGTAATTGGGACTATAGACAAAAATGTCGTAAAAAAACATGGGAACAAACTTGCATAAAAAGGGGTGCAATACTTGATTCATCAGTGCTTAAAACGTCGCTAGAGCATTAAGCCAAATAGCATTACTAGAAACTCATAGGGTCTCTCGTGCGTTCTGAACGTTGTTTTAGGTATATCCTTCGAGTGTACTCTGATATGGCTTTTCAGGTCTAACTTGGAATAAATCGTTGAACCATGGAGCTCATCCAGCAATTCTTCAATAAAAGAGATAGAGAACTTATCGGGGGATTGTCACCTTGTTCAATACTCTGTAGTCGACACATAATCTTCAACTCTCATCTTTCTTTTTAACCAGAATTACCAGACTCGAAAATGGGCTAGAACTCGGCTAGATGATCCCAGTTAGCAACATCTCTTTGATTAATCTCTCAATCTCATACTTTTGAATGTGTGCGTATTTATAGGGTTAAACGTTAACAGGTGCGTGATTCTCTTCCAACTAGATTCGACGATCAATTTGTCTCTGAGGAGGGGAAATAGAGAGGGGTTCAAAAATTGCTATGTAATCAGAGATCAAATTCTGAAGATTCTCCGATAGATCCAAATCATCTTGATGATCCTCCTTTCATTCTTCTATATCCCTGATCGTAAGTCCGTGAAATTTGACTAAGTATCCTCAGTTGTGAGGAGCCCATGAACGAGTTAATATTTTCAACGAAACTTCTACCTTTGTAAGTGATGGGTCCCCTCCCAAAGTTATTTTCTTTTCCCCCACGTGGAAAGTCATAGTCAACGAAGACTAGTCCATGCACATAAACCCTGTCTTGTGTAGCCACTACATTCCAAGGATGATGTCAACTCCCGTGAGGTGTAACGACAAAAGTTCTTCCTTGATCGTGATCATTGAAAACTTAGCTACAATCGCCCCGCACACTCATTTGACCCTCACGACTACACCTGTCCATATGACAACTCTATAATTTGACGTTTCGGTTAACGAAAGCTTCAACCCTTCCACTAGGGCTTGGGCAACAAAGTTGTGGGTGGCTCCACAATCGATTAGCACCACTATCGATTGTTGTTGCACTTTCCCTCGAAGTTTCATGGTGTCAGGCATTAAAAAACCCACAACATAATTTAAGGCTAACTTAACCAGATTGCCCACCTCTATGACATTTGCTTCGATTGTCTCTGTTTGTGCCTCTTCTTCCTCAACCTCCACTTCACCATCGTTGTTAACAATCACCACTCTAAGCTCGTGATTTTTGCAATGATGGCCCACCGTGTATTTTTCCTTGCAATGGTAGCAAAGCCCCTTGTCTCTTTTAGCTTGATATTCTGCATCTATTAACCCTTTTACTTGCCCTTCTTTATGATAAGTTCCCCCTTTTTCTAGCAAGGTGATCACTCAGGTTAGGTTCAAGTCAGGAATCTTCCCACTTATTTTATCAGCACTTAGGTTATTTGATGTATTTCCACTATTTACGCTTGTTTTACTTGGGTTACTTGGGTTAACCATCAATTTAGCATGCTTCCCCTTCGCAAGCTAAACGTACGACAACATCTCAATCTTCGAGAAGTTGGGTCGGCTTTATTATGTACTCTAGCCTAGCAAGCTCTCTGCTAATGACTTGTGCCCTAATGGCTAGGTGACTTCCGTTCAAGAACGTGTTCTCCATAACGTCGTTGGCAAGGTCCGACAACGACGTCGAGAAGGTCTCAAACTTCTTATGAAACTCTGCCACTATCTCCCCCTCTTGTTTCACGGCCAAAAATCTCGCACATATAGCTTTCTTCTTATGTTGGCCGAAACCGCTCGAACAAATGAGATTTATGCTCCTCCCAAAACCTTTTTTTTTTTCAATTTTGCACCCAATGGTACCAGTCAACAGCTGCTCCTTCAAAGCTCACTACCACCACGGTGATTTTTTCGGCATCGATTTACTGATGGATCTCAAAATATCTTTTTGCTTTAAACAGCTATGAGTCTGGATTGTCCCTAAAAAAAGCTAGCATCTCTAGTTTCTTGAATTTGTTTCTTTGACTCCCTCCTTTCCCTCTAGGCTGGTTATCCCTTCTTCTATTTTTGTTCCATTTGACTCTCCATCCCTTCTTTTTCCTTGCTTTTCTGAGAGGAGCCCTCAAAAACTCTGATATGGTTTTTACCTTGACATGTGATTTTTTTGGTAGAGTTGAGGACATCTTGACAAAACTCTCTAGTGAGTTTCTTCAAGTTTTTTCTAATACTCTATAATACCTCTTTCATTTCCCCAATCTTCTCAGTTCCTCCCACTCTCTTCTCCAACTGCTTCTGTGTCACTTTCCAAGTACACCCCAAGGTGGAACGTGATCTGATACCAATTTGTTACGTTCTCAAGCGCCTTTCCTTACAAATAATCTCACACAAAAGCAAATATACGCGAATAGATCTAATGATGCTTTATAGTTTCGATTGATAATACTTCACTAGAGTCACAAATGTCTCAAGACAAAGCAACAAAAAAAGGTAAGAAATAAACATCCAATGGGCTACTCCAGCATTCAAAAGGTTGGTTCTCTCCCACAATAAGGCGACTAACGCACAAAATATTCCACGAATCCCAAAATAACCTACCACACACCGTAAATAACAAACTCACACACACACCCTTCAGATGAGACCACACAAAAACTTTCAAAATTATTACTTTCCATTCTTGCTCTTGTCCCTCCTACTGTAAGTATTTACGATCAGTGGTCTCATACCATCTTCAGTTGTATATGTTAGAACCATAAAAGGAGAAACATCAAAACATAGTATTATACATAATAAAAGAAGAGTTTGAAAAATGGGCTTAATCTAGATCTGTAAAAATAATGTCATATAAATCATAGAGCCAACAAAATCACTATAAAATACTCTATATGTTCGATATATTTTCATGTTTAAATAAAGTTTTCTCACTAAAATAAGTTAACCAAACCGAGCATAACTCAATTGGTTAAAGTATACTTTTTCCGACCAAAATGTCTTAGGTTCAAATCCCTACCTCAATATGTTGTTGAACTAAAAAAAAAAAAAAAAGTGAATAAATGAGTTGTTGGTGTTTCCAATAGGAAAGCCGTTGTAAAGGCTCTAATTTTTTTTTTATTTGACTTCAATAATTGAATGCAAACTTGAACCATCTGGAACTCCAAGAGGAGGATCTCTGCATGAGCAGTTATCAACTGCAAAGAGTTCCCACCCTTTAATTCCACATTTCTCCAAAGCAGTAACAACCTTCTCTTTTTCATCTTCATTATTAGGGTATGCACCATCTGGACTAACAAGAACGGCACCCCTATATGACTGTCCCGCAGCTCGAGCCGCACCGTGGTAGTGAAACAAACCCCAAGAAAGATCATCACATACGTCGACAATGGTCCAAAACTCATTTGAAACAACGCCATTATCCAAGACACTGAAGAAGAATGTCCCTGGAGCTTTCCCCCTTTTGACACGATATCTTCGTCGCCTCCACACCATCTTTCCCGCCAATGTTTTTACCTTGAAAACAGGCTCATACAAAAACGATCCTCTCGCTTTGCCCCTGTAAAAGAGTTGGTATTGGCATGGAAATTGATCATAAGCAGGGTTTTGGCCAGCTACGACACGCCAACTCCAATTCGAATTCCCTAACCATCCAACGAAAAGATCCTCTGCAGTTTCGTGGCAGAGGTTGCACCCTCGAAATTTTGCCAACGGTGGCACGTAAGGCTTTTCAGGAACTTTCGCATCCAAGTCGAGACAATTGTTCTTTTGCAGCACACATAAAGAAAATGCTTCAAGATTTGGACTTTCAAATGAAGCAATACACCTGTAGTTGCATACTTGATCCACAGGACTGCACTCATTCAAACATTGAAGAGCTTTCCTACAATTAGGATCCATGAGGCAATTCAATATTTGATTTCCACAATTCTTTACCATACAGTTCAGAGTAGAAAAACCCTTTGATCTTAGATTCTTTAATATAGGAACAGGCTTTATATATGCATTGATTATAACCAACAAACAGAACCTTATCGTCGGAATTACGACGACCCCATGCCTCAAATACAGTCTGCACTACTTCCTCTGACTTCTCTCTTTCCTCTAGCTGAGAATTTCCAAAAAAAATTTGCAGCACATTTCCTTTGGGTTCACTGGGAAAAGATAGCCCACCTAATTTGTTAACTAAATCTTTTGCAGATTCAAAGCAAATGATATTTGGGACGTTTCCACAGTTCGCCCGTATCCATATGATTGAATCTTTACTCGTGACAGCAACAACAACCAAAATATCTGCATCACATATGATTTGAATGTTTGTGGTTTCTTGATGCGTAGCAATACAGAAACTATCAGCAAAGACGTTCATTTCGTAGCCTTCATCCACCCATTTTAGTCGCTTTGCCTGTTTATGAAGACCATCATTAAAACAGGTAAGCTATTCATGATAAGGCAAGTTAGGTTTATACAAAGGTTGCAAAAGAAAAAGAATGTTATTAACAAAGAAAAGGCTAATCCTATTAAGAATTCACGATGCACTTTAGCTCATATAACATTTATGAGATACGCACCGCAAAAACACAATATGGATTCAGAGGAAGAGCATCTCTCTACTTTGTGTTTTCGTTTTCGTTCCGAATCATAGAATTTGCACTTTCTGTTTTGGTGCCTTATGGAAGAAAAGCAGTGTTAAAAAAAAATTAGAGTACATTGGACTAGAACCTCTCATTCATTATCCAGATATTTACGCTTAGTCATGTATTTTTAGTGTAATTGACTAAAATATTATCTTCTTCATTGCTATTACTGTCACCAGACAAGAATGCTATACTCTGTGATGTTGTAATCATACGAAAGAAGAAGGAACATGTCACTGACAAAATCTCAAGTACTAATTGAATTATAGACTAAATTCCCTACTGGCTTAGCTCTGCTGCTTTAGCCTAAGCACCACCCATTCAAGAACTTGTGCAGTCCAAATAAACGCACACAAGAAAAAACAAAGAAGACAGACAACCCCTACTGGAAATCAGATAACAATCACGCCAAAATGAAACAGCATACTAGCTATTTGCTGAATGTTTTCGCATAGGGATGGAACGAGCATTTGTTATCGGAGGACTCCTGAATCTCAATCTCTTCGTTAACCTCTTTCCCGACTTTTACAATTTATCTTCATGGAAAGATGCTTCCATCACTTGTCTCTCTCTTCTAATTCTGAGTCTTTGGACCTATTTTCACTCCTGTTGCTGTACAGTTTCTGTCTTTTTCAAAATTCTTATGTCTCTTGTATTTGAATTCCAAATTTGCAGGGGACCTTCTCTTGCAATCATCCTTTTGTCCCTCTTTCTCTTCCTCTCCCTCCATTTTTCTGCTTTCATTTTCATTTATGTTAATGTGAGACAAAGTAGGAAGAATAACTTACTTCATTCTATACACTGGAGAAAGATATATATAAGCATACATGGAAGTCCTAAACTAATAATGGGAAATTACAATAAAGGACAAAAAAATAATCAACTCCTATTTTACATAAATATACTATAACACTCCCCCACAAGTTGGAACATATATGTTAATCATGCCCAACTTGTTACACAGGTAATCTACTCAAACTTCATTTAAAGCTTTTGTGAAGATATCGCCTAATTTCTCTCTGGTCTTCGCATATCCAGTAGACACCAAACCTTGTTGTATTTTCTCACGAACAAAATGACAATCAATTTCAATATGTTTAGTCCGC
>JAOANK020000013.1:858269-871523 GCA_026257165.2 Telfairia occidentalis
TATTATTATTATTATTATTATTATTATTATTATTATTATTATTATTATTATTATTATTATTATTATTATTATTATTGTTATTGTTAGTTCAACCTCACGTGGATGGGATGACGTATTAGTAAATAGGATGGATTTAGAAATTTATGTCAAAGAAGCACAAATTAAATATAGTATAAAACATTAAGATTAAGTAGTATTAAAAACCATTTCATATTACAAATTATAATAAATCATTTTGTATGATTATAATTTTGATTTTATATTTTTTGAAATATATATTAAAAGAATTGAGATATGGAACAAAATATTTGAAAGAAAGAAATGTGTAAATTTATGGAAATAAAAGTTTAAGAGATATAGATTAATTTTTTTTTAAGAGAAAAAATAGGGTAAAAAAAAATTAAACAAAAAAGGGTTAAAAAGTGGAAGATACAATAGATAGGAAATATTAATAAGAGATAGAAAAATTATAAATGTGAAAAGATAAATATAAGAGTACTTTTAGAAAGGAAAAAAAAAGTTGAAACCAGAAGATTTTTTTTAATATAAAACCAAAAGATTTGTTAAAAAAAATGGTTAGAAAAAAAAAGAAACTTATGGTGAGAGAAGATTTTAGACAAAGAAAATTTAAAAATATATTTGTTAGCTATAATCTAATAAATTGGAGAGAAAAAAAAATATAAAAAGATAAATTTAGAGAGAAATATGTTGAGTATAAAAATAAGTTTGAAAAAAGGAAATTTTAAAAAGAGAAATGTTGGAGAAAAATATAAAATTTTTAAAGATAGAGAAGTGAGAAAGATGTATTAGAAAATAACATAAATAGAAGTTAAGGGATGAAATTAAAGAGAGAAATTTTGATAAAAATTATTTATAATTACTGAGTGCTAATGGAGCCGAGGGGGACTTGAAATTCTTGGACAAAAAATATATTTAACTGTTGTTCGTAATCATAAAGTATAAGTTTTAAATTCCATGTGGCCCCTACCATAGATCTGTTTCTATTGGTAGGGAAGACTATGTCTTAACTAATTGAACTATATTTGATTTGACTTTTTTTTCCAGTTCAACATGGAGACAAGAGATTGAACCATCCACTAAATTATATTTGGATTGATTTTTTTTTTTTTTTTGAGTTCATTACTTCATTTAAAATTGAATTTTATAGTCCATTAATATTGCAACTTATAGTAACAACTAAAATATCTATTATCATCTCAAATGTCAATAGTTCAATATTTCACTCCATAATTGTTGAACTAAAAAGAGTTTGTAGATTTCATCCCATTTGTTAATTATAGGCTAAATTACAAGTTTAATTTTTAAAATATCTAATAGTACACAAATGAGCTGTTTGGGTTTAGGAAATATGAGAATGATAATGGATGAAGTATGAAGGATATATATCCCCTTGTTTGGAACAAGGCTTGGAAATTTGGGCATGGAGATATGTCATTCTCAGGCTTTCTTTATGTTAAGATAGTTCATTAAGAGCTCTTGTATTAGCTAATTATTTAAGCTCTTAGTTACTTTTTTTTTTTGAGTTCAACATTTGTGGGGGTGGGAGATCGAACCATCAACTTCTTCGATGGTAATACATGCCCCTAAGCTCTTAGTTACTGAAGTTAGAAAACTAACCCTCTTAAAGAATAGTTATTGTTGTTGTAAAGTTTGTTAAATCTAGGGAAGAGATCTATAAATCCTTCTACCCTTGACTAAATACATCATCGAGGAATTCCAAAGAAATACATTCTTGCATAAATCTTGATATGGTAACAAATTTCACAGCAAACAACTTTGAAAGTTCTTGGAAAAATGTCATCATCTTCATCATCGGGAAGAGGATCGAAAGTCAACAACCAATCCCAGTCAGGACAAGCCATTAATCTAGGTAGTAAAATAGCAACAGTCAAACCAAATGACAATAATTACATTGTCTGGAAGCATCAAATACTCACAGTCCTTCAAGGTTATGGTTTGAGTCATTACGTTGACTCCAAGACAGAACCTCTACAAGAATTTTTCCTTGATAACGAAGGGTCATCCACCCCAAATCCAAAGTACAAACTATGGGTCAGGTAGAATAAATTGATCTCGCCATGGCTCTTGGTCTCGATGTCAGAAGCGATGTGTTACATAATTCCTCGATTGCACCAGAGCAAAAGAAGTCTGACTTGCCCTAGATCAAATGTTCTACCCAAGAAACACGGCAAGAATGATAGAGTTGAAATCAAATGTTGAGAATTTCAAGAAAAGTACAATGAGTTTAAATGCTACTTTGCTGAGATGAAAAACAGTTGTTGATGCTTTAACTACAGCAGGAAAGAAAATGTTAGTACAACATCACATTATGTACCTCTTAACAGGATTGGGTACAAAATTTGACTCTATTAGTACAGCATCACATCATGTACCTCCTAACAGGGTTGTAACAGTAATTACCTCTAGAAAGGATGATCAAACATTGCAAGAAGTGTATACACTTCTTTTATCCCAAGAAGTCAAAAACAAGAGAAATTTCATTGATCAAACCCTTCCATCAGTCAACTTGATGGTTCATGACCAATCATGATAATCCAACCAAGGACAGAACAATAATAAAAAAAACCAAAACTCAGGCTCATAGCAACACTCTCAGGAAAATAATAGAAGAGGAGGTCACACGAAGCATAGTCGGTGGAACAATTTGAAACCATAGTGTTAGATCTGCTAGAAATTTGGTCACATGACTGGAAAATGTTACTTTCGATATGAATCTCAGAATCAGCAAAGTCAATCTAGGCAAAGAACAAATAGTCAATCTAGATATCAAACTTCTCAAGCAAACAAGATGAACAATTTCCAAACTAAAAATCCACAAGGGAATCAATCTACAGCCATGAATGTCATGTTAGTGAATCAAGATATCAACATAGATACCAACTGGTATCCTGACTCTGGAGCTACTCACTACATTACCAATGATATGAAAAATTTGCAGCATCTGAATACAATGGTGGAAACCAGATGCATGTAGAAGATGGTACAGGTTAGAAAATTCTTCCTACCAATTCCTCTTCCTTATCCTCTTCAATTCCTAACTATAATACTCATGTCTTTCACCTTAATAATCAACTTCATATACCTAGCACCACAAAGAATATTATTAGTGTTAGTACTTTTGCCAAAGGTAAATAATGTAATGTTTGAATTTTATCCTCCAAACTGTTATGTGAAGGATCTAGCATTTGGGGCTACACTTCTTCAAGGAGTTCTACATGAAGGGCTATACAAATTTACTCTGAAAAAGGCTGATCACATTAAGAACTCAAAGTAGCAGTCTTCAACTATTACTTCTCCATCAACCTTTCTTCATACGTTAATTAATGTAATACCTCATTTAGCTCTACACCTAGTTGTATTTCTGTTTTTGATTCGTGACATAAGTGTCTAGGCCATTCCCATTCTACTGTAGTTCAACAAGTTCTAAAGAGCTGTAATATTTCATATTCATTGAATAAAAATACCTCAATTTGTCATACTAATGCAATTGGCAAAAGCCATAATCTTCCATTCACCTTTTCAACTACCAAATACACAACATTGCCTTCAATTAGTTGAATCAGATGTATAAAGCCCTGCCTTCACTCCCTCATACAATAGCTTTAAGTATTGTATCTCATTTGTTGATGTTTTCATTAAGTACACCTGGATCTATTTTCTTAAAAATAAATCAATGCCTTCCAAGCATTCTTATTCTTTAAAGCCCAAGCTAAAAAGTCTCTATCCTGCCAAATTCTCAAACTCCAAACTGATGATGAGTGGAAGGGGGGGATTCAAAACCTTCACACTATTCATAGAATCACGTGGCATTGAACATAGACTTACCTACCCCACACATCCCAACAAAATGGGATTCTTGAAAAAAAAACATTGCCAAATTGTGGGCATGGGCCTTACGATACTATCTCAGGCTTCCCTACCTTTATCTTATTGGGATGAGGCCTTTTCTACAGCAACATACCTCATTAATAGGTTACCCTCATTTGCCCTTCAAGGTATGGCTTTTATGGAGAAACTCAGTGGTCAAAAATCAAACTACTCATTCCTAAAATCCTTGGGCTGCCTATGTCTTCCCACACTTCGTGCCTATAACACTCATAAACTCCAACCTTGTGCCACTCCTTGTACTTTCTTAGGATATAGTAATATCCATAACAGATACAAAAATTCCTATCAGCCAAAGGTCATATCTACATTTCAAGACATGTTCTATTCGATGAAACACATTTTCCATTTGCCAAAAATAAGTCTCCCCAATAAACTATTAACCTATCTCAAACCATATACTCTTCCATCCCCATCCTCTCAAAACCATCTGATAGGTTTACATTTACTCATTTATTCTGTTGAATTTCTTTATATTTTAAATAAATTTTGTGTTAAATTATTGAAATTATGATTAATTTGATTTAGGTGGTGAAATATCAGAGATCTGGTAGAATTAATCTTAAAGCTCGTTTTTAGCAGTCTTAGAAGGAAATTTTGTAGAAGACTCTTTTTTATAAGACGTGGCCACGCCCTACAATTTGGGAACTACAGATTTTTTACGAAAAGAAAATAGATATTTTAGAAATTAACTTTTTAGAGTCAAAATTGGTTGGAACTTTTTCCTTTTTGTGGAACTTCATTCTTAGTCAAAATTCATTTTCTTTTTTATTTGAAAAATTCTTTTGGGTTGTTAGAGTTATTTTTAGTTCTTTATTGGCCTATAAAAAGGAGACATTAGCACGTAGAGAAGACACAACACACAAAAACATAGTGAACATTTGAATTTCTTGGAGAATCTTCTCCTTTTATCGTGTTCGATCTTAGTCACCATGATTGGCTAGTTTTTCTTTTCTAATTCAAGGGTGAGCTAATTCTAATTTCAATTGTAAATTTTGTGAGGTTTTGATTCTTTCTATGATTTCTTCTAAATTCAAGAAGCCTTTATTTCTTGTTCTTAATTTTCATGAATGATTGTTATTAATTAGATTGATGTCTTAATTTAAGTTTTGCCGCTATCCATAAATTTATGATCTTAGTTATTGTAAGTTATTGAAATAAAATAACAAAGAGTTGGCTTATGTGTGTGCAAATGTGGCTATTTCTTTTTACATAGCTTGCATAATAGACTCTAGGGAAATAAAGAAACAAAATTGACTAAATTATAGTTATCTCGATTAATTAGTTTTGATTTACTCATCTCAATATTTTAATTCTATCTTTCAATTGATATGAAACACTATCGTGCGCAATTAATTTATTGATAAGAATTGACTTGGATGCTAAGTTTGAGTCAATGAATTTAGAAGGAATTATACTTGCCGCGCTATCATGTCTAGTATACTAAGTTCTTAAATAAAATATTATTGTTTTAAGCCTATGATCAAATTTCGATTAGATGGAAATTCACCTTTAGCTTGGATAATTGGTAAGATCCATATTTATTAATTTAAATTATTCTTTTTACTTTTTTTATTTAGTTTTAAGTCAAATTCAAAATCTCGCCCCCTTTTAATTTTATTGATTAGCATTGAGAAATTAATCTTTTTATTTCCCTTGGGATTTGACTTGGTTAGTATTTCTATCATTAGATTAGAAAAATCAGTATTTAATTTGAAGGGCTTTGACAACACGGTCACCATCCACACATATACTTAACTCATCAAATTTCACATTAGTTGAGTTGCCAAATCACCCATCCCCTGTACCCACTTCAAATCCTAGCCCAACTCAATCATATGAAGAACTCGAAAATGTACCATCACCTATTGCAGATTTTGATATATTACCAATGGAACCAAATAACTCTAGTTCAAATGCTATTGACAACGCTGAAAATGAGCAAGCAAAATTCATACAAGAAAATCGTCATGTTATGACAACCAGAGCCAACTTTTTATGTCGAGCATTGTCTGACATTAAAGACCGTCTGTCATTGTAAGCGAACACTTGAATAGATGTGGGATGCCCATCCAACATCAAAAGCTTTTAATGTCAGGCGATGCCTAACATTAAAACCTAAATTTGTACTAGTGTTCTTAGGGATTGAGGTATCGTATCCTTCCCAAGGAGGGCTCTCTCTCACAAACCAAATATATTGGAGACATTTTGAACCGTACCAAAATGGCTAATGTTCATGTCATCTCCACATCAATGATAGGCGGCTTTGCTTTTTGTGCATTTGGCAGTTTGTTATTTGCTGATCCACAGGTCTACAGAAGGCTCTCTTCAGTATATCACTATAACTTGCCCTAATCTTGCATACTCAGTAAATAAGGTGCTACTAATTTATGCCTCTTCAAGACTATACTACTGTCAGGTTGTTAAAAGAATCCTATGTTATTTGAAAAGAATGATCAATCATCGCCTTGCTCTTCATCATCTTACATCCCTCTCTCTCTCATTGGATTTGCTGATGCTAACTAGGCATTAGACCTAGATGATCACAAATCAACGTCAGACTTCTGTGTTTTACTTGGTGGTAACTTGATCACTTGGAAATCTAAGAAGCAGACAATAATCTCAAGATTTAATATAAAGGTAAAGTTCACGAGACTTGCACATGCTACAACTGAACTAATTTGGGTTCAATCCCACTTTCGTGAGCTTCACTTGCAACTGTCAACTCTACCCACATTGTGGTGCGACAATTTGTGAGTTGTCCATTTAAGTGCAAATCCAATACTTCACTCATATACTAAATATGTTGAACTCGACATATATTTCATACGAGACTTAGTGCTACAGAAGAAACTATGTGTGTCTCACTTACCAGTATTAGTTCAGATAGTTGATGGCTTTACAAAGCCACCTTCTTCTACTTCATTTCTATCCATTAGATCCATGCTCAATGTATGTGATGCTACAAACATTGACTCGAGGGAGGGGGAGCAGTGTTAAGATAGCTCATTAAAATGACATGACATGAGCATTTAATTTTTTTTTAAAGCAAGAAAACATTATTTGATTTTGGGAAAGGAATTTTTAATTTAAGGCACCTTTAACGCTTTAGCATCGAAGAACAAAAATTTAATGAAAAAAATGGAATTGACGCGTGAACGTGAACCAACTGTGACATTGTATCGGTGTCAGTGTACAGTGGGCATGACAACATTAATTGGAATGGCTAGATGAAACATATTTTTTTCTTAATTTTTTAGACAAAAAATGCACATGTAATATTATAATATTTATATTGTTTTAATTTAGTAGTTTATATATGCATTTTGGTACAATTTTTCATTCGATTCTGGAGCTTCGACTACTGTCGTCTGAACTATCTCACATCGATGTGGTGTTCAATCAAATATACTCCGAAGCAAGTTAGCTCATTAACCTCTTTCCAGGAGTTAGGTGGATACCATTAATGTTTACTTACCTTTTCTGGTGAGTATCTTATCTCTTAAATATGGAATCTCGCCCAATGGGTTCCCATCATCGATCTCCAGACGCTCCAGTACCCTGACTCATCATTCGCGGGTCATGGGCTTCGCTGCCTTCGATCATCCGTGGGAGGTTTTAGGCCTCGGCCCGACACGAGCATGCGCTTATCTCTGGTCTTACCCATCTTCTATTCGTGGGCCATAGCCTGAGAAGGGTCTTTGGCGAGCTTTGTTATGACCCGACGTCTATTAGGCACATTGCTTGCGGTCCGCAGACCATAAGACTATCTTGGTCCAGTCCCAACATCAACCCCCCTCGTGAGTTGCGGCTGCACTGTCTGGTAAGTAACTCATGAGGTTTTATCGATTCGAATCTTTGTCCATCTTGCTTTTTGTTCCTCTCTTTTCTTTTAGGCAGAAATTTTTTTTTTCTTCTAGGTCAGCGATGTCTGATTTTTTCGAAGGGTCTTCCCTTTTGTCTCTCCCGTCACATGTTTCTTTCTCCTCACGCTTCCCTTCCTTCTACGAAGGCCCCAGAGGTGAGACAAAACTGCTACTCCCTCAGCGTCGTCGCCCTTTAGTGGTTCGTTGCTATTGTTCTTACCCTTGAATGCTCTTTTTTTAGTGTCTGTGGATGAGATCTATTTTTGCATTTAATGTTGGGGTCATAAACGGGTGTCAAGGGGTGCAATGCTTCGTGGGCCGTGTAAAAATCTAGGTCGTCGATTTGCGTTTGATCTGACAGAGTGGAAGCACTAGCTCCCTTTTTTTTATTTTTCACGTGCCTTCCTCCTTTTTCTCCTACCATTCACATCTTTAAAAAGGAGGTAGGGGTCGGGAGAGAATTCTCGAGAGTCCTACCTTTAGAAGCCCGCCACCGCTCCTCTCTTTTTGGATTGTCTTATTTTTTGACTTCAGGTCATTCTTCACTCCCTTCTCGATTTTTGTCCTTCCCTGCCCATTCTTTCCATATGACTTGCTCGAAAATCAGCCACATGGCTAGTTCCTCCTCGTGGATCATGGTCGAGCATGTAGCTTCGACCATGACTTCTCATAGTTTCCTACGGCTTAGAGGTCGATTTAAGATCCCAAGTTTTATCTTATCTTGCTGCGTATGTCTGGTCCTATCGAGTGCATAGATGATCCCCCAAGGGTTGGGTCGTGGGATTTTACAAGCAGATGTTCAAAAATGGGGTTAGATTCCCACTTCACCTCTTTATTTAGAAATTTCTTTCTTTCGCAAACCTTGCTTCTGCGCAACTGACCTCAAATGGTTGGGGGCACTGCTTTCACTATGGATCCTGTGGTGGGATCACGAAGATGGTGTTAGACTAACTTATGGGGAAGTCCATTGAACCCACCACGCAAAGAAGGTTCCTCAATCATGAGGTTATTTCTACCTCTCCCCTTGCGAGCGAAGTTAATGTTAGCCTCATCCTCTATCAAGAAGTGGAAAGACAAGTGGTTCTTAGTGGGGGGTCCTGGCTCTGCCTCAAAGAAAATCAAAACGTTTTCGCTAGCATCCCACTTGAGTTCCACCGCTTAGGTTGCCCATTTTTCCTTTTCCGTTTAAAGCTTGGTACTTTGGTTATGCATGGTGTCACTCGGGAAGGGGGCATGGTTCACCCTTTTCTCTTCTTTCTTTTGAGTATCTTCAGGGTCTACTATGTGTTTGATTGTAGCTCATTGGCTTGTGCAACTCTTCTCACGAAGCTTCGCCGCCCTCTCTTGAGTGCACTAGGATTTTTTATTGCTTACGACGCTTACCCCCAAAGGAGTTTGACATGCGCTTCATGATCAACCTAGGAGCTCTCGCATGGTGTCGTTTGCTTACCAGCTCTACACACCCTCTCCTAGCCGCCCTTTCTTTCGATAAGGGTTCTATCTGGCTTTTTCACATTTGCATGTCACTTCCCTTTCTTTTCAGTCGAGTAATGTAGGCTCGATTTTTACATAGATATGGTTGACGGGAGTAGGATGACTCACTTGGGATGCATTGTTTCACAAGCTACAGCCGTCGACCCACCCGCCCTAGGCAAAAACGTCTCAGCCTGAAATGCTTCGAAGGGCTCTCTACCATTAGCTGTGTCGCTCTCTGGGGATCCATCTGAGGATACTCTTCCGCTTGGCGGATCTCCAATTCCACCACCTTAGAAGCGTCGACTGGTAATGGTCGTTGACTCATCAAGTTTGGAAGAGGGTCGTGTTCTGGTTCATACGCCTTCCTCACCCGAGGGAAGAATGTTCACTGGAGGGCTCGAAGAGGCTGAAGACCATATGACGGTCGAACAGGTCGAAACACCCTCCCTGGGCGATGGGGAAGGTTCCACGGAGAGTTCTAAGTCTCTAGATGCTTTTGTGTTGTGCTCAGCAAGTCCCTATTACGCACTCAAAATGGAGGTTTCCTCGGGTGTTCATCGACTCATCCGAGAATGGATGCATCATGTGGCAAGTTGCGTCATCGACTCGCAGGCCCCCCCACCGAAAGAAATTTTGGATGCAATGCACGCGACAGCCGCTAAGGCGACTCGAGTGCGCCAATCCATATCTTATTTGCTTTTGAGGTATTATGTTTGACGTTTCCCTCATTCATATTAATGCTAACACTGGTTTTGTGTGTGAGCGGTGTTACAGCTTGGCTCGAGGCTTCATTTCAATGCCCTGGTGGTTAGACGAGAACTAGAGGCTAGCGCTCATTTTGCTCAAGATTGCAAGCACCGAGTCGTCGCCTCTGCCACGGAGGCTAAGAAGGTCCAAATGGGGAGGGACAAGCAATTGGAAGAGCTTCAATGTATTGAAACGACACTGAGGGTCGAGAAGGAGAAGAACACCCTTCTGTCGTCTAAGTTGGAAGCTAAGAAGGCATGCACAACATATTAAGACATCGCTTCGGTAGTCTGAGAGAAGCTCGAGTCCTTCAGGCAGCCCTCACCTCGAAAAAGGAGAAGAATCGGTCATTGTAGGCAGAGGTAATGCAGCTCTCTACTCAGCTGAGCGAGGTGGGTTTTCTGGAGAAGGCTTTTTGAGACACTGAGTCTTTCAATGCGGTAGTACTTTGATCGGTCGTGCTTATGCGACACGGTTCGCATTCGGCCTGGAAGGGTGAAAAGGTCAACCTCTTCTGCCACTGCGTATATTTCTTCTATTGGTACAGTGGTGCGAGTATACTTCTCGAACCTCAACCCCCAGCTCGGAGGCTTATCTTCACGCCTCGAGTCTCTGCATACATCCTTACGCTCGTGAGTCTGGTTGGTCGAGGTCTCGACGACTTTTTCTTTCCCTTTTCGGGAAGTGACTAAGACGAATTGCTTCGTTGGTATCTTTTTTTAGATAAGCAAATCCTCCACTGTCATCAAACCATTGGAGTGTGCGAGGAGCTTGGCGAACGTCTTTGGCTTGTACATAGTAATGTACTGTGTGCAAAAAGCTGTAAAAGCGGTGATGATCACTTCATCGGAGTAATCACTTACCCAGATTGCTTTTCTCTTGAACCGAGTGACGAACTGTTGTAGCGTCTCACCCTCGGTCTAATTTTGGGCCATTAGGCGGCTCAGTGGGTGTTGATCCTCACTGCTCCCCAACAATTGGTCGACAAATAGCTCAACCAACTCTTGGAAGCTGGAGATTATGCCTGGTTGTAGCTTACGATACCAGGCTCATGCCGCCTTCAATCAACGTGACGGAGAATGCTCAACACAGAAACTCGATGCAGCTTCATCTTAGCACAGTAAGTGTGTACGTACTCGACTAGATCTGTGGTTTCATCGTATGGCTTCATGGTCGAGTCCTTGAATTTCTTCGAGATCTCTGCGTTCATTATCTCGAGGTAAATGGTTTCAGGGCCAACTTTAGAATCTGCTTGGCCGCTGCCACCCCATGGGCTTTTTCCACTGTTGGTCCCTTTTGCATATCCATGATTTCTTCGTAGAAATTTGCCTTGAGCTCTGCTAGAACTTTTTCTAGGACGTCCTCCCAATCTGGCCTGCCAGAGGCGTCAATGTAGCTGCTTTTGCTGCAGAACATATTGCACTCCCACTTCTTAGCCTTGATCTTATTCCGTAAGTCGGGCTGGGACCAGTTCAGTCATGAGCCGAGTTGGGTGCAGCTACGCCTGGTGGATGTGTTTCCCGAGGATTTGATTTTACGCCCCCATTGTACGAAGGTACGTCTGTTTGGCGCTCCCCGTCTTGGGGTTCAATCCTCGAGGCACGTGCTGCAGCGTCACGGACCTCCTTCCATAGCGGGTATTGTGCAGACTGCACCTGGGTAGTTAGCGCTTGTACTTGTGCTTGCCAGTTTGGATGACCTGTGCCTGATCCCGCACCAAGGCTTGTACCGCTTCAATCTGAGCTGTGGTTGTTTGGCGTCCACGACCCCTCTCGCCCCTCCTAGTTGAGCGAGGCAGGTTTGGCTGCATCGTGGCAGTTCTCTCGTTGCTGGACTGCAACCTACGTCTGTCAGTATCTGAATGATCGAAGTCAGATCTTGCAATCTTGATCGTACTTGGCTTGATTACGATACACCCCACAGACGATGCCAAAATGTCTTTGCACGAAAATGTCTGGAGTGAAGATTATGTCCTCAAAGCACTGCTCAAACCTGAAAGAGAACAAAAACGAGGTTGGGGGTTGGTTTTGTCCACACTCTGATGCTCAAGTTAGTGAGATGACCGAGGTCATAGACAGTTTACGTTCAAGATTGGTGCATACCTTTCACTATGGCTAAGGGTTCCTCTTATAGTGGTCAGAGGAGCGTCCGACAGAAGTGGTTACCACTACGTTCGTCATGAATTACGGTAGACAAAGATTTGGTGATTGGGGGGCAGAATTCTTTCGTAACCACGCTTCCGCACCCAATTATTAGCCTCACAATTATTTCCTTCTGCTCGTCACCTCACATCGACTGTTGTCGAACTCACCCAAGGTGGCAACGGACACGTGGCATTCCCCAAGTGGTGCAGATGTTCATTGGCATACAGACCCCCCAACAACAGGTATATATTACAGAATAGTTATCGTAGAAACTATCGAACTAAAGAAACAAAAGCACTGAAAAAATTAAAACTAAAATCTATTTGAATAAATCAAAACTGAAAGAAATTGAAAACATCACATGAATGAAGGAAAACTAAAATATTAAACCGTCAAAATTCAAACGAGCTGGAAAAAAAAACAAGAGGAAGAAACGTAGGAATAATTGTCTTAAATATTGAATTGTGTAATAATTATAAACTAGTATATGTGATGATTAAAAAATACATTTTTGAAAATCAGATCAATAATTAATGTAATGAATAATTGTGATAAATGAAAATTTGTATACTAGGAAAATATAAATTCAAAATAACATAATAAATATGGGGAAAAAAATAATAAAGGAGGGTGATTTGATAAAAGTAAAACTCATTTAAATAAATAAATAAAAAATCTAAATGTGAAAATATTCATAAAGATGAACATCTATGAAAAATAGGTTGGAAAACAACCCACCAGGCACAATTGCTGTTAATAAAATAATAATTTAATGAGATGTACATTTTTTATTAACAAATTTTAACCAGATTTTTTCGAAAAGACTTCCTTGAAAATTTTTCAAAATATTAAATTGCAAATCCACCCACACACAACTCTACCCTAAAGGCACATATTTGTTCAAAGTTGAACTCACATATTGATTTTTTGTTTTAAACCTAACTTAAAACAATTTTAAGACCGTTACTACATGCATACTTAAGAAACTTTAAAGGTTTTAAAGGATACAACTTTGCATTTAACACTTAAAATACAATTAAAAATTAAAATCTTGAATTGGAATACCAAAGAAAAACACATTAAAAACATGAAAT
>JAOANK020000013.1:871623-886412 GCA_026257165.2 Telfairia occidentalis
AAAACATGAAATTAAAATTCGATAAAAGTCTCAAAAACAAACTAAGCATGACTCTAAACTAAGTGTGAAATGGAATAACATAGCCATGGCCTTAGTAACTCAATTCGTCAACCACCACGTCCATTATGCCAGTTGCCTGAAAAGGGTTAGTGGAATAGGTTGAGTATTTTAAACAAATACCAAGTAAGTGAACCGGCTTATAGGGTCAGACTTATAAATATACACAATCATGCATCTCATGGTAATATTTGAGACCTATTCTTCATCAATCAATAACATTTTGATCTTACGGGTGTAGGAGGTAGTTGTCACCCTCTTATAAACATATTTTTATGTATTATAGTTCATATAAGGTCTCACATATATATGATATGTACATTTAATATTATACAGCATGCATGTCATACTATACCAATTGACATCACATCATATCTTCGTAGATCAACCTCAAGCATGCCAACTCATAACATAATAATAACAATACCCCACTCATCATTTTCAAACATATAAATATGTCACACACTACTCATGGTATCATAAACATACAAGGCTTATTATGCTATTTATCACGATATTCCATACATACACAGATTATAACATACATACATCATCTGACGTAAACTCTAAGGCGGTTCCGTAAGCGTAATCACTTACCTTAAGCGAGTCCTACAATCCTCTTAACGAACCAACATAAGAAAGCTTGGTCAACCAAAAGTCAAACATACAACTTATTTTAGCAAACTACCACAAAACTAGGTCTTGCCGACTTTTGAGGTAAAATCTAAGGGAAAAGTACTACCAGAAGCTTACTGTCCAACATCAGTCCCACGCACCGCTGTAGTTTGAGCCATGAACCCCCAAATTTGATTCTACTGAACACCAAGAGTCACGCCACCGACAGCACCCAATTTCGATACCTCATGAACCAGAAAATCTCACCCACACGTAGATCTAGTTGACGCCCATTCCCGCCGCGCATGTGGCACCTCTGAGCTTTCATTCGACGTTTTGCTTCCACTAACACGTAGATCTAGTCGACGTGGTCTTTTTTCACCCTTCACCACCCTCAAAAAGTTATTCTTGCCACCAAAAAAGAGAGAAAACTGAGGATAAGGGTGATAAATTGAGAACAAATCGAGAAAGAGAGAATGTTACCTATCGTTGGATCAAGAAGATAAACCTCCACCCCTTGCAGTTGTACACTCGCTGGAAGTGAGGAAGAGAGAAAAACAAAACGGTGAGGGAGAGAGAGGAACGTCATCATGAGGGAGAAAGAAAAATCAAACCTTCACCGACGTCAATGTCCACGGGTAGCTACAATTGAGAGAGAGAGATCTTGAGAGGGAGATAAGGTGCCATGAGAGAGGGAGATCTTGAGGAGAGGGAAAATGTTTGGTGGAGGCTACAAGAATTCTTTTTTAAACCAAAAAAGAGACGCTAGGGTTTTAATAAGTTGCGTTATATATGGTAAACTTAACCCTTAGCCCTAATCCCAACTTGATTTATTTATAGAAACGTCATCAAACTAATTTTATTGTTTTTTTTCCATAAAACTCAAACATAAACACTTAATCCCTCTTTCAAAATAACCCTAATTAATCCTCAATCAAGTAAGACAAAAAAATTCATATATATGCTCATCCCTATTTTAAATTCGAAATTAACATAGTCAAAACCAAAATTAAATAATGGGACATATATTACAAAAATGTAATTAAAAAAATGGTATGTAATATTTTTTTTAAAACAAAAAATGGTAAGAATAAGAAAGAACGCTAAAATTAGATTTTAAAACATTTGATATACGTCATATAAGTTATATAAATAATGTAACTGATATACTTGAAATAAAGTATATTATCCCTATTATTATTGATATACTATAATATGAAGTATAGTAGCCATAATTTTAATATCAAAGAGTTTCAAATTTGTTGTTGGATGTTTGTTTTGTTGAATAGATTATTGGGATTGTTTTACCATTTCAACATTTGGTGGAATTTGTCAATTTAAAAACTTTCATAAGTGAAGCCAAAATATCTCATTCGTTGCTATTTTTACTAATTTAATTTTCTCATTCAAAAAAGTTAACTCTACACTTATATTCGTTCTCTTTCTTCTTGTTCAAAGTTTTTTTCTTCCCCCGTCATTTTCTTTTTCTTATTTAGTCTCTCGTCCATTTTATCTATCGATTCTTTAACAAAAATTTAGAAGTAGCTCACGCGAAAAACAACCTTAATCATAACTACAGAGAGAGAGAGCTGACCGAAAACAAAATAGAAAGAACTGGATCAAAGATCAACTTTTGAACAATAAATTAATGATATACTTTTGAACAAGAAAAAAATATATCAATGATATATTTTGTATCAATTATATCAATGGTATATCAATGATATTACTGAAAAATATAGTTTATATCAGATATATCAGTGATATATCATTGATATTATTAATATATTTGGTATAAAATTACTTGCATTACACCCAAAAAAAAAAAAAACTGTCTCTTAAAGGTATTATAGACTTTTCGACATTTTATCTAAATTAGACCTTAATATTTTTGCTATATTTACAAAAACGTAAAAGTGGTTAGATTTACAATAACCTAGTCATGTTCAAGAGCTCCCTTTTTAAGTGTCTGTAAGTAGGCCAAAAGACACCTGACTAGCATCAGAATCCTCAAATCCATATATATATATATATATATATCTATATATCTATATATATAAATATCATCCAACCTACAAAATAATACCTTTGCCAAAGTACGAGTAATAACCAAAAAAAAAACAACTCAAACCCATCCGAAAATCTCCAAAAGTACCAACTCAACTATTGAATGGTATTAATTTAATCCTCTTGAATTTGATAAAATTGAAAAATTATGATTATATTGACTTATCTAGCTAACTTCAATACAAAAAAAAAAAGTTACTATATTTCACATAACATCAAATTGTCCATTAGATCAATAAAGAAAAGTAGCTTCCATAACTACATGAAAAATTTTAAACACAAGGCCCATCAGGGCTTCCAAACCAACGAATTTTATTAGTAGTACTTTACAAACTTAAATCAACTGTTTTCAGATGAAAAAAACACCTGATCAAATCAGGATAAATAATAATTTACATAAAATGGAATAAACACCTGAAAGAATAGCTAACATTTTTATTACACCAGAAATCCTCAAATCAATTAGAGAGTTCAGGTAAGGTTGTTGATTTGTAGAAGAGAAATATTAACAAGCACAGCCTCCTCCTCCTCTGGTCTCCACTTCTGAAACAGAGTCAGAGATACTTTCAAAGTAACTGCAAATGACACCATTTAACATATAAGTTCCAATTTCTACATCAACTCATGTTTCTAATCATTCTCTTTTCCTTTCGGTCTTCTTTGTCCTGTTTCTCAAATGGAACTTCTTCTACTACAAGGTTCTGAATATTCCTCGAAAATGTCAAAGTAATGGTATTTTAATTATAAGTGTTTTAGTTAAAAATTCCTTAACAACGAATTATTTTGATGGATGGTTCTACACTCTAAAAAGTGCTTTTTGTTCAAGCATTAGAGCCAAAAAGTGTTTTCTCAAGAGTACTTTAAGATACTTTTGACATTAAAACACTTTATATTACTGCCAAACATGAATGTGAAAAGTGCTTTTAATCATCACAAAAGTACTTTTTGAACCAACTAGAAACAATCCCAAACATAGATAGAGAGTTGTTTGAGATGACTTTTGAGAGTCGTAAGTTTAAGTGAAGTACCTTTTCTATAAGTACTCTTGGAATAAATATAAAGCATTAGCATTACAAAGTGCTTATAAATGTTTATAAAAGGTTTTAAATTATTTCGAACGGTGTAACCAAATATTATAAAAATTTTGAAAAGCACTTTTAATGGGCTAACAGCACCCATCACCATTAAAAAAAACCATACTGAACTCGCCCTAACTGGGGAAAGAAATCTAAAGAACTAATGAAGCTGGTACCAGCTCATATGAAGGAGTTTCTTGTGCTAAAGGTCATATCCATAAGGGAAAATAAATTTTCAAACTTACTGGTCCTGCTCTTCTTCATTGGTTAAAGCAGCTTTTGCAATGCATAAAAATGCTTCATTGACATTGTAATCCTCTTTTACGGAGGTCTCAAAGTATGGCATGTTTCCTCTAGAAGCACACCATTCTCTTGCCCTTTTCTCTGAGACCTGCACTCAAGAAGAATTTATACGATTCTTAGAGAACTTTATCACTAAATTTGGTAAGAGATTAGAGAAATCTTACTGCTCGGCTACGCCCATTGTTTAAATCGATCTTGTTCCCAAGTAAAAGAAAGGGGAATGCTTTAGGATCGGCTGGCCCTGCCTGTCCAACGTTAAAAGCGGAAATGTAGAAAGTTAGATGTCAATAACGAGGGGAAAATATATTATCAAGAAGAGGTTACTGAGTAGAAATCATTTAAAAGTATTAGATGGTTATTTGATCACGAATAAACCCTCATGCTTCTCTTGTATGGTAACTGTAAGATAATGTGGACAACTGAAACAGTAATATAGTCTCAAATTGAGAAATCCATCATATTTCAACAACTCAAAGAAAAAAACAGCTTTTTAAATAGAAAGTTTTTTAGTTTTAGATTCGAGTAAAATCAATGCAATTAGATAAGAAAAAATAGTAGAAAAAAGAGACTTGGTTAAACATATGTATATCAAAAAGAGATGTTTCACATTTTGACTACTTTTCAAATAAATTTTAAGAATACCTATAGCTTGGTAGTAAATCTTTAAATATACACTATTTTGTCAAAACTCAGCCAAGCGAGACTACCTCTAGAGCATGCACGTATTGTAAAAGATAGGAAGCATCTCTTCGAGAATACGTGTTTGACCAAAGTGAACTTAGCAGATACGAAGGTATAGCATGTTGACTTTAGGTTCCTCAAAAAAAGGACAATTTGTATTTTTTCTAACAAGTAGCATACTTTCTTAACAAATTCCAAAACAACATAATTTTCTTAGTAGATTTTAAAATACAAAAGCAAAATGTTCAAAATCTCATGGAAAATACAGCAAACCATACATGGGCAAGGCCAAACCTGCTTGAGAAACTCCTCATGCCAACTGCTGAGTGCTTCAAATGATTTGACCACATTCACATCATATACAAAAACACAGCAGTCAGCTCCTCTGTAAAATGCAGCCCCTAGACTCTGAAACCTCTCCTGCCCTGCTGTGTCCCAAACCTGTTTCAAACACATTCAAAATCACAAAATTATAGATCATAATATAAAAAAGAAAATAATAATAATAATAAATTATCAATTACCCACTTGCAATGTGACGAGTTTTTCATCAATCTGTAGCTCCTTTGTCATAAAGTCAGCACCAATAGTTGCTTTATACTGTAGATTGAACTTCTTGTATACATATCTAAAATCAGTTGTTAACGGTCAAAAAAATTTATCGGGCATTTTAACAAATACTTTAAGAACACATTCCATTCCAACCAGATTACACTTCAAAAAACTTAGTGATAAATGATAATGAGATTATTAATCATCAAATGTCGCGAAAAGGATACCGATTCATCAAAGACGTCTTTCCCACCCTGAAAATTTCAACAATGTATGTTCAAACAGAGAGCAAAATTGAACGAAACTCAAAGCTAAAACATAACAAATGTAGCTCACCCACTGTCACCGAGAAAAATGACTTTGAGCAGCCTTCTTTTTGCAGCGGAAACTTCCATGGATAAAGAAAAATGAAAGGAAAATCATAAAGATATATATATATATATATATAGTTGGAAAAGGGAGTGCAAATTTTGGGGGGTTTTGTTCTGAAAATAGTAAAAAGAAGGGTGAAGGGTTTGCGGGGGAGAAAGGGAACTGAAGATGGCGAAAATTGGAAAAAAGTTTGAACAAATTTTTTCCAGGGGTGCTCTTGAACGTTCGTTGTGATCATTTTTCTACTTTTCCATTTAATCGGTGTGTATGTATTGAATGATACAAAGCCAGTTGACATGTGAAACTTCGCCAAACCAAATCCCACACAGTGCGCCAGCGGGGCTTTTTCATTATCATTATTATTATTATTATTATTATTATTTTCAAAACCAAATTGTTTGATATTAAAATGGTTTAAATCCTTGGTTCCTAAGATTTGTTCTTTCATTTTTGCGTCTAAACTTTGAAAATATCTATTTTAGTCTATAAATTATTTTAAACAATGTCATTTTGGTCCTTAAACTGTCATAACGTATATCTTAGTCTCTAAATTTTCAAAAAAATAACTATTTTAGTCTTTGTTAGATTATTTTTTTGACAAGAAATAGCTTAACAATGCTTGATTTCAACCTATGTAGTTTGAAAATATGTTTATACTAACACATTTTATTACATATATTTAGAACCATATTTTCAATTTGTTTAAATCAAAGTAAAACTAAGGATCGAAATAGGTAGTTTTTTAAAATGAATGGACTAAAATTGATATTTCAAAAGTTTAGATATCAAAATGTAATAACCTAAACTTATTAAATTTTTAGGTTCAATTACATATTCCTTATTACTTATTTATATATTTTGAAGTTCAACAAGAAATAGGGATAGAGATGCGATCATTAAACTTCAGACCTTTAAAAAACTTGTTGGTGCCTTAATTTATTGGACTATGTTGAAGTTGACTTGTAGTTCTTACTTACTTTCTCTAACCATATCACAATCTTTCACTGTATTTTAGATTTAATAGATACAATTATGAAAGTTAAACCACATCTTAATGTAACTTTGATAATATTATTAACTTTTTTTTCCCTTTTCAATTTAGGAATATCTTGAAAGTTTAGGAATCAAAATAAATCATTTAAAAGTCTAGCAACTAAAATAAATATTTTGAAAGTTTAGAACCAATATAAAATAAATTTGAAAGTTGAAAATTAAAATGAGATTTAAATCTATATAAAATTTATATAAATGAAAAACAATGATTCGAAATTTGAAGAGATGAAGTTAGAAATTTTAAATTTTGAATGGGTTGACTAATAATTATAGGGGAAGTATTCGTGATGGTTGTGCTTCCCTCGTCCTGATACTGACAGATCACTGAAATATTTTAAATATTTTATTTCATATTAAATTTAATGTTCAGATTCAGAAGCAATTTATGGCACGCTTCCTCACACCTGCCACCGATACGGACAGAAAATGTTTTTCAAATATTTGATACGTTTCAATAAAGTTTAGTCTAAATTACCATTTTGAAGAAAAAATACATTGAATTACAAGTTTAATCATCAACTTTCATATTTGTTTCAAATAGACCCCTAAACTTTACAAAATATCGATAAGTTTATGAAGTCTTAAGTTTGTGTCTAGATCCTTGAACTTTAAAAATGTCTAACAATTTTATGAACTCTTAGTTTTGTATCTAATATGCCTCTGTCATATTCGACATTTTTAAAAGTAATAGATTTGTTAGAGATAAAGTTAAATTTGTGTCTAATAAATTTAAAATGTCCATTAAGAATGATTTTATTAAATGTAAAATTGAAAATTCAAAGATTTATTGGACACAAAATTAAAAGTTTAAGATTAAACACAAAAATAAAGTTTAGGGACTTATTTAACATAAACAGAAAATTTAGAGATTAAACTTTTAATTCAACCAAAAAAAGCTAAATTATAGGATAAATTATTCAAAATATCTTTCAATTTTAGGATAAACTTCAATTATACTCCAAACATTTCAAATTTTTTAATTTTACTCTCGACCTTAGAAATTGTTTCAAAACAACATTCCATCAACTTTTTTTTATAAAAAAGAAAACAAATAGGTGACAGTGAGTTGTAAAAGCACATGGACATAAATGGGTTCAATTATGTCTACCGTTTCAAAAGTGTCATTTATAACCTTAATTTTTGAAATAGTTTGAAAACCTATTTTACTAGCACCCTCATAAAAATGCTCAAATATTATTATGATATGGCTGTGAACTATAAAAAATTGAAGGGTTTTAGTCACATTAAAAATCTAAGACAACTTCTCTCAAAAAAAAAAAAAAATCAAGACTATTATAAACCTAAGGACGAGGATTCTTCGTTAAATTTCTTAAGTTTGAGGATGAGAGTTGTCATCCTATATCAGTCAATATTTCTTTTTTTTTATTTTTTATTTTATTGTTCTTCTATCTCCCACAAACCCATGCTTTCCACGAATCTCATCTATTAAATTGTAAAATTAACATGATTCTTGAAAAGATGGTAAAAGCTAACAAAAAAGACTAGACATACCTTCTTGACGATGTGTTGTGGGCGTATCGCACCACCATTAAAACGCCACTACAAATGTCTTCATATAAGTTGGTTTTTGAAAAGGCATGCCACCTCCTTGTAGAGCTTGAGCACAAAGCTTTATGGCAATGGAAAAATTGAATTTTAGCTATGATGAAGTTGGAGTGGCAAGAATGCTTCAACTTCATGAGCTGTAAGAACTAAGAGGAGAATGTTATGAAACTGCAAAGTTGTATAAGGAAAAGACTAAAAGGTGGCACGACAAGAGTATTCGACCTCAACATTACTACGAAGGTCAGTTTTTACTTCACGATTAACATTGTTTCTTAGAAAATTGCAGTCTAGGTGGTCGAGCACATTCATGATAAAAGAAAATTTATCCCTATGGAGAGAGATTGCTGAAGGATGAAAAGTCAAAGCATGAATTTAAGGTAAATGGTAAGAGGATAAATTCATATTATGGAGGAGAAATCCTTAGGGATAGATCTTTCATAACCTTATTGACCCATGATGATGATAATTGGGAGAGCACTGCCATGAACTGAAAGAAGCACTTAACAAAGGATGGTATTTAATTATTGTATTTTGGTATTTATTTTAGTTGTATAGATTAGTTATTTTCTTTAATCATGTTTTCTTTTTTATAAACTGAAAGAATTTCTTGGAGTAGTATCGATACAATAGAATGCATTGGTGCACTGAAGCAGCTGGAAAAAGAAATTACTCTATGGGCAGAGTAAAAACAAGAGGCGGTGCACTTGTGTAAATTTCAAAATAATGTCGAAACGTGCACGGGGTGATGACACGTGTTTACCCACTAGGTAATACGTGTAATGGTAGGGTTATTTTTGAGTTTTAAAATTCCAAAATATCTTTTATTGTCCAATGAATTTGTCCATTTTCTTACTATTGGTCTATACCTTGAAAAAATAGCGTAGTTTCAATCTCTTTAAATGCTTCATCATTCCTCTTCATTTCATTTCATCTTCTCTCCCACATTTCCAAAAAACTTTTTGTATTCTTTCTTGCGATTTCAAGAAAATCTTTGCAAGCTTTCTAACTATGTGCAAGATATCTATCAAAAAATTGCAAGCCATGGTTTTATACACGGGGTGAAGGTGGTCGGCAAATTAGAGGAAAGGGAAAGAAGAAAGTTAAAGCAGCAACTGCTGTCGATCCAATAGTCATTAAAGAATCATCCTCAGAAGCACCATCGCCCATGGCAATCGTTGCTGCTCAGCCGCAACCGCTCCTCAAGGTGGTAAACACACCTGTTAAACAAGAAGGAGCCGCTCCTAAAAAGAAATAGAAAAAGTAAACCATCCCTTGTGATCAGGGGCCCTGCATAGCATATTTTTCTACAAAAAAAGCAGAGGAACTCAAGAAGAAGAAGAGAAGGGTGACGCAAAGGATACCTAGCACGTCCCGGACCTTGAACCAAATGGAGGCCCAGACAAAACATGGAAGAACAAGTAAGTGCTTTTAAAGCTACCAATTCTAAAAAAGATGAAGAATCCACCCTTTCTTGTTTTAGTGCCATTTGAGGCAACTACTGATAGCACTCAAAAAGTGCTATTTTAGGACATTTAATTTAGTAGTTTTGTTTGTAAAATGTGAGCTTTAATGCTTAAATTGTTGATTGATTTAGAAACCGAGCAATTGGAGCAAAACTATCAAATTAGAGCTTTTTGGGTCAAGAATCAAGCTTAGATAGTGCAAAATATGGCCAAGGCATGAAAATAAACCAAGAAAAGAAAGCCAGACGTGAGAGCGTAGCATCTCAATTCTATTCAGTGGTTTTGAGACGCTCCAATTCCTTGGGAGACTTCTAGAGGCCACAACGTTGAGACGCTGGATCGTGGCATCTCAACGCCACGATTTTAAAATAAATCCAATAGTTACGAAATAGGGTAGCGTCGCGATGCCGCAACGAAGTAGATTGACGTTGTTTGGAAAAAAATGCTATGGCAAAATAGTAATTAAAATGTCACATCGTTGAGATGCTGTCAAGACAAATATAAAAGCTTTTCTTTCGCCTAGGGTTTAGGGGAGACCCATTTTTGGGCAAAGAGTTTCCAGTAATAGTATTAATTTCACCTGGGTTTCTATGTTGGAGCTGGAAGGAGAATTCTTTGGAGTTTGTGGGTGAAAACAAAGAGCTTGAGGAATGGTTCAACAATGGAAATGACGTTGGAACGATCCGAAAGTCCCTTTCTTCTCCTTTATTTTTGTTAGCTACTGTTTTCTTTGGATTTTGGATTGTAATTTCTGGATAATGAGTAGCTAAATCCTTGTAATTCTAGGGTGTTGGTAGGTATGAACTCTTTTTGATTTACTTAATACTCTTGGACAAATTTATTGCTAATTTCTTCCTAGTGTTGTTGCTATTAATGTTTTCATTCATTAGTGTGATTGAATACTATTTATTTATTGCTTTACTTGAAAAGCGTTGTAAAAGAAAATTAAATACTAGGCGATTATTACTAATTTATGTATGAAAATGATAGGTTATTAATAGAAGCCATTTTTAGAAAGAGGCTTATTTCCAATTTTAGTTATTAATTATAAGAAATTGAGTTAGTAATTAATTGCGAGGTTAAGTAAGCTTGAGAAAGTAAAACCTAGATCAAAGATTTCTAAGCCTAAGAAATTAGTAATTAAATTAATCCATTGAGTTGTTTAATTAATCAATTAGTCCACAAGGCAACATCCTAGGATTCCTTTGATTTCTCTCCAAGAATTGGGCAATTTTACTTTCTTTTTAATTTTATTAGTCATCGCATGAGTTTGAATTCTCTAGATAAAATTAAGTTAATTAATCAATGCTTAAGAGATTTAACAAACTGATTACTAGAGGACGATACTCGGTCTTTTAACCGTTTTATACTATGATTCACCCTTACGCTTGTGGTAACATTGAGTGTGGTGCGATTAGCTACTGATGTATATTTGAATACTCCTCCAAAAATGTGGTGGGGGAAGAGGTTAGCCGAGTGGTGGTTGTGTGCTGGGGCTACAAAAGAGTTAAATTCAAGACTTGCAAGGGTTGGAGTTGTTGTTGACTAAACAAGACAAGAAGATAAAGTAGATGATTTCTGAAGAAAAAATTGAGAAGATGACAACAGAGAAAAAAAAGATTGAAAAGTGCCAGGGAGAGCCCAATCTTGTGGAAGAAGATTTTTTTGGAGAGTGGCTAAATTAGGGCATAGAGAGACCACAAAAATGAAGAAGTTAGATAAGAGGAACAAATAAAGGCACAACATGAGGATGTGCCAGAGAAGCGACGGGGTGTCAACATCACATGGCACCACTTTTGAAGATGAGATCCCAGTCTCTCAGTTATGAGAGAAAAAGAGCAGAGGGGAGAAGTTAGAAAAAGCAAAAATCTGAAGAGAAAAAAAAGAAGAAAAAGAAGGAGAGCAAGGGAAAACAAATTTAGTGAAAGAAGCTGGGGAGTTCAAGCGCTACATCAACCAAGTTGCCGAGAAGAGAGCACAAAATCTGAAAAGTAGAGGACTTTTGGCCAAGAAAGGGATACTGCTAACCATTGGTTTATATTCTCCCTTACATCGAGAAGTCATTTTGTTAAATCACATGTAGTAGTTTTGATGCAAGCCAGAGCAAGGTTTCACCCAGCTTGTAAGAGAGTTTTATGCAAATAACATTGTCTATGGGTTCAATCCATATGAAAATCCAGAGGAGAATCACCCTATCTAAACCCCACCTCAAAAGAGATGGTCCTTGCTTTGAAAGAGGATGGAATTGAAAGATAAGAATGGTAAGTTTCCAAGCAAGCAGTGTATTTCTTACTACTCTTCTTGCTGAAGCTGCATACCTTTATCTTTAGATGATTTTGCAACAGTATGCACTGAAGCTGTCGGGCTATAAAATTGGGCAATGATAGAGCCTCTATGCACCCAACTTGAAGACTTGGAGACGCATTAGCAAGAGACCATCAGCTACATAAAACACAAAAATAAACTGTGGCATTGGGCAACGAAGTTTAAAAACATCCACCTGCCCCCATTGCTACCATTTCCAAAAGTAGCATAGACTAATGATTTGAATCCTGACGTTCCAAGTGACTAACTGTTGTAAAGGGAGTCTTCACCCATTCTCTTTGGTGCTTCCACTACTATTATTGAAAATTTTCTTTTGTTTATGATGCAATACTCCCGCCCCTCCGGGGGCGTCTTGAAAAGAAAGTTCTATTTGCTTTCCATCTTCTTCAATCTACTCTCGTTCTTTTTTGTTGTCGCTTTAGGTTGCTTTTGTTAGGAAAAAAATGAGTCTGAATATTTTTTTTTTCTGCTTGCTAAGAATTTATGCAATGCTTATAATAAATTCATAGTTACTCTGGCACCAAATCCTTGGGTCTAGGTTGATTCCTAAGATGCGGCATACATATTACTTAACAGAGTATGCCTTAGCCATGTGGAAGCATAACTACTGCATGTGATTTGTTCTTTCTAATTTGCATGCTAGTCTTTGCTCTTATCCATTACCCTATCCCCAACCCTGACTTTTTGCATACTTTAAAGTTTCTACTGTGTTGACAGAAGAAAAACCGCAAGTCTTTATTTTACTTGGCCTAGTTAGCTTATATCAATAATGCGCCAGCTTTTTGGCTTGCAAACCCTTGTTCAGTCCTATCTAGTCTTTATTCAATATGAACACTAAATGATTCAAGTTTGGCGCTGCATAGGAATTTTTGTTGATAATAGGTTAGATTTTAGCCTCTGTAAATAGGTAGTTTTCCATGCTTTAGGGTTGTTTCGAAAATAGAAAAAAAAGAAACTCCTAATAATATTGCTAAGAGAGCACTCCCTTTGCTAGTGCCTAGCGAGACTGCTTGACACCCAGGTATGCCTTTTACATGAAATCAAGCAGTATGTAATGAGTGAGCTTAGGCAGTCTATAGAGGTAGTTGATAGGAATGTGTAAAAGAATGACACTCATATTTTTAGGCAACTCAAAAGTCTTAATAATCGAGTAGAGCTTCTCTTTAGATTATAACTAATGAATAACTTACCCTAGAGTACTGGGAAGCCACTTTATAAGAATTCTATTTAGAGCAAAGAGGAGTTGTAACCATGGTATGGTCTGTAGAAAGTCAAAGTTCTTGACATAGTCTAATAGTTAGGGGATTGGAAGTTGATTCTCTAGAAATGCCAATGTAAACTGGAAAGATGTGAAGGGTATATCATGATTTCTTAAGGAATTGGATAGGGTGTGAGAAGTGTACTGTGAAGGGAAGAGGTTTAGTTCTCTAAGGAAAGTGTTCTGAGGAGTCAAATTCTGAAATCTCGCAAGGACAATTGTTGCCAGTAATACTGTGTATTTCTTGCTTGTGTTTGTTGTTGTTTTCGTTCTCTTTGTGCTTTATTTGAGGACAAGCAAAGAGTAAAGTTTGGGGGTGTGATAAATCTTAGTAAAAGAGTTAAAGTAGCCCTAAACAAGCTTAACTTTGTTTTATCGTGGAGATAAAATGCCTCTATAATGTATATCTTGAGGTATTTATTGATAGTTGAGTTTTATGAATGTATAATCTATATTAAAGTTCAATTTAAGCTCAAGATCCTTATTTACATATGAAATGTAATGAAAGAGCACTCACGTAAATCTGCGTGTGGAATAGGAATATTTTGGAAAAGAATTCTATGATGTGTTAGCATCCTGCATCATTTAAGAGAGTGAAATGGGCCAGAAATGCATATGACTAGAGCGATCTCTTGAACTGAAAGTTGTACGGACAACATCTTTAAGACGCACGTGTGAGAAATAAAAACACGAGATTCCATTCCTTCTCAACATGTGAGACAAGGATGAAGGTTGATTAGACATTTTTCTCACATATTTAAGGAAAGTGAGTTATAGGGTAAGTAGTCGTCAAATAAGGAAAGAAAACCCAGAAAAAGAAATATTCTCTCTCTCGAAGAAGACAATCTAGGCAAAGAAAACCTGTCGACCAGCTTTCTTGGAGCCTTGCCTTAGCTCTTTTCTTCCTCTTTAACTTGCTTCATTTACTGTTTTGTTATTTTCTACGACTTTTATGTACTATTTTCAGTTTTACATTTTCATGGCTTGTAACTAAACCCATTTATGGGTAACTGAAGATGAACTCCGAACGTTGTGATGTTATTGCTTTTAGCATTTTTTTGGTCAATAAAGGATATTGTTGTTGTTTATTGATTAAAAGGTTATTCAATCCAGCAATCGTCAATTGATTACATTAGCTATTCCTTTGCTCATAGGTTGAGGAATGGTCGATTTCGCATAAATTATGGACACCTGCACCGGGCGTTCAATCGGTCTTCAGCGGATGCCAGAAACTTGATCGTCACCCGGTGCGATGCACCGCAGTGTACAAGTCAGTTTTAGTATAGTGAATATGAGTGTTGAGTGTCGTCTTCGGAATTGGGTTTCTAGCTTGATTGATTACCACGAATAATTACACCTCATTTTATCTAGGGAATCCATTATTAAGAAGGAAATCTAAGT
>JAOANK020000013.1:899036-917556 GCA_026257165.2 Telfairia occidentalis
AACCTTAAAGGATGTACAATTACTATTAAGGACAAATACATAATAACACACATATATATATACATATCATAACAATAATCTCCTGCAAAATCTCAAATTTCTTAAAATTTTTATTATCGTATTGCTCATTCCATATTCCTTCATATGCAAAAAAAAAAAAAAAAAATTGCATTTTTTATTGTGCACCTCACAATATAAAATGTGCTTTTTGGTATGCCTCACGCTTTTAAAACATTGGCTATGGCCTACTTCGACTTAATTTTCTCTTTCTTATCTAAAAAAACTTTTACCTTCAAATGGACAATAGTTTTTTTTTTTTGGGAAACAGAAACACTTTTCCCTAACGTATGAAAAGATATAATTAAGTAATTCGAACGACTCCCTTCAGGGAGAACAATGAAAAAGAACCTCTATCCTGCCCAACCATACCATTTTTACATTTATTTACATCCCAACCCTTAGAAAAACGCTCTCTCCTTGAATGAGTTGCGCTATAGTGCTAATTATAAAAGGGCTTCAACAAAGAACACCAAAGGGAAGCATAAGCCTTGGTCGACTCCCATCTTTCTGTCCAATCACAATGTAGCTTTATTTTTCACTTTATAATTAATCATGTTCATCCATTTTAATTTTACTTTATTTTTCAGATTTACTCCACAATGACGTTTATTTTTACTTTTTGTTGAAAAGAATAGTCTCAAAGAGCTTTTTCTAGTCAGATTTATTTATTATTAAAAAAAAAGTATTTCTAACTTCAATGCTTTATTTTTTTTTTCTCCCTAATGGCTTTTGTGTATTACAGTTAATGTGTGTTGTTCTCCCCTGGAGAATATGGATATCTTTGGGGAAGGCAAAAAGTTAGGATGATGAAGTTTGGGATAGAGTTAAATACTTTAGTTGTTGGTCTTAAAATGTAAAATATGTAGATTTTTGTATTTCTTTTGCCTCTTTTGATTCTTCGGGGGTAGAAATTTTCTATATTGTGTGGTTCTTCTCTGCAAAATTTCTTTAGTTAGTCTTTTCTAAATTCATTCTATCCTATCTGTAATTTTTTCTCAATAATCTTATATTACTTTCAGCTTAATATTGAAATCAGGCTTTATGTTTGGGAATACTATCTGATAGATGATTATTGGTGCCTGAACTGGGGCTTCTCTGAGCTAAGGGGTCAACATTACTAGCTCTGCTTGTAACTTGGATGTAATAAATTCCTAATTTACATTTGCCTGGATATTAAAAATTTCTATTGCTTGTAATTGGTTGATGAATTATAAAGTATTTTTCTATCATTTAATTCAGTGCACGTCTGAATTTTCGGCCATATTCCACTGGATAAATTAACTTCAATATTTTGCTAGGTGTGGGGAAAACTTCTCTTGTTCATCTAATAGTAAACGGTTCTTCCACTTGTTGCCCTTCTCAGACTATTGGCTGTACAGTTGGTGTTAAGGTAGACTCGCCTCCTGTCCCTAGTGGCACCAGTTTTTCTTGGAAGTTCACTATTTATTAATTATTCTACTATTTTGATAGCATATCACTTATGGAAATGCCGGTAGCTCTTCAAGTAGCATAAAAGGTGATGCCGAGAGAGATTTCTTTGTTGAACTTTGGGACGTGTCAGGGCATGAGCGCTACAAAGACTGTCGCACTCTTTTCTATTCTCAGATTAATGGTAAGATCTCTGTACCTGTCAGTTTCTCCATATTTATTCATAAAAGTATAGTTACAGAAATTTCAACTTGTATGAATATCTCTTATTCTTCAGCATGTTGGCTAGATATTTTTTGTTTCATAAGAAACAAAGAATTTCAATCAAAATACTAAAGCAGGTCATCCCTATCCCAAGGGATTTACAAAAAGCACTTCCATTGGGCAATGGAAGAAGTAACAGTATAGATGTGGAAAAAATGGGAAAATTTACACCAAATGAGAGCTAAAAACAAGGCATGTTAAAGAAAAACTATCAAAATCCTTCACTTTTCTGGAGAAAATGTGTTGATTCCTTTCCAACCATATGGACCAAACGAAGGCCAAGATGAGGTTGAGCCAAATGGTCTTCTTCTCCTTTTGGAAGGGGTGATCAATGAGTAGAACTTCAAAGAGCGACCAGACGTTTCCAAGAAATACCATAGTCCAGTCAAAAGCATTCAACATGAGCTTCCAAAAAGACATTGCAAAGGAGCAAGTAAAGAAGAGGTGCCTCTGTGTTTCCACACCCTTTTGCAATGGAAGCACCAATTTGAAGAGATTGAAATCCGGGGGATCTTTGTGAGGCCCCCAATTGTAAAAACTTATGTAAGGAAGGACAAGAAAGGAAATGAAGGGAATGAAGGACAATAGGGACTACTTCCTGTGGCCGTACGAAGGCAAGGCTGTTATCTTGGGAGTGGAGCTGTGTAGTTGTTTTTGTTTTTGGGTTCATTTTGGTGCTAGAGTAGCCGTTTGGAGGAGAGAACCAACTCTCTCGAATAGCTGGCCAATTCTTGTTTCTTTCTATTTGTTTATGCCGTTTATAATTTGTTCCATTGTGCTGTTGCTTTAAGAATGTTGAGAGTGAGGAGAAGTTACTCTGCTTATATCAATAGAACAATGTTTTGGTTATTGATTGTGCTATGTTCTTGGAGTAGTGCTTGTTTTACTTGCAGGGTCGTCGTGAGGAAGGAGTCCTAACATATTGGTATCAGAGCACGTTACCAACTTGGGGGAGAACGAGACGAATGGCGTAGAAACAGCTCGAAGAGTGAGTGGAAGGAACGGAGAAGGAAGTGGGGGCTATCAAGGCAACCATACTAAGCATAGAAAAAAGCTTGGAACGATTGATTGTTGAGATGCGTGAGAATCAAAGAGCCATTGCCAGTGTACTTATAGAGATTTCCAATAGTAAGTCGAAGTTGGGTTCAGTGAACTCGGAATGCTCAAGGCAAAAATTGAAGAACGTTGAGGAGGATGGCGAGACTAAAGAACCCACAGAAGAGAATAGTGGCAATGAGCGTGACAAATTCAAGAAGTTAGAGATGCCCATTTTTTCGGGGATGCTCCAGATTATGGCTATTCCAAGCAGAGAGATACTTTGAGATACACCAGCTGAGCGATATTGAGAAGATCACCGTGGCCGTGATCAGTTTTGAGGGAGCTGCCGTCGATTGGTACAGATGGGCTCAGAATAGGAGGAAGTTCAGTTCATGGGAAGATCTAAAAGCGAGAATGTTCGAACGGTTTCAACTGATGCAAGAAGGGACATTGTGCGCTCGATTCCTCGCGGTCAAACAAGAAGACGAAATGGTGGCCGATTTTCGGAAAAAATTCGAAATGTTATCTGTGCCGTTACCTAACCTAGCCAATGACATTCTTGAAGGTACCTTCATGAATGGGTTGCATCCTGCAATTAGGGCAGAAATGATTAGGCGGAAACAAAAGGCGTTGGAAGACATTATGGAACAAGCCCAATTAGTGGAAGATCGTGACTTGCCTGTGCGTTTGGCCCTAGGGCTGGACGGGAGCAAATGAGACTCTGGGCCTAGCAAATCCCATACGGCCCAAACGGCTAAACACTGGAGTCAAGTGGGTAGCAAGTTGGGTAGCAAGGGAAATGACTCTACTCCCACCAAGACCATCCCACCAAGACCAACACGCTACCTGAAAAGGGAGGCCCAATGAGGAGGGAGGCCCAAACTCGACAGCTTACCGATGCAGAGTATCAAGCCTGAAGAGAGAAGGGTTTTTGCTATCGTTGCAAAGAAAAATTTACGGTGGGTCACCGCTGTAAAAATCGAGGGTTGAGGCTTTTGATCGTTAACGAAGAGGAGGACGTCACAAAGGAGAACAAAGAGCAAGAGTTAGAACTTCAAACCCTAGAAGTCACCAATAGAGTAAAGCTCGCTTTGAACTCGGTAGTGGGGTCTCGATGCCAAGAACCATGAAGATGAAAGGCGAAATCAACCAGAGAGTGGTGATAGTCCTGATCGATTGTGGAGCCACCCACAATTTCATATCCCAAGCGTTAACCGACGAACTGGGCTTACCGTTGACAGAAACCTCCCACTATGGAGTGGTAATGGGTACTGGGGTTGCGGTCCGCGGCAAAGGGATTTGTAAAGCCATAGTGGTCAACTTGCCTGAAATTACCATCAAGGAGGAGTTCATACCATTAGAGTTGGGCGGAGTGGACGTGATTCTGGGCATGCAATGGCTTCGACAAACCGGGTTCATAGGGGTTGATTGGTTGGCATTAACAATGACCTTCCACATGGGGAACAAAAAGATAACACTCAAGGGGGATCCCACACTAACGAAGGCTGAGGTTTCTTTGAAAATGTTGACGAAGACTTGGATAGAACAAAACCAGGGGTACTTGATTGAGTTTAGTGGGTTCACCATCGAGGAGGATCAACCGCCGATCGTTGCGACCCCAGAATGGCGAACCGAAATTCAGCAATTCATTGAAGAATTTTCTTCTGTCTTCACACTTCCCTCAGGGTTACCACCTCCGAGAGCTATCGACCACTACATTCAACTCGTAGAGGGACACCCACCGGTCAACATACGTCTTTACAAGTACGCCTGCTCAAAAGAATGAAATCGAATGTCTAATCAGTGAGATGTTGGCGACAGGCATCATTCGGCCTAGCACGAGCCCTTTTTACAACCCGGTCATCCTAGTGAAGAAGAAGGATGGGAGCTGGCGGTTTTGTGTGGATTATCGTGCTTTGAACAAGGCGACGGTGTTGGGTGAATTTCCCATACCTGTTATTGAAGAACTACTCGATGAGCTACATGGATCCAAGGTGTTCTCAAAGTTAGACCTCAAGAGTGGGTACCACTAGATTCGGGTCAACGAAGCAAAAGTTCCGAAGACTGTGTTCAGGACACAAGAAATACATTATGAATTCATGGTTATGCGGCCATGACCTTCCAATTGTTGATGAATCAGGTTTTTCTCCCTTTTCTCCGCCGTTTCATATTGGTTTTCTTTGATGATATTTTGGTTTACAGCCCAGACTTGCAACCCATGTGAGGCACTTGTCCGTCGTCTTCAACGTTCTCCATGACAATTCCCTTTATGCCATCCTCAAGAAGTGTCAGTTCGCCAAGGAAAAAATCGAATATCTGGGGCATTTAGTGTCGGGAGATGGTGTTGAAGCGGATGGAGAGAAAATTCGAGCCATGCTCGAGTGGAAGGTGTCGTCGAACATTAAGAAGCTAAGGGGATTCCTAGGGTTAACGGGATATTATCGCCGCTTTGTGGCCAATTATGGGTCACTTGCTGCCCCTCTCACGTAGTTGTTAAAAAAGGACCAGTTCCACTGGACAAGCGACAAAACAGAAGCATTTCAAATGGTTGAAGAATGCCATGGTCACTCTGCTCGTCCTGGCGTTACCCGACTTTTTGATCCCCTTTGTGGTGGAAACAAATGCTTCTGGAACAGGCCTTGGAGCCGTTCTTTCTCAGAATCGCAGGCCCATCGCATTTTTCAGCCAAACGCTCTTGGATCGAGCTCGAGCCAAACCAGTGTATGAGAGGGAACTCATGGCAATGGTGCTAGCGGTTTGACGTTGGAGGCATTATTTGCAGGGGCAGAAATTTAGAATACGTACCGATCAGCGGGTACTCAAATTTTTCGTAGAATAGAGAGAGATTCAACCTCAGTTTCAGAGGTAGGTGACGAAGTTGTTGGGTTACGATTTTGAAATCCACTACATTTCGAGGCAATTGAACAAGGCAGCAGACACTCTGTCTAGACTACCTCCAACGATTGAATTAGCCAACCTCACAATACCCACCATCTTAGACGCGTCCGAAATACAGAAAGAAGTGGGAGAAGACGAAAGCCTTAAACAGATCATATGAGCTCTGAAAGAAGACCCCGACGCCGTGGCCAAGTACTCATTAAAACAAGGGCAACTCCTCTACAAAAGGAGGTTAGTCATTCCCAAGAACTCTCCCCTTCTTCCCGCAATTCTCCACACCTTCCATGACTCGGTTTTGGGTGGACATTTGGGCTTCCTTCGCATCTACAAGCATCTCACTGGGGAGCTATTTTGGAAAGGAATGAAAGCCGATGTCAAAGGTATGTCGAAGGGTGCCCAATATGCCAGTGCAATAAATCAGAATCAGTCACCCCAGCTGGACTCCTCCAACCGCTACCTATTCCCGATTGTATCTAGGAGGATATCTCCATGGATTTCGTCGAAGGCCTACCCAAGTTAGCTACGTTCGACTCCATTTTGGTGATCGTTGACCACCTGAGCAAGTATGCCCATTACTTACCCCTGAGCCATCCCTTCTCGGCCAAGGCAGTGGCAACATTGTTCATTAAAGAAGTGGTTCATTTACATGGGTTCCCCCGCTCCATCGTCTCGAATAGGGTCAAGATCTTCCTTAGCCATTTTTGGTCCAAGTTGTTCAGAACTCAAGGAACTTAATTGCGCAAGAGCTCTGCTTTTCACCCCCAAATGGATGGGCAGTCTGAAATTGTGAATAAATGCTTGGAAGGGTATCTTAGATGTTTATGTGGAGAACATCCGCAATAGTGGAGTCAATGGATTTCTTGGGCCGAGTGTTGGTACAACACCACGTTCCACATATCCATCAACACAACGCCTTTCAACGTGGTTTATGGCCATAACCTCTCTCCTCTCTTCTCCTACGGTGATAGGAAAACGACCAACAACACCTTAGAACAACAGTTAGTCGATCGTGACCATGCTTTACTCGCTCTTAAGGAGCAATTGATGACAGCCCAAAATCGATAAACAAATTCGCTGACCAAAAGTGCAGGGAGCTAGAATTTAGTGTGGGCGAGTAGGTATACTTAAAACTCCAACCCTATCGCTAGATATCCCTTGCCAGGAAACATTGCGAAAAATTATCCCCATGGTTCTATGGCCCCTACACGATCGATTGTAAAAACCCTAGGGAACGATTCACCTCCTTCCATCTTGAGGACAAGGTGGTTTTGCAACTCGGGGGTATTGTGAGGCCCCCAATTGTAAAAACTTATGTAAGGAAGGGAAATAAAGGAAATGAAGGGAATGAAGGACAATGGGGACCACTTCCTGTGGCCGTACGAAGGCAAGGCCGTTATCTTGGGAGTGGAGCTGCGTAGTTGTTTTTGTTTTTGGGTTCATTTTGGTGCTAGAGTAGCCATTTGGAGGAGAGAGAGCTGACCAATTCCTGTTTCTATCTATTTGTTTGTGCTGTTTGTAGTTTGTTCTATTGCGCTGTTGTTTTTAGAACGTTGAGATCGAGGTGAAGTTACTCTGCTTATATTAGTAGAATAGTGTTTTGGATATTGATTGTGCTCTTTGTGCTTTGTTCTTGGAGGAGTATTGCTTGTTTTCACTTGCAGGGTCGTTGTGAAGGAGTCCTAACAATCTTCTTCGTAGAATATCATGATTATTGATGCAATGGTGACTAAGCTCCCATAATAACTTAATCTTCTTTGGGTATTTCCTTTTCCAAATGGCTTTATACAAGAGTGCTTTGTCTCTACCCCCACAAGAAGTGAGGGTCTCACTTAGAGACTTTGATGAGAAGACGTTGCTCTCAAGGGTCCATATCTATCGGTACCGATAGAAGATAAAAGGCAAGGAGGTAGTAAATAGGAGAGAGAAGATCACTCTATAATTTCTTCCTTGTTCAAATGACGCCTCAAGCCTAAGTCCCATGAATTTGCAGATTGGTACCCAAGGTCGTTAATTGGGGAATCCTTCCAAAGAGATGGAGCAAATAGATCTGGGAAGGAATCTTTAAGGGGTGAGGAGGCCAACCCAAGGGTCACTTTAAAATAGAGTAGATACACCAGCCCCTATTTTACTATAGATTTGACTGTAAATGAGATCTTGAAGGCCTGCAATATATTTTAGGTAATTGCATGTCCATTTGAGAAGGTGTAGACCTCGTAATTGTTACTTCTTTTTTAAAGGAAGTTCCTTATTAAACTCTTGAGAGACTTGGCAACATTTGAAGGCAATGAAAATAGAGATAGGTAGTATATAGGAAGGATTGACAGACTGACTTGTATGAGTGTCAATCCTCCTTTTGCTATATGAGCCTCTTCCCATCCAGCAAGGCGCCTTCAATCTTTTCAACGATGGGGCCTAGAAAGATGAAATTTGAGGCTTCCCCATTAAATGGAATGTCCAAATATGAAGTTGCTAGCTCCCTACTTTACACCTGAAGTTTGAGGTTAGGGAAGATAAAAGTGACAATTCAGTATTAATTCTTAGGAATTCATATTTGTTCTAGTTTATGCTTAGGCTTGATGCCTCCTCAAAGGCTTTAATGATGTTGAATAGGTCGGTGAGAGCTTGAGAGCTTGTATATTTGCAGAAGAGAACAAAATGGTGTCATTTGCAAATTGTAAGGGAGTGATGGATAGATTTTCAGGGCACATGAAAGCCCTTTATGTCTCCATTGGGTGCCTCTCGGGAGAGCATCAACAAGAAGAATGAAAAAGAGGGGAAAGAGGTCACCTTGGTGAAGACCCTAGAAGCAATAATCTTACCTCAAGGTTTTTCATTAATGATAATAGAATAATTTGTTTATGAGATACAACCACAAATCCATCTCCTCTATTTTTGTGCTAAAATCGTTACTTTTGCGTGTTTCACCTCGAAAATCTCAGTCAACCTTATCAAATGTTTTTTCAATGTCTAACTTGATCATCACCCATGTTCCTTTTTCATATTCCATTTATCGATAAGTTCATTAGTCACTAAGAAGCATGATCACTCCAAAATGGGAGGAGTGTCCGTGTCGGACATTCGACACACCAAAACCCGTCTCATTTTTTTATTTTTTATTTATTTTCGGACACGCTGCAGACACTTTTCAGACACGTCTAAGAATTTTTTAAATAAAATATCGGCAGCAAACAACCCAATACTCAGTATAAATGTATAAATAAAAATTCAACCCACGAATTAATAAGATTAAAAATTAGAAACAAAATAAAAATAAGATCGATAAATTAATAATAGAAACAAAATAAGAAAAGAAAAAAAAATAATCTCATTTGTGTTGGAAATCTAGCTTTAGCTTTTTGTATGGAAATTGGAAAATTAGTCTTTGATGCATATTATCCTTTTGATATTTGTTGCAACTACATTCCTTTTATTTTCCCTTCATAATCTTTTTATTTTGCTTTTTCATTCCTTTGGAGTTTGTTTCCCTTTTGAACATTGTATCTTTTCATTTATTCAATGAAAAAGTTGTTTCTTGTTAAAAAAAAACAAACTCTTTAGTCTTCTTTGTTCTAATTTGTATTGGAAACTTTGATTTGTAAGTTGAATTTGTTCAATAATATATTTTGTAGTTGTATTATCGTCAAGACTTAATATTTTATGCGTTTTAGTGGAGTGCATTTCATTTTTTTATGTTCAACTTTATATGCTTTATTAATTATGAAGTAATAAATAGATCAATATACATATATTTAAAAAAAAAGTATCCCCAACGTGTCCATGTCTGTGCTTCTTAGATTAGCAATACGAGAGGTGTGGATAATGTATCTGTTGGTCACAAAAGCTGATTGATATTCAGTGATGGTGTAGGGCAAAACTTTCTTGAGGCGCTCCCATAACACTTTGGCAATAATCTTGTACATAGAAAATGTGAGGCTAATCAGCCTATATTCTCCCACTGATTTAGCATCATAACTTTTGGGGATAAGACAAATATAAGTCTCGTTCAAACTTGAATTGATGATAGCTTTCTCAGAAAATTTTGGAACACCCTTTTGATATCATCGTGAGGATGTTCCACGAAGTTCTTTCTTCTTTTTTTTTTTTTTTTAGAATTCAGAAGTAAACCCATCCGGCTCCAAGGATTTATTAGAATTCAACTTGCTAACTGTAGACCCAATTTCTGCTTCAGTAAATGGGGCCTCGAGAAGCTCCATGTGAGTGGGTGTATTAGGCAGAGATCAATCTCCCTCTGTTTCGTAAATAAAGTTTGGTAGAATTCAAATAAATTCACCTTCAATTTCCCTACCGTTAAGAAGGCTGCTAGCTTGACTTGAAAGGATCTCCGAGATTGTATTCTTTTATTTTTCTGGTAGATGTAATACGGTGGAAAAAACTACAATTTTCATCCCCAGTCCTACCTTTGCTTGCATTTTTGTCTGCAAAGAATCTCCTCTTTTGCTGACATGGAAAGGATCTCAGCTTTTAAATGGTTGCACCGCTGAATAAGAGAAATCGAGAGCATTGGCCTCTTCTAAAGCAGCAATAGATTGAAGCTCAACTGTAATGACTGATTTCTGGGATTTAAGACAGTCAAAGGTTTTTGCATTCCAGGATTTAGCACACTTTTGAGGGCTTTCGGTTATTGGATAAAGCCATGGCCAGGTCATCTGTTAAGAGGATTGTTCTTCCACCAATTATTCAGAAGGGGAGAAAGAAGGATGGAGCGGCCACATGTTTACAAACTTGAAGGAAGTTGCACCTCATCTTTTAGCACCAAGGGTCAACAAGATGGGGTAGTGATTAGAGGTGATGTGAGCTAGTCTTCAAACAGAAGCACAGGAAAATTTATCAATACAAGCTCTGGTAGCTAAGAAACGATTAATCAAAGAAAGAAAATGGGGATCCCGATAACTGGACCAAGGATTTTCATTCGTGAGAGGGAGATTAGAAGGGTCTAGGAAGCTCGCGAGAATTGTCCTTTGGCTCCGTATCTCTCTCTCTAAATATCAATAATAGAAAAAGAGTTTTATCAAAACATTTGAGTCAAAAAGTTCATTTGGGTATTTAATGTCACTTTTATAGCTCTTTCTTGGTGTAAATTTATGTCCCTTCTTAACACTTACAGTTTAAGTTCTCTTTGTGACATTTGAAAAAGTTTTTTGTAACTTGGCTTGGGGCTTGACTTTCATCTCTTCATTTTGTTTTCTTGGTAATTTCATACTGTCTATGCAGACATTTTCTTGCCTTAAATTTCTTCTTTTTCCTGAAGTTTAATATGTACCCTTTTTTATCTCAATTCAATTCATGCTTAAATTGTGTATGCAGGTGTCATTTTTGTTCATGATCTTTACCAGAGAAGGACAAAATCAAGCCTACAGAAGTGGGCAGTAGAGATTGCAACAATTGGGACATTTTCAGCTCCCTTAGGATCTGGAGGCCCTGGTGGCCTTCCCGTGCCTTATATTGTCATTGGTAACAAAGCGGATATTGCTGCTAAAGAGGGTACAAGAGGAAGTAGCGGTAATCTAGTTGATGTTGCTCGCCAGTGGGTTGAGAAGCAGGGTCTGCTTCCCTTCAGTGAGGAAATTCCATTAACTGAAAGTTTCCCTGGCGGTGGAGGACTTCTTGCTGTAAGAACTATAGTTTCTTCACATCACATTTCTCAAAATCTATCCAAATCAATACCTAATATGTTATTTAGATTGTAGAATGTGGGTAATAGTTTTGAATTATTATATTGGTAACATGGTTCCATTTCATTTACGTCTTGTATGCTTCCGCCCCTTTTCTCCCCAACTTTTTGAAGTGAACCAGAAATTTCTGCTGTTGAAAAGTTAGAGATTATTTGAGAAAAGACTCAACTTTATAACAAAGTAATGAATCTAACTTCTGTGGGCTTGGTTAATTGACTAGTGAATGTCCTAGGAAAGAATAGCACCCAGTTCCTTTTGGATTGTAGTGAAAAGTATAAAACTCTGAAGCTGCGAATATTGGTTTTTCATTTCAATTTTCATTGGTCTTATGGTGGATATTATGGACACAGGCTGCCAAAGAAGCGAGATATGACAAGGAAGCTGTGACAAAATTTTTCCGCATGGTCAGTTTTTCTATTCCATATTGTCTTGTTAGCTGCTCTTCTTTTACTTGTAAATGATAGGCTCTTTCTCCCCCATACTATTTTTTGGTTTTATGTATTTTATTAAATTAGTTATTTAATATTTATTATGACATATCATACGTAATTAGTAGGTGATTATATTTATTTTCTTTTATGTATTGGGTCCTCCTACTTAAGAAACCCTAGTGTTACTATTTTATAATTAAGACATGACATATTTTTATCTCTCGATATTTTGGCATCGTATCAGTGCAGAAGTAAAAAATCCTAAACCTAACCCTAACCCTAGTGCTGCTGCCAACTTAGTCCATCGCCGTTTTGTCATTCTTCGTCAGAATCACTGCTCGTTGGTCTCGTGCGTCTGATCATTTCATCTGCTACATGGTCCGCCACCTGTCTTCACACATCTAGACGTTTAAGTTAGCATTTTTTTTGTTTGCCGCTGCAGCAAGCTCGCATTCTTTTCCAATCGTTCACATTCGATCGTTGACTATCGTTTCTTCCGATCATCTCGTTGCTATTGTGCTCGTGCCTTGGTCGGTGTGTTTTCCTTTTTTTTCCGTTGCTGGTTGCATTTTTCTGGTGTCGTTTGGTCTGTTTGTGTATTGTCTGATTGTTTTTTTCGATTGGTTTTTTGGGTATCGTTTGGTCAGTTCCGTCACTGGTCTTTGCCGATTGGCTTTTTGTTCAAGTTCACAGATTGGTTTTCTGCTCGTGTTCTCGAATTGGTTTTCGGAAAAATGTCAGGGGTAATTTCTAATACGAATAAGTCATCTATTATCAAGTTTTCTGATATCTGCAACAATCCCACCTTCCAAATTACCACTATTTGACTCAATAAAGACAATTTCCTTCCTTGGTCCCAAAGTGTTTTGATGTATATTAGTGGACAAGGAAAAATTGGTTATCTTACTAGAGACAAAAAGGAACCAGCCAAAGATGATCCTTCATTTGAAGGATGGAATGCTGAAAACTCCATGGTTATGACTTGGCTTGTAAATTCTATGATTTAGGAAGTAAGTTGTAACTATATGTGTTACTCTACTGCAAAGGAATTATGGGATAGTGTTACCTAGATGTAATCAGACTTGGGAAATCAATCCCAAATGTTTGAACTGAATCTCAAGTTTGGGCAACATTTGATAGAGAGGAGATACAGTCACACAATACTTCTACTCAAGAGAATTTGAAAGACCTTGGATCTATTTGATAACTTTGAATGGAAGTCAACAGAAGATCATGATCTTTACTCCAAAACAAAAAAAAAGAATTATGTAAGCTAGTCGTATCTACAAGTTTCTTGCTAGTCTCAATGTCGAATTCAATAAGGTTAAAGGTCAAATTATTGGTAAAGGTTCCCTCCCATCTGAAGTTCTTCTGAAGTTCGTCAGGAAGAGAGTCATCGTAACATTATGCTTGGCAAGAAAACTACCGGCTCCGTTGAGAGTTCTGCGCTAAGGGCCTCTAATCCATCTCACTGAGTAAATGAGAAAACTTGTGTGTGGTGTGACTACGGTAATAAACCTCGACACACTCGTGACACCTGTTGGAAAATTCATGGGAAACCTACGAATTGAAAGAATAATAAGGGTGAGAAGAGTAGCCATCAATGTTTTGCCAATGCCTATATTGTTGACTCCAACTCATTTAATAAAGAGCAAATTGATTAAATCCTACAACTGGTAAAGGCTAATTCATCATCTGATAATCCTAGTGTTTCTTTGGACAAACAAGTAATCATCCTCAAGCCGTACTATGTCTTGATTCTTCTCCATAGATTACAGACTTTGGAGCATCTGATCATATGACTGGTTCCTCCCAATTGTTTGAATCATATTCTCCTTTGTATTGCAATGAAAAAAATCTGAATAGCCGATAGAAGTTTCACTTCTATTGTAGGAAAGGAAACTATTCGATTGTCCAACATAATTACTTTAAAATCTGTTTTTCATGTCCCAAAATTAGCCTGTAATTTGCTATCTGTTTGTAAAATCTCTGAAGAGGCTAACTGTCATGTTACCTTTTTGGAAACTCATTGCATGTTTCAGGATCAGGGCTCGGGGGAGATGATTGGGCGTGCTAAGATGCTTGATGGTCTCTACTACTTCAATGAATCTTCGGCTAGTATTAAAAAAGATCAAGGCGTGACGCTTGAGTAGTGTTAGATCTCTCTCGGATAAGGAAACAATAACGCTTTGACATCTTAGACTTGGACATCCCCATTTTTTCTACTTAAAATATTTGTTCCCAACTTTATTCAAAGAAATTGATTGTTTGGTTTTTTTATTGTGAGAATTTCATCTTCCACGTATTTGCCAAAACCTTACGGGCTTCCCAACTTTTTTACTTAATTCCCAGTGATGTTTGGGGTTCGTCTAAAATTTTGACTCGTAGTGGAAAATATTTGTTTGTCACCTTTATTGATGATCATACTCGTTTAATTTGGTTTTCTTGGTAACAAAAAAAACTAAGGTGAAAGATCTTTTTATACTTTTTTACAATATGATAAAGGCTCAATTTTAGGCTAAAATAAGCATTTCTAAAGACTAAGAATGAAGACACTAGAGAGACATACACGAGCCGAGAGAGAAGAAATAAATTCTTTATTTTTCAATTGATGATTAAAAATGAAGAATGGAGGCACAAAACAAAATTTAGGGATAACCTCCTAACTTCCCTAAAATAAAAGAAATTTATTTGCAAAATTTAAACAAACAACCTAAACAACTTCTAACTAATTCAACACTCACCCTCAAGGTAGACTGCATAGATTGAATAGTTTTAGCTTGACCAACAATCTTTCAAATACAAGCCTCAATAATTCTTTTATTAGGATATCTGCAGCTTGATCTTATGATGGAACATACATCATATTTACGATTTTCTCTTCAATCTTCTTGAAATGCCTGTCAACCTCAACATGCTTAGTACGAGCATGATGACTGGATTGTGTGCAATAGTAAGTGCAGCCTTGTTGTCACAATAGACTTCCATTGAACTATCAAACCTGATCTTGAGTTCTTGGAGGAGTTTCAGCCACATTATTTCACAAATACCATGAGATAATGCCCTGAATTCAGCTTCAGCACTGCTCCTTGCAACAGTTGATTGTTTCTTATCCCATGTAACAAGATTACCCCATATGAAGGTACAATATCCTATCGTAGATCTCCTATTTTGAACAGAACCTACCCAATCTGCATATGTAAATGCTTTAATTTTTTTGTCATCATATTTTCTGAAAAATAATCCAAACTCTAGAGTTTCTTTAAGATATCTAGGAACATGATACACGACTTCCATGTGTTTTTCAGTTGGAGCATGCATGTATTGGCTTACAACACTAACTGCAAATGCAATATCCAGCCTAGTGTGGGATAAATAGATTAATCTTCCAACAAGACGTTAATATCTCCCTTTATCAACTGGTATCTCATCTAGATTCTCTCCCAAATTATGATTAGGACTTATTGGAGTATCAGCTGGTTTACATCCAAGCATTCCAGTTTCCTTCAAGATGTCTAGTATATATTTTCTGACATACAAATATACTAGTTCTGCTCCTTGTGACTTTCATCTCAAAAAAAATACCAAAGTGCCCCCAGGTTCTTTATTTCGAACACCTTTCCAATTGCCTGTTTTAGCCTTTCTATTTCTTCATAGTGGTCACCTATTACGATAATATCATCGACATAAACAATGAGGATGGTGATCTTACCTTGAGAGTGTGTGTAGAACATTGTATGGTCGGTTTGAGTTTTGGTTTACTCTTGTTTAAAAACGACCTTTGTAAATCGCCCGAACCATGCACGTAGGGATTGTTTTAAACCATATGGAGATTTCTTCTGTTTACACACCTTTCCATCATACTTATCAATATCAAATCCAAGAGGAAGGTACATGTACACCTATTCTTCCAAATCCTCACTGAGGAATGCATTCTTAACATCCAGTTGTTGTAGTTTCCAATTCAAATTTACAGCCAGGGACAAGAGGACACGAATTGTGCTTAGAAAATGTTTCCTGATAGTCTACTCCAAAAGTCTGAGAGTATACTTTGACCACAAACCTTGCTTTATATCTTTCAATGGACCCATCAACCTTATATTTGACAGTAAATTGTTGGTTTATCTCGAGGACGATCAACTACTGTCCACGTATTATTAAGCTTCAAAGCCTTCATTTCATCATCTATCGCATTTTTCCACTCCAGATCACTCTTAGCCTCTTGAATGGACTTCAATACCTCATTGGCTTCCAGATTGAGAGCCAAGGTCTGAACTGCTAAAGATAAATGACTATAACCAATACACCAAACAATTGGATGCTAAGTGCACTATCTCACACCCTTCGTAAGTGCAATAAGGAGATCAATATCATTAGTATTATCTTGAGGCACAAGGGTAGATTGTTTAGTACCTAAAGACGAGATAGATTCATGACTTTGTTGTTGAGGCTGTGGTGGCTCCACTCGTCTTTGAATCGTTTGTCGCCGAGTATGAACAAGAGTCTCAAGTTGCTTGTGACTTGGCTTTGGGTTAGCTTGATCATCCTGATTATTACAGGAAATAATAGGAACTGACTCATCTGTCTGGGTAATTAGGACAATCGAGATAGGTATTTTTGGCTGAGGATGAGATATTTCTAGCTAAGGAGACTCGACCTGGTATTTAGATTGTCAATCTCCCAAAAAATTCCATCAAGATTACTTGCAATAGGCTCCGTTTCCCTCTCAGAAGAATGATTGCGACTAAAAAAATGTGACATCCATAATAGTGTAAAATTTGTGGGTGGCTGGACAATAACATTTATAGCCTTTTTGAGTGGAGAGTAACCAAGGAAGACACTTTCTGGCTTTTGGCTCGAATTTGTGATGTTCATGATCATAAACATGAGTAAATGCAGTACACCCAAATATTTTGAAGGGCATCGTGAGGACATATCAGATTTGAGGGTAGATAGTAAAAACTAAGGATGGAAACACCAGAGAGATACACAAGCAGAGAGAAGAAATAAATTGTTTATTTCCCAGTGGATGATTAAAAATGAAAAATAGAGGCACTATATATAGGTTACAAGAAAAATAAAATCTAGTGATAACCTCCTAACTTCTCTAAAATAAAGGCGATTTAACCTCCTAACTTATCTAAAATGAAGGAGGTTTATTAAACAAACAATACCAACTTATAACTAAGTCAACATAATCTAAACTTCTAACTAATTCAACACTCCCCTCAAGTTGGACTATACAGATTAAATAATTACAGCTTGACCAACAATCTTTCAAACACGACCCTCAATAATCCTTTTGTTAGGATATCTGCAGATTGATCTGATGATGAAACATACATAAGATTTTTGATTTTCTCTTCAATCTTCTCCTTGATGAAATACTTGTCAACCTCAACATGCTTAGTACGATCATGATGCACTGGATTGTGTGCAATAGCAATTGCAACCTTGTTGTCACAATAAACTTCCATTGGACTATCACACTTGATCTTGAGTTCTTGGAGAAGGAGTTTCAACCACATTATTTCACAGATACCATGAGATAATGCCTTATATTCAGCTTTAGCACTGCTTCTTGCAACGACTGATTGTTTCTTACTCCTCCATGTAACAAGATTACCCCATACAAAGGTACAATGTCTTGTCGTAGATCTCTTATCTTGAACAGAACCTGCCCAATCAACATCTGTAAATGCTTTAATCTTTCTGTCATCATCCTTTCCAAAAAATAATTTAGCCCTGGAGTTCCTTTAAGATATCTAAGAACATGATGCACCACTTCCATGTGCTATTCTGTTGGAGCATGCGTGTATTGGCTTACAACACTAACGACAAATGCAATATCCAGCCTAGTGTGGGATAAATAGATTAATCTTATAACAAGTCGTTGATATCTCCCTTTCTCAGCCAGTAACCCATCTAGACTCTCTCTCCCAACTTATGATTTATACTTATTTGAGTATCAGCTAGTTTACACCCAAGCAGTTTCCTTCAAGAGGTCCAGTATATATATTTTTTGACATATAGATATACTAGTTCTACTCCTTGCGACTTCCATCCCAAGAAAATACTGAAGTGCCCCCAGGTCTTTTATTTTGAACTCGTTCCAAATGCCTATTTTAGCCTTTCTATTTCCTTATAGTGGTCACCTGTTACGATAATATCATTGACATAAACAATGAGGATGGTGATCTTACCTTCAGAGTGCCGGTAGAACATTGTATGGTCGGTGTGAGCTTGGGTATACCCTTGTTTACAAACAGCCTTTGTGAATCGCCTGAACCACGCATGTGGGGATTGTTTTAAACCATAGAGAGATTTCTTTAGCTTACACACATTTCCATGATACTTATCAATATCAAATTCTGGGAGAAGGTCCATGTACACCTTTTCTTCCAAATCCCCACTGAGGAATGCATTCTTGACATCCAGTTGTTGTAGTTTCTAATCCAAATTTGCAGCAAGGACAAGAGGACACAAATTGTGTTTAATTTTGGAACGGGTGCAAATGTCTTCTGATAGTCTACCCCAAAAGTCTGAGAGTATTCGTTGGCTACCAACCTTGCTTTCTAGGAAGCATGGACACTTTGTTTTTGACAAAGTGTCCGTGTCGGACACAGATACGTCCGGACACGCTCCGGACATGTGTCCGACACGCAAATTTCCGTGTCCTTTTTTTTTTTTTTTTTTATTTAGGACACG
>JAOANK020000013.1:917656-942746 GCA_026257165.2 Telfairia occidentalis
CACAAGAAAAGCAAGTAATATTATGCAATAATTTTTCTTTTACAAAATCTCTATGCATAATATTTTGCTTATGAAAACTTCTAAAAATATTTTAGAAATTGGCTCTATTATGAGTATTTCTTTTTTCATAATTTTTAGAAGCATTTTTCAATTCATAGGAATTTGGTCCAATATGACCCTTTAACTCCACAATAACGACAAATATAGACAAATTTATGCACAAAATTATTTTCAACATGATTACGCATAGATTTTGATCCAGAATGAAAATGATTATGAGCAAATTTTGATACAACATGCTTATGCACATCACATTTTGGCATAGTAAAAGGCAAAGTATTGTTATAGTATAGAATAGGCTTTAACGAATGTGGTTTTAGAACTTAATAGAGTAACACTCTCATCAACATAACCAAGACCTCTTTTGTCATTCAACGGTTTGCTCATATCAATAATTTTATCTAACTTTTGTGCTCCTATTGTCAATTTTCTAATGGACTCATTAACATAATTAAGTTCATTCAATAGATTTGACTCTTTTTTTCTAAGAGTTTTAACAAGTTTATTTAACTCAAAAGCGTCATGCTGAAGAAATTTAATCTTATCTAGCAAGACATGCTTTTCATCGTCACAACCAATTTCAATTTCATCATGCTTTTTGACATCATTGACATTTAATTTCAAACATGTTTTTTTCTCAACCAAAGAATTGTTTTCAGCAATTAAAACATTCAAGTCATTTTTCAATTCTAGAGATGAAAAATTAATTTTCTCATTTTCTTCTTTCACACAATTTAGCTCATTTAATAACTCATTATTTCAAGAGCTAATTTTGTATTTTTCTTTTTAATAGTCATGTATTTAGAGTCTAATAATTCAAATTCAAATTTAATTTTATTGTAGACATTCATAAGCTCATCATAAGGAAGATTTTCGTTACTTACCTCTTCATCGTCACTTTCGTCATCGGTATGAGTCATTAAGCACCAATGAGATTCTCGAAAATCTTCTTTTTTTTATCCATGAAATTTTCTTGATTTCTAGTTTTAGAAATTTCCTTTACATCAAGAAAATTGTTAGAAGTACAAGAAGAATATTCAATTTGACCATCAACTCTAATGTTTGCAATTAGCTCAAACAATTAAGTTACAAAAAGATAATTTTCAAAACAAATTTAATGGAAACAAATTTTGAAAGTTTCCTTTCAAACAAAATAATTTTTCAATCAAATTAATTTTAAAAAAGAAAATAAATTTCAAGATATGGCCTTTTAAAAAAAAATATTTTTCAGCAAAGTAAGTAAAAAACATAATTTTCAAAACAAGTCTTTCAAATAAACATTATATTCTAACAAAAGAAGCTTTGAAAACTCAATTTTCCAATTTTTTTTGCAAAAAAAAAAAAAAAGCTTTAATAAAAAATAGTAAAAAACAATTTTCGAAAAATATTAATTCAATTCCTTTTTTAATTTAGAAAACAAGAGCACCTCGCTCTGGGTTTTTTTAAAAAAAAAATGCTAAATGAGAAACTTATTTTGAAAATATGCCTAAACTCAAACTATTTTAAAAAATAATGCTTTTGGAAATAGGGCGACGGTTGGTCGTCTCTTCAAGAGACGACCTACTGACGTGGCGCCATGTCTTTTTTTTATTTATATTTTTTGTCCTTCTTTTAACTAAATGATTGTTATTTTTTTCAAAATAAATTTAAATTTAAAAATTGTATTATTTAGTTAGACATATTTCCAAAACAAATTTTATTTAAATAAATATTATTTAATTGGATGCTTCTTTTTTTAAAATAATTTAAAAAATAAACGATGAACAACAAGTTTATTTTAAAATTTAGCATATAATTTTAATTTTTTAAATTACAATTATTTATATTATTTAAATATAAAAAACAGATTCTGAAAAATATTTAGAAATTTAGTTAAAAAAATGTAAATTTGGTTAAGAAAAGAAAAAAAAAATCTAAATTTTTAAAAATGAAAATTTAGAATTTATAAATTTAGTAAAAAAATGAAATTTTTGAAAATGAAAATGAAAATTATTATGCTAAATTTTAAAACAAAGTTGATGTCCATCCTTTATTTTTTAAATTATTCTACAAAAACAGAAGCATCCAATTAAATAATATTTATTTAAATAACTTTTTTTTTGAAAATGTGTCTAATTAAATGATAAAATTTTAAATTTTAAATTTATTTTGAAAAAAATAACAATTATTTAGTTAAAAAAGGGGAAAAAATAAATTTAATCAAGAAAATAAAAAAGAAAAAAAAGAGAAAACAAAGTGCAAAAAATAAAAAGAAAGAGAAAAAGAAAACAAAGGGCAGAAAAAAAAAGTGTAACTCCTAAGATTTGAACCCAAAAGCTGGCAGTAAAAAAGTAAGAGAATAGCAATAGTGCCACACACCAACCTATATCATTTGTAATTTTATTCTTATGTCGTCTCTTAAAGAGACGATATAGAATTGAATTTAAAAAATAAAAAATAAAAAATAAGATGTGATACCACGTCAGCAGGTCATCTCTTGAAGAGACGACTTACTGTCGTCCTATTTCCAAAAACATTATTTTTTGAAATAGTTTGAGTTTAGACATATTTTCAAAATAAGTTTCTAATTTAGCTTTTTTTCTTTTTAAAAAAAGCTCACTCGCTCTGATACCAATTGTTAGATTGAAACTCAAAAATAGGTATCTAACGAAATAATTTTCAAAGGCTCTGATACTAATTATAGGATTGTATGACAACACTAGAGGGGGAGAAATAGAGTTGCTTAAAAAATTAAAACTTTTTTTTTTTTTTTATCAATTTAGACATAAATAATATAATTAAAACTGATCTAAATAACACTCTAAAAATAATAAGAAATATAAAACTATTTAACTAAGTGTGCGTTTTAATCAACTAAGTAATTCAGCAACAGAAATTTAAAAAGTAAAGAAAAAGAAATGACACCGAAAATTTTATAGTGATTCGAAAATTCCTACTCTACTTCTCAAGACTCCTTCTTGAGTATTTTACTGTAACGACTCTCTTACGGGCGTGAGAACCAAATCGATTGATCACTCTTTTTGCAGGCACAAGAGTAAACCCCTACCGATCCTTATGCAGGTTTATGATCCAACCTATACCGATCTTTTTACCAGGTCAAGATCAGACCACTACCAATCCTTTTAACGGATTCAGGATCAAACCACTACAAAATTCTTTTTCGGGTTCATGATTAAACCACTGTCACAATACCAAGGTGCTCCCACACCTTATTACAAAATCTCAAAAAGTAAGATGAAATTTGAAACCCACAAAACTAAAAACTCTCACAAGTGTAGATACACAATTTTGCATTCAAAATAATCTAATTTAATCTCTAAAAAATAAATAAATCTCTCACACAAATAATACTTTGAACTTTAGAGGGATTTAACAATAAAGGCTTCGGAGAGAAAAACATTCAGAAAGAATGATTGTATCTTGGACAAGAAAGATTCTTGAAATTTATAGTATAATTTTGGATTAAAAGAATATCAAAATTGGAATTAAATGTGACCATTAAATCAAGGTAATTTAAATCAAAGGTGAAAATATAATGGATAAAAAAGAAAAGAATTAAAAAAAAAAGAAATGGAAGGAAAAAGTGTTTGGTAGGGTTCAAACTCATGCTGTAACGGCGACAAACATTTACGTCTCGCGCTTGTCAAAGTTTTTAAATTCTGCTCAATTTTCTTTTGATCGACGTCCGATTTGACCCATTCAAAATGCATTGGAATCGCCTTTTCGAGCTCTACGCTATGAATACTTATAGACACTAAAATTATTGATACATTTAGACTGTTTGTTATCATTAAAATATGTAATATGATTAAAGCTCATAAACTAACATATATTTGCTCTTGGGTATGCATGATAGTGTCTATACTATATTTGCTCCAACCAGCTTTAGTATTTCTACTTCTAATTATATTTTTCTTGTTCATGTTTATTATATAATTTAAAGGTATATTTTATTAGAATATGTTTGAATAAATTCAAATTCGAAGGTTAGTTTAGATTTTTTTAAAATGTTGTAATTTTTCATTAATCAATTTTTTTGCATTCCCTAAATTATAGGTACTTTTTTTGTACAGTAAGATTCTTCCTGATAAATCTTTAGAGTAATTTTGTACTAAACAACTAACAATATTCCTACTTAAGCTCGACATTCTTTAAAACAGTCATTCTGCTTTTAATTAAATGGCCATATACGTGGTGGCTATCCCCTGGAAGCAGAAATGCAAGAAACTAGTGTTAAATGAATGAAAAGAAAAGAAAGTATTGGGCCTAGGGTTGATTCTCTGTAATGAGTGGATTGGCATTTCCAGAGGCCCAAAATTCCCCATATCAGGTATCCCATTTCTGTTCTGAGTCTGACCTAATCCTCTTATCATCAACACTTCGCTGCCGCACCCCACCGCACACGCTCCCTTTGCTCTCTTGATTCTCCGCAAAACCCTAGACCCCAATTTCTTCTCCTTTCCTCTACTTCTCCATGGCCAGGAAGCGAAAGCTCGACTCCACCAAACCATCCGAGCCGGCCGAGCCTCCCAAGAAGTTCCAACAACAACAAGCCCAAGCCGCCGTCGAGGATCCCAAGCCCCTAAATGACCCCCTCAACCAAGTGGTTCCTGAGGATCTAGCCGAATACGAAATGGTCGATGAAGAAGACGAAGGGGATCAAGACGACAACGACAACGAGGAGGACGACGAGGAGGAAGAGGACGATGACGACGAAGACGAGGAAGCGGATGGGAATGTCAATAACCACCTTCAGACCCCTAAGATTTCCTCCTCCTCGGCCGCTGCTGCAACTGCTGACGACGACGACGAACCCATTCAGAATCTTTTGGATCCTTTCAGCAAGGACCAGCTTATCAATCTGCTTCGCGAAGCTGGTGAGAAGCACGCCGACGTGGATGCTCGGATTCGAATGGTAGCAGATGCGGACCCGTCCCACCGCAAGATTTTTGTTCACGGGCTTGGCTGGGATACTAATGCGGAAACTTTGATCAACGTGTTTAAGCAATATGGGGAGATTGAGGACTGTAAGGCTGTCTGTGATAAGGTCTCTGGGAAGTCCAAGGGTTACGGTTTCATTCTTTTCAAGAAGCGGAGTGGGGCACGAAAAGCACTGAAGGAACCCCAGAAGAAAATTGGCAATAGGATGACTGCCTGCCAATTGGCTTCGGTTGGGCCTGTTCCACCGTCCAGTGCGGTCGCAACCCCTCAAGCACCACCCGCTTCGGAATATACGCAGAGGAAGATTTATGTGAGCAATGTTGGAGCTGACGTGGATCCCCAGAAGTTGCTAACGTTTTTTTCTCAGTTCGGTGAAGTTGATGAAGGTCCCTTGGGGCTTGATAAGATGACGGGTAAGCCTAAAGGTTTCTGCCTATTTGTGTACAAGTCGATAGAGGGTGCTAAGAAGGCTTTGGAGGAGCCTCACAAGAACTTTGAGGGTCATGTTTTGCATTGTCAGAAGGCCATCGATGGTCCCAAGCCAGGGAAGGCTCAGCACCAACATCATTCACAAAATGCGCCCTACCAGAGAAATAAGAATCCTAATTATGCTGGTGGCGCGGCATCTGGATCGGGGCACTTGATGGCACCTGCAGGGCCTGGTGTTGGTTATAACCAAGGACCTCCTCAAGCATTGAACCCAGCTCTTGGCCAGGCCCTGACTGCGCTGCTGGCAAGCCAAGGCGCTGGATTGGGACTGACTAATTTGTTAGGAACGCTCGGATCTGCTGCAGGGCTGAATCCAGCTGTGCAAGGCGCGGGACCTGGAGTACAAAGTGGGTATGGGAGTCAATCAAATATAAGCCCTGGGGTGATTGGGTATGGAAGTCAGGGCGGTGTGCAGGGTGGATATCCTAACCAACAGATGGGACAGGGTGGATCTGGAAGAGGAGGGCAGCATGGAGTTGGCCAGTATGGTGGTCCCGGTGGTTATATGGGGCATTAGTGTCTCGAGGCGGTATAGATTCACTCTCTTTTTACTCCATATTTTTTTTCATATTATATTTATTGCATTGTTTACCCACTAACATATTAATATTTGAATAATAGAATTGTGGAGGGTATTAAATATTCTTATGGGGTGATAAGGGGTTGGATTAAGAAGAAATAATTATTGAGAGATAAAAAGATGGGTTGGTTGGAATACTTCAGTTGATGACAGGACTTTTATATGCGAACAATGAGACATCTCTTTTCTTACGTTTTAGCCTATTTCCATTGACTGATAGCAGTTCAAATCTGTTTTCACCCGTATCAGTTAAAGTAAGGTAGTGTCTGTGTGATTTTTGCAAAAAACTAACTGAAATTCTGTGGATGTTATTGATTAGTTAGTTCCTAGGATTTATATGAAATATAAATCTGTATTCATTTTTTTTGCTTTTTGCTTTCTGTGTGTGTTGCATTTTAGTTCTGTAGTTTTTTTTTTTATAATAGCATTTTAGTTCTTGGGATTAGTCCAAAACTTAGCTTGACTCATCATTGTCTGACTGCTTGAAGTAGTATTACAGCATGGTTTCACTTGATCTGATACTTTTTGTTTTTGACATTGAAAGCTTTCTAGAGTTCCACTGTTTTACATGTAAGTACTATCAACTAGATCCATTGTTTAGCTATTTAATGTCCTTGTGGAAGCAATGCATATAGGATTGCAATGGAATGCTTCAAATTTGTTTGTAAAATTGTTGAGGAAAGCTTTTGATTCTCTCAATTCAAAGCTTCAATGTAAGGGTTATTTGCTTTCTTCCCTCCATCCTTTCTTCTTCTTCTTCTTCCTCGTCCTCTTATTTTTCTTGTTATTCTGTCTTTTCCTCCATCATTTTCCTTAAAAGCTAATATATTTCCCCTCTTTAGCATGCTATAAACCAATTAATTTCTCATGTTTAGTATTTTACACTGTTTTCTTAGGGTAAGAATATCGGAAGTTATCTTGATTTCTAATAGCTTCGACCCACTCTTTCTTCATTTTCTGGAGTTTCCACAATTAGTTTTGCTTCACAAATGGTAACTTAAATTTTTTTTGTAGTCAGTGATGGTTTTGACTATCTTCACATCATAAATAGAAGTATTTATCAAATGTCAAAACCATCTTTCGTCTCCACGTGATATCCTGAATTTAAATGGCTATATTGAACAATTTGAAAAAGATGGTTCCGAAAAATTTGTTTTCTGAAATAATTTTTTCATGCTTTCTTATTCGTTGTGCAGATCTCACTCATATGTGCGTCAGTATTTTTGTACTGATCAGGTGATTCTCTGAAGTTTAAGGAGCTGATGCAAATGACGTTTTCGATCCTCTTCGTTTTAGCTCCGTTTTAAATCTGTAGTTTTTGATCTATTGAAGATTTGTTTTAAAGATTTGGATCAGTTTTAGTACTTCCAAGTAAAATTGTGTAAACTCTAGCTTAATGGTTGACCAAAAATATTTCAAACTCTTTTGCCCCTATAGTTTTAATAGATCTTGCACTTGACAGTTTAAGTTATGGTTAATTCTCTTTCATTGATTTGGTTAACGATTATTCCAACTAAAGTTCTATGCTTTGCAAGGGTTTAATATTTACTTATCATTAAGATTTCTCATCTTATTGCTCTTGCAAAATTTGAAATTTATCTCTATTTGTGTTCATAGTGACATTTTTAATGCTTTGGGAAATTGTAAAACATGAGTTGTTTTTGTTTATATTTTTAACTATGGCTTTGAAATCCATATCTGAGAATATGAATCCCCAAATCATTTTCATGTTTAGTTCATTCTCCTCACGTCTGTTTTTCCCTTTTGGAAGAGTTGAATCTAGAGGCTATTGTTATTGTGTTAAAGAAGTTTCTGATTTTTAAAATTTGGCACATTGTTCTTTGATCCCCAAATGTCGGTTTTTCATTAAGCTTTTATTATGCTTTCTATTAGTGGGCCAGCTGAGGTCTGAAGTGACTTATATGTTGTGAATTCTTATCTGGAGCACATATTGTTCATGCTATGTTAGTACATATGGTAGTTGATATTAATCTAACCAGGTTGCCCGGTTGGAATGAAGAACAACTATTTTGCAAGTTGTCGCCTTTGTAAGGTATTTTCATTCTTGTATTTTTCTTAGTTAAGCCTGGAGTTTCTTTGCAGTGCCAAATGCTGATGAATTGAGGCAATTTCATATGGAAAAAAATTCTTTTGCATATTAGGGATTATACGTTATCTACATTTTTAAAAGATTATAAACTCTAGTACTTTTAGATTTTCTGTTTACTGTGTAAGAGTGTTGGCCTTAGGTCTTTCAGCAGATATTTGACAGTTCAACGACAGAATCTTGTTAATCCATTCATACATATTACTAATGGGTTTGTTGAGTTCAATATCATTTTCTTTATCGTTATTCTTTTAAAAATGATTATGTCAAGGCTAGTCGTTCTTTTTCTCTTTTCTTGTTTCCTCTTCTTCCATTCAAGTTAACCTGTACCATTCAAATACTTGTTATACATGTAAGAATCTTCATGCCTTCAATCTTGTGAAGGAAATAGCTGCTTCCAATATTTGTGAAGGGGGTAGTTTTTTGTTGAATTTTATTTGTGGTGTTCTCTGTTTTGGTGAATGAGCTTCCTTAAGTTGAAGGTACTTGGTATATTAGATATAAAAAATCTGTCTTGTGTCTATCTCATTATGTTTTACATATTGAGGTGGGGGCATGACTTTTTTCTTTTTTGAGTTATAAGGCATGACTGGTGCAGTTTATTCTCAGCAATAGTTGAGTATTTTTCATTTTATCCCTGTAGAATAAGAATTAAGATTATCATGGAATAGACTACGATAGTAGTTCAATATCTTGTAGGCTTGCAATTTGTAAAAGCTACTTGTCAGAAAAGTTCAATGTTGAACTGGGTCTTGTTTCTGTTGAAATTTTAGATCAGTTTTGCTGCAATTGGCGGTGGTACACTGGACTGGATACCTAGAGGTGTCAATCCTTTCTTTTTTTCCCTCTTTTCTTTTGAAGAACCTAGAAGGGTCAGTCCTGCCTTCTTTCTGTTGCTACCATTAATGCACTTATGAAGAGTTATTTTACGACTTCAATCTTTCGAATCTGTTCTTTGCCTAACCTTTGTTGGGGGTAACAAGGAAATGTTTGCCTTGACTGTGATTTATCTCCCGCTTCCATGTATTGAGCTGTTCTTTAACCTCTTTAAGATTCAATTCATTTGTTACATTATCTGGTATCTTGCATCATTTAGTTAATTGGACATATCTTTGATTTAGTCACCCTATTGAATCTGTGGATTGCTTTAAGTGCTGCAAATGGCAGCAGATCATGGTTATCTTGCAAATTAGTTAAATCTCATTTAAATCACTTTTGAAATTCAGATGGAGTTCTTGTACTAACATATTTCCGTTGTCTTGCCTCTTGACTGTTTTAGCATTTGCTGACCCTATAAATTCCTATTGAGAACCCTCTTTTGAAGTTCACATACCACATGGATCTAGGAATAGAACAAGTCAGAAATGACGTTTACTTAATAGCTTGTAATTGTTCAGTTTGCTGATTACCGTTCTTTTTCTAAGTTCTAATGAGGTGAGAAGTATTGTAATAGAACTGGTTAGAGTGTGCATGAATACATTTTCTGTTAGTGTAGGATTCTGAATCTTAGTTCTCTATCGTTTCTTTTTCATATTTTAAATTTGATCCTCTTTTCCCGCATTTTCTGAGACTAACTTTGTGATGATGTAGATTGTTCTGGAAAGAATCAATGACTCTTGGTTACGAATTTTCATTGAAGCCTTTCTTTGTGGTATCATTCGATTCTCTTCCATTGAAATTATAGAGGGATGGAATACTTGTATCTGGTTGAAATAATCATAATGAATTTTAAACTCTTTAAAGTTACCACTGAATTTCCTAGGGGGACGGAATTCTTGTATCTAGTTTTACATGGGGTAGCTTATAATTATGAACATATTTTTAAAAAATCTCTTAATATTTGAATTTTCAATGCGAACTCAATTCATACAAAGTTGAATTTTTTCTTAAGAAGCTGAATATTGACGAAAGGGTTCAATGAGGAATGTAGTACTTGATCTGTCTTATATTTTATTTGTTAGATTACTATTATGTATTCTATTATAAGAAAATAATTTTAGATTGCTCTTATGGGAAAAGTTTATATTATTATTGTATGGTAAAATTTCTTTACTAGCACAGTTTTCTGTATCAGCAATGGTTAAGAATTGTGGGGTTCTTTCCAGAAAAGGTAAAAAAACATAATTCATATTCCAATTGAATAAAGGATCTTATTTATTCTTTAACATTTAATTTTCTTCTATTTCAAATTAATTGAGATGCTAGTATAAGTTAAAAGTAATGTTTCAAATAGATATTATTATTTTAAATTTGAATATAAAAGGTACCTAGGGTGTGTTGGACATAACTTTAAAAAAAGTAGTTTTGAAATAAATTATTATTTTTATGAGCTTTTTTTTAAAATTAACCATTTAAAATATGTGCAGTATAGTTTTTTTTAATTGATTTTAGATAATCAAAGTTGTTTTTTTTTTAAATCTTAACAAATTAATTTAGAAACTATTCTTAAAGAAATATAATAGAATATATTATGCCAGAATATCTTTTAAATTAATTTAATTTTTTGAAGTACATCTTATTTCTTAAGATTTTTTTTTTTCATAAAACATTTTTGATTTTCTAAAATTATTTAAGAAATTATATTAAATATACTTTAAACTATTAATTTTTTCAAAGTGTTCATGGAAAAGGTAATTGTGTTTGAAAAATGTTTTTTTTTTAAGTTATTCTAGACACACCTTTATTGAAGATGTATTCTATCCAATTGTGATGATTTAAATTCTCAATTTGTTTTAACTTCACAAATCTAATATTTTTTTTGTTTTTAAATTTAACATGTGGGGTTGGAGGATTTAAACCCATGACTTCTTGGTCAATGAGACATATCTTTAACTAGTTGAGTTATGCTCGATTTGGTTGTTACAAATTCAATATGTGCATGCAAAGGTATGTAGAATTATTGGCCTTTGTTTAAGTTATTATAATGTCATCTTATTTGTGACAATTTTAAATGGTTCTTATACCAATATTATTTTGTTTGTTTGAGTTAAATAATTGCGAGATTGGTAGATTGAACTATCGATTTTTGTGATGATAGAACAAGTGATTAAAACATGTAATATTTGTTGTCGTTAATTCATATTGTTCTAATAATGCTCTATTTGATAAAAGCAAATAAAAATAATTGTACTTGAAAGAATAGCATAAAATAAAAAACTATACAATGGAAAAAATACGAAGGTTTAAAGTCCAAATGAGAAAAACTGAAATGCAGCCATCATTCGTTTTTCTATTTGAAAGAAATGCAACAATTGTTCAATCGTCAAAAAGGTGCTTATATGAATTAATGACTTAATCATATAATATATTTTCATACTTTGTATTTTGTTACAAAAATATCCCTATTCTTTTAAAAGTTTTAATAATATCTTTTATCCTTGCTAAACATTTAAAAAAACACTTTAAAATTTCATTTGATGTTTGACAAAATATTGACGTGCTTGTTAACATATGGATTACATAGATACAAAACAATGTGACAGCTTAAGGGAAAAATGTAATGTTATAGGATTGATTGAAGCGTTAAAATAAAATTAAAATTTTAATAAATAAAAATTAACATTTAAAAAAGTAGGCAAAATTTTTACTGAAGCTGTTAGGTAGGATATTTCACGTAATTCATATGTTAGCAAACATGTTAGATTTTTGTCAAACATCTTACAAAATTTTTCTTAGGGTATATTTTTGAAACATTTGGCAAATATGAAAGGTATTATTGAAACTTTTAAAAGAGTAGAGATATTTTTGAAATAAAGTATAAAGTATAAGGATATTTAAATATAATTAAGCCTAAATTAATTATAGGGAGAAATAGGTAGGGAGAGATAACGAGGATCTTCAAATCTTTTTCCCTTTATATAAATAAAATAAACCTTAAATTCTAACATAATATTAAAAACTAAATACTATTTTCAATGTACAATTTTTTAATTCTGTAATCGCTCGACTTTTTGACATACCTTACTTAGTACTATTACTAGCATGCATGCTTGACACAACAATTTTCATATAACTCATTTCAAAGAGTCTTAAATAAAAGGAGAATGACAATTTAAGTACTTAAAAAAATGCATAGAAAACAAGTTGAGATCTTGAATTTAAAACAAAGGAAAGAGGAAACTAAACACAATTTAGCAATATGACATTTAGTTCAAAACATTTAAAACAAAACTTTTAAAGTAGACACTTGCGGAAGATCGAAAACGCGCAACCATGGTTTTATTGCAACCTCTCCTCATCATCCACCCAAGTAGTCTTTGCTCTTACCTAAAAAATAAAAAATAAAAGAAAAGATTGAGTAGATTGAGTATATCAAATATACCCAGTAAGTAACTCATGAGGGACCTACTTCCTAACTCTCACAAGAGTATATCATCTCGAGGCACCTTAAGCACACAACAGCACAAAGCATAGAATGTATCTCAAGGAGGTTCTCCGTTCAGCACTAAACAAAGATATACTATCCCATAAAGACACCAGATTCTCCTTTCAGCACTAAGCAAAGATATACTATCTCACAGAAACACCTCAAGCACACAACAACACAAAATGGAGAATACATTCATGGAGGCCCTTAAACACAACACTAAACAAAGATGGTATAACTCTTAACTCATGAACATGCAACACACAATCCATCACTATGCATAGGTCCCAAACACATATCATAAAATCTGAAATCCTTAGGGTATCCAACATACAATATTCCACTAATGCCCCTAGCATCTATACATCACATACAACCGATACTCATGACATATAACAATTACATAACAACCATATACACAACATGCTTATCACACTACCACATCATCATGCTTAATTCACAAACTATATAAGATAGCCATGATTAACACATACATCACACAATTTAAATAAGTTACCGACTTAGCCCAATGGTTTATCCAGGAGCAAAGTCACTTACCTAGTCTTCCAACTCCTTGTGAGTACTATTTTTTAATTGAAATATGTGTTCAAAATAGTGTAGCATGAATAATACTTTGACAAATTCTTTTTTTTTAAATTCAACAAATAACATTAAGAAAACAAAAGTGGGCCCCACAGCTCGGGTCCATGCAAGCCAACATAGAGATGCAACTAGACCCAAAAAAAAAAAAGAGCTGAAAGCAAGCACCCAACAACCTCGGGAAACGGAAAGAGTCTGTCCAGAGGGGGCTAGTGGTCCCAAAACAGCAACAAAGTCGCTTAGGCGACCAGTCCAACTCCTTCCAGAACCTACTCGATACTAGCCCAAGCAACCCTCCACTAGGTTCCCTTGCTTCAAAATGGCGACACTTTTTGGTGAAGCCACCTGATTTAGGGGAAGCAGGTTATGAGGAACCATTCATGCCCAAGAAAAGAGGAGTGTGTCCTAGTATGAATAGTCTTCCACTCAAATCACCCTTGCTCTAGAATGATGACACTTTTTGGTGAAGCCACTTGATCTAAGAGAGGCAAACAATCGAGCACCATTTCAAGGACAAAGGAGTGTGTCTAGGCAGCAGAGGGGTAGCTCCACCACCAAGGGATCCACAACTAAGGAAAACAAGCAAACAACAAAAACAAAGGCTCTCATCCCGAGCTAGAAGGGTTACAAAGATAAAAAAAAATAAAGCATATAGAGCTAAGATCAAAAGCTCACACCTCGAACCAGGGGAAAAGAAAAAAGAACACTACCGAAACAAGTCCTAAGGGGAGAGGCCCCCACCTCGGACTCCAGGTCAAGTGCTACACCGAACAAAAATCTCGTGCTGAAAGAGCTGAAGAACGACAGACTCTGGCAGTAGGGCCTCCCCATGGAGGCGATAGTTTCGCTTTGCCCAAATGAAGTACACCACAGCACACCAAGACAATCTCCACACCCTGCACTATTTGGACTCTCCAAGGCTCATGTGGCAAATCCAACGCAACTCCATGTCCGAGTGAGCTATGTGATATGAAGATCTGCCCCATCGCATTAGGTTGCCCCACAGCTGAGCACTAAACGAGCACGAGAAGAAAAGGTGGTCCTTCGACTCATTACCTGCATCATAGAGTAAACAAAAAGTAGAAACAGACCCGTCCCACTGACAAAGGCAGTCACGAGTGTACAAACGCTAGTGCACTCCCACTCCCCTGAAAAAAGGGTAGTAAATAGACACAAAGTTTCGCCACCACACCTTGGTCTACACTAGGCAGCTGAAGTGCACCCTCGCAAGAGGAAAGAAAGCCCCGCACAGACTGCCCCTTCACATAGCTGTTTTGGACCCGCACGTTCCAGTAACAACAGCTAACATGTGAAAGAATTGGGCCAACCTTCCTCACGTTTCCCTCTATCGGGTCATTCTGTAGATCCCCACCTTTGTACTGACCCATCCCAAATATCTTCCTCTAGAGGGTGGCGCTCCCTAGAGAGAACCTCATCGCAGTCCCTTAGGACCGAGAACTAGTTAGCCAGGTAGATAATTGGGGACTTCGTGACCCTCCCTTGAGCACTTGAGATTGCCTCCTCTTCTAGGGATGGAGAATGAGAGCCCGACCCCCATCCGGGAAGAACCCATCGAGGGAGATTTGTACTGCCTCCCTGCTCTCCATAGAAGGAGAAGGGGGGGCTATAACCTCCACGACTTACACCTCTGGCTTGATAGCTACAGGCCTCAATGGGTAGGTAGGACCATCATGTCCAAACATTGGTACTTACTGTAGCTTCCAGACTTCCACGAGTAGTCCACTGGTATAGAAAACTCCTCACCTCGAACACTCACTTCAGCCTTACTAGGCAGGGTAGCATCTATAACAACTTCTACACACATGTGTGCAAAAGATAGCCGCCTACACTCCTCTGTCGCCTTATCCATGTATAGTGGTTTCCCAATCACACTAGCCATTGCACTCAGCCCCCGAGGGGTCTAAAGTTCCAAGGGGACTAGATAGAGCTTGATCCAGATCGAAACACTTGAAAAAGAAAACGACTGGGGCATAATCCCAAGGTACCACTTCCTTAGGATAAACGGTTTTCCCCATAGATGCCAAGGACCATTCTCCAAAACCCAGTCCCTAGATGCCCTGTTCTTAAACCTAAACACATACTGACCGTTCTCAAGCAGGGTAATAGTGGGCTCTTCTCTATGACCCCAAATTTTCCAGACTAGCAGAGCCACAACGTGAAAAACAGAGACGAAAAACTGTCCCACAAGAGAACACTCCCATGTTTTTACTCCCTCATCAACAATATCCTCTAGAAGGACAACCATAAACTTCCCGTTAACAAAAGAGAGAGGAAGATAGGAAAAACCTAAGCTCAACGTTGCCGAACGTTGGAAGAGGTCACGCCGAGGGGTAACCATGGACCGTTGCTTCTTAGAATTGGAGCCATCACCCATGAACTGGATCGTATCTGAACCCACTTCGCCATCAGCCTCGACAATAGCCTTTCACCTACAGACCACTAGAGAACTACTCTAAGTCTCTCCCAAAACCCCAATTTCTGAACCGACCCTACCCACGCCTGAGATGAGCCAAGGCCAGCCTCACAACTACACCCTCACCACCTTTCAGCCCAAGACCAATCATGTTACCCTTGCTTGGTTCACCACACCTGCAAACCAGACTGGTACCAGCACCCTGCCCAACTGGGCTCAATTTACTACCAGCACCTAGGATCGGAAAACCGACATCTTGCCCCTTCGCTAACAGCCACCTCTCTTGGGCTCCAAACTATGTTTTACTTCCCAGCTCCAACCCAAGCCCAAGGCCAGCCTCACCGCCCAGCCCAGCTCTAGCACCCAGCCCATCCCAATTGACAGAATCTAGCCCAGGGCCCAAATCTCCAACGCTCAATGTACAACAGGCCATAAAGGCCTTCACCACACCCAAGCCTAAGTCTTCATGCCTAACATCCCTGACTTGCACGCCTGGCCCGCACTTCTCTCCAAGCCACGCATTATCGGCCTTGGACTCACTTGGAGTCGACCCAACCTGCACCGCATGTGTTGCCCTAGCCAAGTCGCTAAGAACCTTGTTTCCCTTAGCTGCCAAGTTGACAACCTCCATGCCCCCAACTACCGCTCTGTTAGCTCATAAGCATCCTAGAGGCGCACCGCCCTATCTAGCCGTAACATCCCACCATCCATGCCACCAGACCTCGACCTTAGAGCCGCCGCACAGACCTCGACCCTGGAGCCGCAACACATATCTCCTTTGCACACCCTTCTAGCTCCACACGAGACGTCACTTGCTCCCCCGTCGCACCCAAACCCCCAATCGAATGGAACCGCTGCCCCTCTAGCCACCCGAGTCTCCTTGTTGTTCCGCCATTGCCTCGGGCTCAACCTATGTTTTCTTAGATTTCTTCTGAATGTCCTATCAATTTTTGGATCAAAGGGAGCATAATTAGCTTCTCAAGTACGTCATACACCAAAAATCACACAGAAGAGAAAAATCAAATACAATTACACCATGGATTAAGATCTACTAAAACGTTTCAATAATAGAAGTATTAAATATGTTGATCGCCAGTAATGGTGCCAAAAACTTGATTGCACCTCACTATGAATGACAAATCTTGTATGTGTTCCACAAAAAAGTTGTTCATTTTTTGGTCACTGCGAGTGCATGGGTCAATTACAATATATGAAATGGTTGTGAGACCGAGTATCATCCTCTCAAAATTGGATTTCTAATTCTTTACTTATTGATTAATTTTTTTGATTTTATCTACGGATCTAAGTCTCATGTAATTATTTCTACTCTAAAAAGTAAGCCGAAGCTCATAACTCCCCATTTTCAATACATCCTGGTGGTACAAAGATGTATCAGGACTTGAAGCAACACTACTGGTGGAATAATATGAAGATAGATGTGGCAGATTTCGTCAATAAGGGTTTGGTGTGCCAACAAGTAAAGGTACCAAGACAGAAACCATAAGGACTGTTGCAACTCCTAAGTGTGCCATAGTGGAAATGGAAGCATATTTCCTTGGATTTCATTACTAGATTACCCAGAACGGTAAAAAGGTATACAGTGATTTGGGTCATCGTTGACAGGTTGACCAAATTGGCTCACTTTCTTTCAGGAAAGTCTACTTACTCTATGGGAAGGTGGGCTCAATTGTATCTAGAGGAGATTGTCAGATTGCATGGGGTGCTCTTTTCTATTGTATCAGATACTCGTTTTACATCCACGTTTTGGGAGAGTTTACATAAAGCTTTAGGCATTCAGTTAGATCTCAATACAACTTTTCACCCACAAACAGATGGTCAGACAGAGCGTTTGAACAAAACGTTGGAAGATATGTTGCGAGCATGTGCATTAGATTTCGTTGGTAGTTGGGATGCACATCTACATTTGATAAAGTTCGCGTACAATAGCAGTCTCCAGACAACTATTGGTATGTCACCGTTCGAAACTCTTTATGGCAGGAAATGCAGGTCGCCAATTTGTTGGGATGAAGTGGGCGAGCAGAAGTTGTTGGGACCAGAGTTGGTGCGGCTCACCAACGAGGCTATAGCGAAAATTAGAGCGAGAATGCAAACAACGCAAAGTAGACCAATGAGTTATGCTGACATGAGACGTAGAGACTTGGAATTCATGGTAGGGGATCATGTTTTCTTACGAGTCACCCCTACTAAAGGAGTTCTCAGGTTTGGGAAGAAAGGGAAGCTTAGTCCACGTTTCATTGGGCCATTCGAGATACTAGAGCTTATCGGCCCTGTGGCTTATCGGTTAGCTCTATCCCCTTCTCTTTCAACGGTTCACAATATGTTTCATGTCTCCATGTTGAGAAAGTATCTCGCGGATCCATTTCATGTGATTGACTATGAGCCAGTGCATGTAAATGTGAGTTTGACCTACGAAGAGAAGCTTGTTCAGATTTTGGCCACGGAAGTAAAAGCTCTTCGTAATTAGGAGATAGCTTTGGTGAAAGTCCTTTGGAGAAACCACCCGATAGAAGGGCTACTTGGGAGCGAGAAGAGGATATGAAAATAAAGTACCCAGAATTGTTCCAGGAGTAGCAACTTTCGGGGATGAAAGTTCTTAAGGTGGGTGAGATGTAAGATCCCATAATTTTTATTTTTGTTAATTAATTTAAATTAATTTTTGAATTTAAAAATAGGGATAAACATTTCATGATTTTGTGCCTACTTAATTTGAAGCATTATTTGGGTTATGTTTGAAGAATGAACTTAGTAGTATTTATTTTTTGTTTTAATGGAACAAAGAGAAAATTAAAAAAAAAAAAAAATTAAGTGCAATGGCATTTTTGTAAATAGCCTATGATGGAGTAGGGAGAGGGTGAGATCCATATTTAAGGTTAAGATCGATGCCCTAGCCACCACTCTTTTTGTTTGCCAAAAAAGAAAAGAAAGAAAAGTAGCCTCCCTCTCCAAGAAATCTCTATCACGCCTCCCTCCTTTCGAGATCTCTTTCTTCTCTACCATATTGCCTCCAGAACCAGTAGAAGCAGCATCCAATCTGGATTGGTGCTCGAGATCGTTCGCAAAAGGCTCAGGTAGGTGTTTCTTGTATTTTGGAAGCCTTTTCATGTCATTTTTTCACAAATCAAGTGGGGTTTTCTCGTTTTCTCGCAGTAAGCGACTAAGATCAGTGAGGAACCTCAGATCTGGAAGGTAAGATCGGTGGTTGGTGTGTTATTTTTTCCAATTTTGTTTGGTATCACCATCAATCAGTTTTTCCTCCTTTTTTCGACCAAAAAGTGAGGTTTTGAGTGCAACAAAAGGTGAAAAAAGACCCCGAGGATCGTATCTACATGTTGGTGGAAACAAGACGTCGAACGAGGTAAGGGTGTGCTCTCACGTGCGGGGAAAGGGTGCTTGTTAAAATACTACTGGGTGTTAAAATACTCAACCTTTTATGTTAGCATTTTTCAGGTAACGAACATGTCATACGTGGTGGTTGACAACTGGGGTTATGTGGCCATGGACTAATTTGCATATCTTGAATGAACTTTCATTATGTCTCTTAAGTTTTTCTTAGACTCGAAATTTTACTTTGAAGTGTCTTTTTGTTTTGAATATCTTTTTATAATGCTTTTTTAGGGATCCCGATTATAGGATTTTGAGTTTTGAAGTTTCTGTTAAGTATTTTATTTCACTACTGAAGTTTGAGCTTAATGGTGTTCCAAAATTTTCCTCTCTCACACTCACCTCCCTCCCCGATGGCACCACCAGGTGGCGACAACAAGCGATCGGTGGCAGCAGGTGATCGGCAGTGGCAGTAGGTGGCCAACGACGGACCTTATTCTTCCTTTTTCTTTGTTTTTCCCTACTTCTCTTGCTTTATTCAAGTTCTCCTTCTAAGAATAGCTTTTTCATCACCTCTTCATACCCCTTATAGAGTAGGTAAGACAACGAGTTCTCAATTCTTGTGTTTTTCCCAGGATTTTTCCCCATTAACCAGGTTTTTCTCCCTTTTTCAGTGATTAGAGAGGCTTTTTTTGTGAAATGAAAAGTCGAGAAGAACCACATAGTTGAGACCTACAAGTTGGCAGAAGCAGAATTGTGATCGGAGCGTTAGTGAGGCGACACACACGGCGGAGACGTACTATAGCAGCGACGCGTGTGGCACATGTGCTGAACTTCAATCGCGCTTGGCGGTGCGTGAAGCCTCTGTTTGGTCTAATTCTGGTGGTGTTGGACTCCTGAGGTTAAGTAGAATCCAAATTCAGTCTCTATTCACTCAAATTGCAGTGGCGCATGGACGACACGTGGCGAACGGCGATGGCGCATGGGTTCTGGTTGGATAGGGAGTGTGTTGTGCTTTTCTAGTAGTGTTTGTCCCTTAAAAAGCCTTAGTTCCTCTTTTAATTAAAAAGTTAATAAGGAGTAGGGCGTTAATTGGACATTATGGGTATTTTGGACATAGGTTGCTAAAGGGATCAATAACTGGATCACTTAGGAGACACTTGCTGTTTTCTTTGGAATAGGGTAAGTGGCTTCGCTCCTGGATAAGCCTTCAGGCTGAGGTCAGATGAATTATTTGATGCTTGTAATATATATGTTATGTAATTGGAAATATGTTTATGTTATGTAATTGTTGTTAATGAGCATGATGTGTGGTCTTGTATTTATGTGGTTATTAGATGTCATGGGTATAAAATATATGTGGATTATGGATGCTAATGGCATCGTTAGAATATTTAATGTTGGATGCCTTGGGATTTAGGTTGTATGATGTGTTATTGTTTGGGACCTAAGTACATTAATGAGTGTATGTTGCATATTCATATATTGATGTCACAATCTCTGCTAAACTGTATATTGAGGACCTCTATGGGATGCATTATCTACTGTGTGATTATCTTGAGGTTCCTCCATGAGAATTCATATCTCTGCTGAGTGTTACATTGTTGACCTCCATGAGATACATTCTCTGCTATGTGATTATTTTGAGGTTTCTCTATGAGATTTTATATCTCTAATGAGTTTTACATCGAGGGCCTCCATGAGATTGTATGTCTCTATTGAGTTTTGTGTTTGAGGGCCCTCCATGAGATGATATGTTTTTGTGTAAAGATAGAGAGTAGGTCCCACATGAGATGAATGATTGTTTATGCTTCGCATGTCTGGCCCTGAGGATTAGGGTCACTTATTGGGTATTTTATATACTCAACATTTTTCTATTTTCTCTTTTTTGGGTAAGAGCATGAGCTTCCTAGCTGGGTGACTAACGAAGAGCAGTTGCATAGAGGCCATGATCACGCATTTCAGTCTTCTGCATGTCTACTTTAGTTGTCTCATCAATTTACATGTTTTTGAACTAAGTGTCGTCTTTGAAATTTTGTTTAGTTTCCTTGTCTATTGCTTTAAAATTGGGATCCCGACATGGTTTTAATTAAACTTGTGGAACTCAATTATTACATACTTATGAGCGTTATTTGATTTCAACCTCTAATTTGCCTTAAATTCTTTATGAAAGAACATGCATGCAAGTAGCGACCTAGGTAGAAGTCTAGAAGTCGGGTTGTTATTCTCTATTATGTCTAGTTTTGAATAATATTGCAGTTTCATACCACTATTCCAACACAACAATTTCCTATTAAAGATAAGTATACTATATCAATATAACAATTCAACTACTTTAACAGTTATATCAGAAGTAAAAAATGTGTATATCTATAATCAAAACACATATATCAACAATAAAAACATGAATTCATAATATATCAGCAATGAAAACCATGATTCAAATAGTATATCAGTATAAAAACCTTTTATATCAATAGTTAAAAAAAATGTGTATATCAGTAGTCAAAATATATATATCATCGTGGAAAAACATGAACTCAAATAGTATATCAGCAGTGAGAAACAAGCATATCAGTAGTAAAAAGTATCTATATTTGTAGTGAAAAACATGCATATCAATAGTAAAAAACATGTATATCAGTAGTGAAAAACATGTCTACCTGTAGTGAAAAACGCGGAATTCTAAACTATATCAAAAGCATATTAATAATATATATTTATATAAAAACACGTATATCAGCCGTATATTAGCATTCCATTAGTTAACATTCATTAAAATAGTTAGTGCAGTATATCATTTATTTACCTCACTCATATTTTCTTTTTTTGTTCTTGTCTTTTTTTTTTTCCTTTGGATGTTTCTCTTCATGGATTACTCTTTTTATGCCTGTCTTCTTTTCTTTCCATTTTTCTTAAGTTTCTACTGAACAAAACATTAATATATATATATATATATATAAAGTTAGTAGAAAAAATAACAAAAAAAAGCATGAAGTTAGTCCAAGACATGCAAATAATACATTTATTTTGCTCGGAGACCAACATTTACCAAAAACAATTATCAGAAAAAAAAAAACATACTCATTGATGCAACAATATCATACTCATTGTAGATATATATATGTGAAGTTAGAGTTGGTATATATCATCAAAATGATCGTCATATAAAAGAGTTGAAGTTGAAAGAAAATAAAAATAGATAAAGATGCTGACAACTTTCAACAAGAGAAAGAATTTTTACCAAAATGGTGAAGAATAAGAGAGATTGAAGCCTGAAATCGCAAAAAATGAAAGAGTATTTTGGTTTGAGAAGACTAACGATTTACGTATATTATACAGAGTTATGGTTTTTTTTTCTCAAAACATTTTGTCTCTCACGTATTCTGCATGTTTGGCTTCTTTTACCGCTTATTTCAAGGTTATTTTTGTCCGTTTACATTTATGATTGGGCTTCGGTGTTTTGTTATATTTGCAAAATTCAAAAAGCAACGACTATATTTTAAATTTTATATTCCTAATTTGTTATTTCTGCCAGCAGCCCTAATAAATAAATCCAAAAATTCATTAAACAATTTCACAAAAAGAGCATAATTTTCATAGCATATAAAAGTTAAACAATTTTCTAAATAGCAAATAAAGTAAATCACACAAATAAGTAGAAAGATAAACTTTTACTTATTCGGAGGAATTAACACTTCAATTATTTTGAAGGACGTTTATCAACCCAAAAGGCCAGTCCATAGGCCAATTTATTGTTTCGAGGATGTGTGGTGAAATCTCCCCAATTTTCTAACAAAGTTTTTGATAGTTGGTGAGTGGAGGATGATCTATCATTGCGGTTGGAAAAAACCTCTCACTTCTAACGCATGAATAAGCAGAAAAATACCAAAGAAATTTAAAAATAAACGCTGAACACAGGAATTTACGTGAAAAACTCCAAAATCGGAGAAAAACCACGACCCACCAGAAAGAATATCCACTATGCGAAAAATTGTTATAATCACATCGAAATTCTCTCCCCGACCCCAATTACAAAAACACTCTCTCAACTCTCAAACAAGAGAATACAAGAAAGAGATTTAACTAGAGCTAGTACACCAAACTTAAAGTGTTTCTAACTGGGATGAATAAAACTTAAGCCTATGAGCCCCGTGCTTGGAACTCATCACTTCATTCATTCTTTTCGATGTGGAATTTTCACTCTTCTAATATTTTGTCAAAAACCCAACACTTGCTTCATTCTATTGCCTTGAAAAAGCCAAACTGTGCTAAGGGTGCTACAAGCCTACAATAGTGGGGTCGAAAGAAGCTTGGGGATTATTCACGGAGGATTAAAAAGGTTGAAGGGGAAATTAGTACAGTAGTTGAAAATTTAAAGCTTGGGGGCAAACGTAAAGTGGTCAATTCAGCAAAGTTGAAGCTGGAAACTTTTTTGTTTGAGGAGGAAGTTTATTGGAAATAAAGATCTAGAGAGAACGGGCTAAAAATGAGGTGAAAAAATTACTAAATGGCTTCATACTCAAGCCTCCTTTAGAAAAGAACGAAATACAATTGCTGGTTTGGAAGATTCACACGTGCAGTGGCAGGTGGAAAAGGAGAAGATGGTTGATATAATCCATGATTATTTCCAAGGTGTTTTTAATTATTTTATTTTAGCTAATATTGATTTCTCTCTAGTTTTGAAAGATATTCCGGATGTGGTTCCTGTCGACATGAATATGAACCTTCATCGTCCATTTATAGGGGAGGATATTCTTGTAGCACTAAAACAAAATCACCCGAATAAGGTGTCAGGCCAAATGGATTTACATGAGGTCTTATAGGGATCAACGGGATATTGTGGGGAAAGATATGGTTAACTGTTATTTTTGAGTTCTAAATAATCGAATCTCACCAAAACTGATTAATGAAACCATGATCATCTTGATTCCAAAAGGAAACCAGCCTAGGAATTTTTTGGATCTTTAACTTCGCTTTGTAATATGAGCTACAAACTTATTTCAAAGGCCATTGTTAATCGAATGAAAAATATTCTGGATCTTTTGGTTTCGCTAAATTAAAGTGCATTTATCCTTGGTTGGTGTGTGGTGGATAACACCATTTTGGGCTATGAATGTTTACACACTTTCCGTCAAAAATGGCAATGGCAAAATGGGTGGGCAATCTTGAAATTGGACATGAGTAAGACATATGACAGAATCGAATGAAGTTTTTTTGGAAAAGATTATGTTAAAGTTGGAGTGAGTCGACCTCATTCTCCTTTGCATAAGCTCAATCTCTTTCTCCTTTAATCTAAGTGAGGAACGACTAGGTCGGATTATTCTGTCTCATGGACTTCACCATAGTGTCCCTCTCTTACCTTATCGTTTTCTTTAATGGGTAGAGGGTTTATCTACTCTCTTTTATGGAGCAAAACGACGAAAGCATACCTCAGGTTTGTTTGTTTCACGACGTTGTCCACTGATATCCCATCTTTTCTTTACATATGATAGTCAATTATTTTTTAAAGCATTGCGAGATCAAACTATATGCATTGAGGACATTTTGAGGTACTACGAATCAATTTCAAGTCAGATTGTCAATCTTAATAAATTAGTTCTGTCTTTTAGTCCAAATATGACAAACCAAAAGTTGAGATTGGTTCCCTGCTTGGGGTTGGAATGACAGTTTGTTATAGCCATTATCTTGGCCTGCCATCTTTTATATCTCGGAATAAGACAAATTGTCTAGGTTTTGTTAAAGAACGGATGTTGAAACAACTACAGGGTTGAAAAGATAAATTCTATACTGTTCGGGGTAAGGAAGTTCTGATTAAATCGGTAGTTCAAGTTATTACATGCTATCCTATGCAATGCTTTCCTTTTCCTAGAGGCCTTATCCATGAGCTCCATCAATTAGTGGCTCAATTTTGATGGGGTACAATGAATGAGGATCAACGAATTCATGGATCAGTTAGGATCAAGGAGTAAAATATCTATATCGGTATCGATATCGGTAAGTCGAATTTACGGATATATCGACGGATATTTGAATATCGATGGATATTTCGAGAAAGATCACAGATATCACGGAAATTCATAAAAATATTGTGATTTTTTTTGTGAAACTTTAAAACAAGCTTATTTAAGTGATAAATCACTACTTTAGTCACATATATCAATAATTGGA
>JAOANK020000013.1:966445-995010 GCA_026257165.2 Telfairia occidentalis
CGTTGAAAGAGCAAAACAGAACTTGTCCTTTAGTTCCTTGAACCTTAGCCTTATCTTCAACTCCATGATATGTAATGAATTCTTCCCGTGATGGAAGATGAAAAGTCTTTTTACCTTGATTCTTCCTCTCTAATAGAAGACAATTTAGATCAAGACAAGTTTAATAAGGTTGATATAATGGTTCCATCTTCGTCATGCATGAATCAAGCATTAAAGGGCGGTTGTTTCAAGGTAGTTCAATCGTTAGAATCAGCAACAGCAATAAAGCAGGAGTCATTATAGGCAGCAACAATATTGAAATTCCAGCATTAACTTCCCCCCAACTGTACACCTCCCATCATCACTTCTGGCAGAATGCAAGGACACAAACCGAATTGGAAATTCTGAATCTTTGCAATTGGGAAAGCACCCATGAGGAACAAAAACATCTTCTCTTACAGCCACTTTTATACAAGCATCTTTCTCTCGATTTCTGCCTAAATTGAGCCATTCTTCTCCCTCGACCGCCCACCACAAAGAACGCCAACTTGTCTGAAACTTCAGTCATTCGAAGGTGAGGAGGAATTTCTAGTATTTTGAGCCAACCTCTATCAAAAACCAAAACATCTATTTTCAAATATCACCCTGTTACACCAAAGAACGAGGTTAACAGCACAATTTCTCATGGATCCCCTTCCAAAACCAAGTAAACGAGTTCGACAAGTTTGATTCCCTCATCTAATGATGGCCATATTGCCACAAAAAATAATCTCCATTAGAGAATCCCCGAATGTACTATGCACCCCTCACGCAATTTCTTTCCAGGTATCTCTTGCACGCGCCCTCACTAAAATCACACTCTGTTAGATCGAGGGCAAACTTCAGATCCTCTTCTAAGCTGCTCTTTTCCCCTCTCTTCCCTTATTTACCGGCCAAGCATACAAAGAGGAGGCGATGAGCAGAGGGCTTGGTTTTGGATGCCTATAATCTGCATTCTGCATCTTCCCAGGAGCTCGAGAAAGCAGAGAGTCCTATTTTTCCATAAAACCAACCTAAACTACTTTACCTTCTCTTCTGAAATCATTAACGAAGCACTTCTCCCCTTTTTCGGTTCTAAAGCTACTACGCAACATCCTCCCCTAGAATTGGAAATCCTCTCGACCCACATTCTTGCCTCGAAAGATCGTCTACTCCTAAAAAAGCACTATGTTTTCATGTTCGAACTAAGGACTTGAATGATATCCCTAATCAAAGCCACTGATCCTAGCTACAGCACCACCTTCAAATGTTTTCACCTACAACTTTTCTCAATCTCGACTCTTCTTCCAAAATCTCTTAGCCTCAACACAAACTGGTTATGCTCCACCCTCAAAGCGAGTGGTGAAGACTCTCATCTCACTCTTGTCCAGGAGACGTCAAGCTCTCAATACAACCAAACAACTAATCTTAATTCTAACGAAAAATAACATTGCATTAGACATTGATTAAAGAGGTGCACTTACAAATGGCTTTTGGTAAAGATCTGCAGCTACAACTACGAAAACAAATGCAGCCCCATGACAATAGAACAATAACAGATTTCAAAGTCACATCAATGCAAATATATAATATTAAATAGACATGCTAAGTAACATCAGTGAAATTATAACGTCACACTAAGACTATTTTCTTTTGATATTTTCATGTAAGTATCATTGAATATAGAGAAATCATACTTTACAGTTATAAGAATAGATATAAAATCAATTTCTTATACCTCTGAAAAAGTACCGGTCAATTTATTGAGTAGTGTGGATTTCCCAACTGAAGGGAAACCAACCAAACCAACTCTTGCATCACCACTTTTGGTGACATCAAAGCCTTCACCAGCACCACCACCTCCTTTTGATGCAGGTGCAATGAGTTCCCTCCGTAACTTTGCAAGTTTAGCCTGTACGACCGTAAGTGTCTTGAGAGTTTTAAAGTGAATAACACTACATAGGGTTAGGAAGGACTAACTATTAAGATAATCATAACCGGAAAACAACAGGATCATTTGGCCTTCATTACACCATCTTTGCTAGATCTTACATCATGTGTGCAAATGTAAGGACAAACTACGAAACCATCAATTCGATAAAAACTAACTCTTGCTAAACTAATGAGAAAACGCTATATTTTCTATCCACAAGAAAAAATATTAAGGGAACATTGTTGCAAAAATTAGATAGTGAATTAAATGAGTATTCAGGATTATTTGATTTCATAGTTTCCGTGAGCTATGAAAAAAAATGTTTGCGGTTTCCTATCCTTTTTGCTCTGTTTGGCGCTGAATTTGGTCATAAATGTTTTTAAATTCCTGGAATTTAAAAAATAAAAATGATTTCAAATTCCTATTTATGTTTGGAACCAAATAGAATTCAAATCTCTAAAACTAAATTTTCTTGTTTGGTCCTCATGAGAAATGAAAAAAAAGCTTAACATTTTACTTTACCCTTATAATTTTAGATAATAGTACATTAATAATAATATAATATTTGAATATAAAATAACAATGTAACTACATCTAATCATGAAAGCAAAACATTTTATCAAAACAAATCAATTGAATTATTTTCTAAAGTAACTCTGAAAATGAAGGTAAATATGCACTCTCCTCTCTCATCCTAGCCAGGTTCTTCAAATTTTCTCTTTGAATTCTGATAGATTATTTAAGATCTTTCTATCATTCTCCTTATGTGTTCAATGGAAATTAATAGCAGCCGAGTTAATGATTGATTCTTTTGTATTTGGATGGAAAATGAAGTTTATTTTATAGAAGATGTCAGAAAGATAATCCTTGGTACCCCTTCATTTGTCTCACTTACTTTGGTTTGAAGGCAAAGGCCTTATTGTAGATTGACTTCAGAATCCATTTCATTCTCGTTTTTTTGTTTTTCTGGAACAAGAAACAACTTCTCATAGATATAATGAAAAGGAAAATGTTCAAGAGATAAAAACTCCCAAAAGGAGTGAAGATAAAAAAGAAAAAGCAAAAACAAGAACTTGGAAACAAATACAATCAAATAGAAACCAGGTATGAAAATAATAAGACTTGTAAAGAACAAGATTAGAACAAGAAATGGAGAAAATTTGGTGATTTTCATTTGCTGATTGAGAAATATGACTTCTCCAAACATAGTAGAAAAGAGGTCGTTCGAATTTAGGGAGGTTGGATCCAAATTTGCAATCTTCCCTTGAAATTCTAGAATAAGCAATGTTTTGAAGCCCTAGGATTTTACTTTGGTGGTTTTTCAAGGTGTTCATCAGAAACTTTGAATATGTTAAATTGTGAAGAGGCTCTCATTCAAGTGAAACCCAATTGTTGTGGCTTTCTTCTGGCCTTTATTCCTATTGAGGATCCTGTGTTAGGTAATTTTTCTATTCGAATCGCAAATTCAGTTTCTTTTGATCCTTTGATCCTTGAGTGATTAAGAACAAGGTTGCAAACTCGTTCTAGCGGTTTGTTACCTTCAAGCTTTGATAATCATATTAATCTGGAAAGATTCAAAAGTTTTAGAAGATGAAAAGTCTATCGGAATTCACCCTATGAATGTTCATCATTAGATTTTTGCTAAAGAACTTGAAAAGTTTCAATCTTAATCTTCTACACAGACCATGTCTACAGAATGTTGTTTCTCCTTCTTCAGATATCCAAGCGGTTGATATTATGTTGGTCATCGATTTGTATTATTTATGTAATTAGTGAGCAAAGAGACAAAGTGCAAAGCACCATACATGTTCGACCAATTCGAGAGGGATGTAGCTCTCCCGGACTATCTCACAATTTCCAAAATAACCGATACCCCCACTAAAGACCACGTCCCATGTTTTAAAAAGCCCAGTGAGGCACATGTCTAAGCGCGCTTAAGCCCAAGGCACGGTTTTTGCGCCTCACTTCAAAAAAGTAAGGCTCAGTTAATAAAGCCAACCTGAGGCAGGTGCCTTAGCATTTGGGGTGTGCGCCTCAACGCCTCAAGCCCATTTTTATTTTATTTTTTCTCTTTATTTTTTATTTTTCTAACTTTTAAGATGAATATTCTTGAAAACTATTCATTTATTCTCTACAATTTTGAAGAAAATCTCACTTTTCTTAAACTTTTCAGCATCCTACTATTTGCTATACTACTTTTCTCATATATAAAAATTTATTGATATATATCTATTGTGCTCCTTGTAAAAAAAAGCCCGCACTTTTTTTGGCACCTCGCGCTTAAGCCTCAAAGGGCTATTGCGCTTCAGTGCGCCTTGGACTTTTAAAAACATGGACCACATCCAGTACTTCAAAAAGAAACTAACCAACCTCTAAAGTCTCATTTTACCCCTCCTAGTATATTTATTCACAATAGGAAGCCTAACATTACCCTCGAGGCCAAAAGAGACCTTGTCCCCGAGGTCAAAATGTGGAAATTGTTTCTAGAAGGCAGGGAGTAATTCCCACGATGCATCATGTTCCGGTCAGATGTGCCAGCGAACCAGAATTTCCCAAGCACCATCGTCCGAGGATTTGCGAATGCCCAAAATCTCTTCGGGTTCCAACTGCAGCTCGCCATCGTCACCTAACCCCACGGGAAGAGGTTGGGCTAAATAACCATCACCCACCGCTTTCCAAAGCTGAGAAACACATATCACATGGTGCATAGCAGAGTGGGCGAGCAAATCTAAACGATAGGCCACTGGCCTCGATTCGTTCAATAATCTCAAATGGCCTAAAAAACTTTGGAGACAATTTTTCGTTCCGTCGACGGGCCAGAAAACGCTGCTTCTAGGGAATGAGTTTCATGTAGACTCAATTGCCGACTGCAAACTTAATATCCCTTCTATTTGAATCTGCAAAGCGCTTCATCCGAGCTTAGGCTCGTACGAGGTGTGTCTTCAGAATCGTAAGAGCTTCACCACGTGCCTGAAACGGTTAGTCAAGTGTGTCATTAGCTGTTTTCTGATCCCCATAGAACACAAGAGGGGGGAGGTCGTCCATATACCGCTTGAAAAGGAGTTGTGTGAATTGTTGAATGAAAAGAGGTGTTATACCAGTATTGCGCCCAAGGCAGCCAGCGACTCCATTGCTTCAGTTTCTCATGACAAAAACAGCGTAAGTAAGTTTCAAGCCCGCAATTAACCACCTCAGTTGGCCATCCGTTTGAGGGTGATAACCCATGCTCTTTCGTAGTTGGGTACCTTGGAGACGAAATAGTTCCATCCAGAAATTGCTCACGAAAATTTTATCTCTATCGGAGACAATCGATCGCGGAAACCTGTGGAGACACACTGCTTCTTGGATGAAAATTGCGGCCATTGATTTCGTTGTATAAGGGTGGCTAAGGGCTGTAAAATGGGCGTACTTGCTCAATCTATCCACAATTACAAAAATTGTTTCCAAACCAAAAGATTTTGGTATTTCGTCAATAAAATCCATTGAAATATCCTCTCATATTCTATCCGGAATTGGCAATGGTTGTAATAATCCGACCAGAGCCCGCGCCTGAGATTTATTCTGTTGACATATACTACACTGCTCCACATACTCTTTAACCATTCGCATCATTCTGGGCCAAACCAGCTCCCCCGCCAAGCGTTTATATGTCCGTAAAAAACCCGAATGTCCCCCATAGCTGAATCATGATAGGTATGCAGTATTGAGGGAATCAAAGAGGATTGTTCAAACAATACTAACCTCATTTTATATAAAAGATTGCCCTATTGCAGCGTGTAACGGGGAATGTTGTCCGAGTCATCTTGGAGTTGTGAAATTAGTTTCTGAAGCTTGGGATCAGCGGCTACTTCCTGACGAACTATCTGAGTATCAACGAGAGACGGGACGGTAATGCTGGTCAGGGCCACGGAGGTGAGTGGTCAGCGAGATAATGCGTTGGCGGCCTTGTTTTAAATTCCGAGTCGATACTGTATTTCAAAATCAAAGTCGATCAATTTCATGACCCATTTTTTATAGTCCGACGGAATTACCCATTGCTCTAGTAGATACTTTAGTGCCCTTTGATCTGTCCGAACAATGAATTTCTTACCCAATAAATAATGACGCCATTTTTGCACTACCAGGACGATTTTCATGAGCTCTCGTTCATAGATTGATTTCAACCAGTGGCGTGCTGACAACGTTTGGCTAAAGTAGGCAATGGGTCTGTTCTCTTGCATCAATACGGCCCCCAGTCCTATGCTGCACGCATCGGTTTCGACTACAAAAAGGCAAGTAAAATCTAAAAGGGCAAGGACCAGCAATGTCATCATGGCAACTTTCAATTTCTCGAATCCCTGGGTGGCCTCATTATTCCACTGGAATGAATCCTTCTTCAATTGTTGGGTTAAGGGAGCCGCTAAAGCCCCATAATTGGACACGAAGCGTCTGTAATAACCCGTTACATTGATCAGTGAGGTTCCCTCTCGGAGCTGTATGTAGTGATCGATCGTTCTGGGTAGAGGAAGCTTTTCTGGATTCTGAAAAATCGGTTTAAAAACAGTGATAAGCTCCCCAATTTTCGGCAGAATATCAACGACCTCAATGTTTAAACATTCAATATGTATTAACTCCTTGGTTGCCGCTAAATAACGAAATTCAATCAAATACCCTTGGTTTCCTTTGTCCCAAGTTTTAGCCATTGATTTCAGCGTGATTCCCACCCTGACTAACGACGGATCACCCTTCAGCGTGATCAAGTTACCCCCCATCTGGAAAGTCATCACTAACGCCTTCCAATCCACCTCCATTTTGCCTAGTGTCCTCAACCACTGCAACCCCGAAATTAAATCGATTCCTCGCAACTCCAAGGGAAGAAAATCTGCTATAACCGTAACCTCTAGGAGATTCAGGACCGCCGCTTGACAAATTCCCTTACCCTTGACTGCCTCCCCGGTTCCGACAATCACTCCATAGTGGGTAGTGTCCTCTGCTGGAATCTGGAGTTTCCTCACCAATTCTTGTGAAATGGGGTCGCGCCGCTATCGATCATCACCACTACTTCCGTTTCGTTCAACAACCCTTTCAATTTCATTGTGCCTGGCGGTGTGAGACCTACCACGGAGTCCAGTGATAGCCCGATTGTTTCCTCGATTTCCATCGGCATGGGTTCGTCAATGGCGTCAAACATCTCTTCATCCATGCTTTCTTCGTCGTTAACCAGCAAAACGCGAAGCTCTTTCTTCTTGCATTTATGGCCGATCGTGAACTTCTCATCGCAACGAAAACATAAACCCTTTTCCTTCTTGGCTTAGAAATCTGCGTCGGATAGGCAGCGATAGGAGTGATCCCTACAGGTAGGCGTCTTGTTCGACAGGGTGACAATTCGTGTCATGTGGATCTTGGTCTTCTTAACGCTGGGCCGCACACTTGGTGAAATAGGTTTTGTTTTTGAATCAACGCTAACCCCTCGAGCTGTCGACACTGCTTGGGCTCGATCATCAACACATTGGGCCGCGTCCAGGATCTCCTCCAGGCCCATGGGCTTATATCCCCTTATTTCTGCCTTAATAACAGGATCTAATCCCTTCACAAAAGAGCCCTCAAGCACATCTTCGGCCATATTTTTCAGAGGTGCCACCAAATTTTCGTTCTTTTTCCGATAGTCGACGACGGTCTCCTCCTACTTCATTGACAAAAAACGCTCGCATAATGTTCCTTCTTGAGATGGTCGGAATCGCCCAAACATCTGTCAGGTTTTATGTCATAAAACTCGTGCTATGCAAATGTTGTGAACATATTCTTATTTTCAATAAAGTAGTTATTGAAGTTATTCAATAAAGTTGTTATTGAATAAAGTAAATGGTTAAGTATAACTCTATAAATCCAATAAACTAAGAACACATGGCTATAAAATGAGTACTTGAACTTTATACCGACATAAAAATGGATCAGGTTTAAGTAAATAGTCAAAACGGTCTATAGTATAAGGATTAGGCTGGGTACCTTCTCCTGAGGACACTATTGGATGCAGTCCGCTTTGTATATGATACAAACGATGTGATCCTAAATTGTTCATGTGGAGACATGCGAGTAGGGGCGTCTTATGCAATGAGTTTGCATAAGACCGCTGCGAGTAAGGGCGTCTTATGCAATGAGTTTGCATAAGACCGCACTGCGAAATAGTCATTGTTTCTTTATAACACCGTTTACTGAAAACACTGACTAATTTCAAACTGATGATCTAGGTAACTTGATCTTAATCCTGAGCTAACTATGAACTCCTGTTTATTCAGGATTATCCTTAGATTTGCATGAGTGAGAGAGGTCCAACAGCGTCTGCTCAATATGCCTCCCATTTCAGGGGTAAGGCTGGATAGATAGCTGGAGACATAGTTCTGCAAGACAGAATTCACTCCTACCCGACTTTCGAGATAGTAGAGAGGTTGTTCCCTTAAGTGTTGATTTCAAGTCTTGAACAAAGGGCCCCACCCTCTCATTGGCCCGAGAGAAAATCGGTTTGGTGGTTGAACCACAAACCAATTTGTTTATTAGAGGGTCAGTGGTACTTAAAGAGCAAGAGGTAATCTAGGGGTAAAATAGTAATTTGACCCAACTGAGATTACGAACCACCTGTGAAGGATCGACTTACCAATCATGGTTATATCAAATGGACAGAAATATATCTATAGTGAGAAGAGTGCAGCTACGAGCTTTAGTAGAGTGACCCGTTAGTTAATGAATGTTGGTTAGCTAGGTTAGAGTTTAACATGTTAATCTCAAATCGTTGGAGATCATGATCTATAGGTCCATTAGGTCTCCCGACTAGCTCACATCGGATAAAACCTTAAAACAGTGAGGTGAATGGATTTGAAACGTTCAAATTCTATTAAGAGAGTGAAGGTTAAATATATTTGATATATTTAACGTCTCAGCATTTAATTGCGAATTAAACGTACAAGAAAAGTTGAAACCAATATTTAAATGAGATTTAAATATTATATATATGGATAGAGATTCATATTCGAAAAAATTGTTTTTTCGAAAAATCGGGATCAGTGGTTTTAATATTATTTTAATATTTGATATTAAAATAATATTATTAAATTAAAATTGGTTTTGATTTAGAAATTTCTTTTTATTTTGGATTTGATCAAAAATAAAATAGAAATTAAAAAGGAAAAATCAAGTTAGTGGAAAATCCACTAATATGATTTTTCCTTACAACATTGTGTGTTGTCATGTGTTGCCACAAATCCCACTAATTGCATGAGATTGAGATGTCAATCTCTCATGCATTTGATGCATGCAAAATTATTTCTATAAATAGATGATTTTCAACTTAATTTTGGTTAATTCAATTGTTGAATTTTCATTAATTTTGATTTTCCAAAATCCATGAGTTCTAAGAGTTAGAACATATTTCTCTCTTCAAATTCTCCCTCAATTTCACCTCAATTTGGATCCCACAAACCGTTCTAAGGCAGGAGAATAGTCGAGAACACACTTGTGGTGGTCTAGCATTCGTTCGAGTTCATTTTCATGGAGAATCGAGGAAGATCGTGAGCTTCAAAGGTTAGTATTTTTACCCAGTGTTTTTCCTCTTTTAATTAAGCATGTTTATCCTTTTATTTTTGCAAATTAGAATGCAATTGATCCATTCCGCAGCGCATGCATGTCGTTAATTCCTTCAACATCCTCGTTTTCAGGTCACTCGAGTCGCGAAACCTCTTCCTGTTCTCTGCCCAGCGATACCATGACAAAGCTTCTCCATCAAAACTAATGATGGAGACGATTATTTTCTCCGAGTCCGTCAATTTGTGTATGTCGAAATAACGTTCAGCTCGAAATAGCCATCCCTCTGGATCTTCGCCGACGAACACGGGCATCTCCACCTTCTTGAATTTATGGCGGTGCGTGAGTTATTCTCGAATGTTCTCTCCCCTTGCTGCGACCGCTTTTGTGTCCAAAGCTTCTCCACATTCAAGCCCACGTTCCCCTAAACCCTCTTCTTCCTTATTTTTTTGCTTTTGTGTCGTGTCTTGGACGGAATCTTCCACAATTAGTTCCAACCACATTCTTTGTCCCTCCTTTCTGGAACGTCATGGCAGCCGTAATGGTCTTTTGTTGTTCTTCCAAATTGGTCACTATTCGAGCCACACTCTGGGCTAGATGTTCTAAGGATCGCTCCAACCCGGATATGTGTTCAAGCTCCACTCTCATTTCCCCAAAGTCCTTCTCAGTGGCCTCCAACCTTTCCTCCAACTTCTTTTGTGACATCTCCTTTTCCTTTCCCAGAATTTTACGTGCTCTAATACTAGAATGTTGGGTATCGATTTGTATTATTTATGTAACTAGTGAGCAAAGAGACAAAGTGCAGAGCACCACACACGTCCAGCCAATTCGAAAGGGTTGTAGCTCTCCCAGACTATCTCACAATTTCTAAAATAACCGATACCCCCACTAAGGGCCACGTCCAGTATTTAAAAAGGAAGCTAACCTACCTCTAAATTCCCATTTTACCCCTCCTAGTATATTTATTCACAATAGGAGGCCTAACATATTATTAATTCGGAAATTAATGTTGTTTCAAAAACCCATTCTCAAAAGGATAATTAGTGTGAACGTATCAAGATTAATTCTAATTTATTAATTTCTCCCCAACAGTCAGAAAGGCAACCATCCGTTTTTAATAAACAACCCTCCATTGACTTAAGTTCAAAGGATCTCATTTGTCTGAAGTTGTGGGTTTTCTTTTAATGATCAGTTGGAAAATAATTCTCTGGGAATTAATGCTGCCCCTTTATTTTCTTCTCAGCCAAATTGCAGCCCTTTGTTTGATCTGTCCATTAATACCTCCTTGCCTCCTTTGAACGACAGCCCCCATGATGAATTAAATGTGGCTTGTCAACCTATTAATCTCAACATTAATAAGGACGCATTTTCTTCAAATTCCCCTTAAATAACCCAATTTTTAGAGCATAGGCCCAAGGAATATAGCATAAAGGCTCTTCTTTTTTATTATTGTAGAAGAAATCGTATGAATTTATTTTTTTTAGCACCTCAACAGTTATCTTCTCAGCATACACAGGTTCCAGTGAGTCCCTTTCAACCAAATCTGGGTGAAGCCTTTAATTCAATTGCAAATGATGATTTAAATCCCTCTTCATTTGGCTCTTCAAATTTGTCAAGCGATTTTAAACTATTATAGGCTGGAATTCCTAAATCAACCTCTATCAGAAACTTTGGAATCCCTTCTTTTAGTACCATTTCAGATAATGACTCAGAATTTAGTGCAGAGTTAAGCAGCATTGATTCTCTCAATCAGCTTGCCAATGCTGATGTCTTAAACACAAGCCTTGATGAGATCTCGTATTATGAGGAATTAAATTCTCTTCCAAGAATTTTGTCTCTCGGAAAAGGCCCATTCTGGAAATTTCTGTGGCGACTCATCAACTTCCCCTCAAGCTCACTTGCCTAATACATATTTTCAGAAAGTTGGAGTTTCTTTAATTCCATTTAGCCACTGAGTTTTTCTTCAAAATGAAAATTTTTACATGGAATGTCAGAGACATCGGTAACACTATCAGAAGCGAATTCTTATCAAGAACCCCATCAACAACCATTGTCCCGACATTGTTTTACTTCAAGAAACCAAGTTACTTTCTATTGACATCATGTTAATTAAATCCTTATGGAGTTCAAAAGAATTGGTTGGGCTGAAATAGATTCTTGGGGAAATCCTGGTCGTCTGTTGATTATGTGGGGTGAATCAAAAATCAGAATCCTTGAGGTTCTTAAAGGGGGCTATTCTCTGTCTGTTTGTTTCCCTCCTAAATAATTCCGAAGTTTGGCTTACTAATGTTTATGGTCTAACTAAATGTCAAGAATGTAAAGCTTTCTGGCATGAAATTCAGTGCGTTTTTGCATATTGTAATAAGCGAGGTTAATGATGTTCGATGGTCTTTAGAACGTTCTTTAGGGGGAAGATTAAGTAAAAGTATTAAATGTTTCAATAAACTTATTGAGGATCTTGATCTTCATCTTCTGGAAATTTCTCTCTCAAATGGGCGTTTTTCTTGATCCAGAGAAGGTCAAAACTCTATTTTTTCCTTAATTGATAGATTTTTTTAGCTCCACAGATTGGGATTCTATGATGATTCTAGAGCTTCAAAACTTGTGCCCCCTTGCATCGAATCACTTCCCCATTTTTGTTTGAATCTGGGAATTTTCTTTGGGGTCCATGTCCCTTCAGATTATTTAATTTTTGGCTTAAGGATAAAGACTTGAGGTCCCTTCCCTCACGGTACTACTTTACTATCGATCACCCAAGAGTATTTAGCCTTGCAAGGTGGTCCTTGCTGATTCACACGGGATTCCACGTGCCCCATGCTACTCGGGTCAAAGCGTAAGCTAGTGATGCTTTCGGCTACTGGACTCTTGCCATCAAGGGTGCAATACTCCACCGCTTCGCCTAGCAGCACGATGCTTGTATTGCTCTCCCACAACCCCATTTTCACGGTTTAGATTGCTCCCATTTCGCTTGCCGCTACTACGGGAATCGCTTTTGCTTTCTTTCCTCTGGCTACTAAGATGTTTCAGTTCGCCAGGTTGTCTCTTGTCTGCCCATGGATTCAGCGTACTTCTCTAATGGAAGCAAATTTAGTTTCAAACAAGTCTTATAGTTGGGCTGGTTTTGTTCTCATTTCCAAGCTTAGAAATCTGAAATCTGAGATTAAGCAATGGGAAGTAACCGATGTTAAGACTAAGAGGAAGAAAGCAAAAGAGTTGGCAATTCTCTCCACTATTGAAGCTATTGATTTCAAAGCAACTTCTTCATCCCTCTCTTCAGCAGATTTTATTTCAAAATTTTTTCTCCAACAAGATTTGTTAAATCTGTATATTCATGAAGAACGCAATCTTATTCAGAGGAATAAGATTCTTTGGCTCAAAGAGGGTGATGAAAACACAAGTTTCTTCCACAGATGTCTTGCTACTTCGAAAAGAAAGGCCCTTATTTTAAGGTTGATTTCTTCCAATAATGAGGCTTTCATCACTAGCTCAACAATTGAATCTAAAATCATTGGCTTTTTTTAATCTCTTTATTGAGCAGAGATCTCTCAACGGTTTATTCCTCATGGTATTGAATGGCGGCCAATTTCTCAAGCTGATTGTTCTTGGCTGGAAAGAAATTTTGATGAAGTTGATTATTTTGTGCTCTAAAAGCCGTTGTGGAGAACAAAGCGCCTGGTCCAGACAGTTTTACTTCAGAATTTTTGCTCAGATTTTGGCAGCATTTGCGTCATGATTTGTCTCGACTTTTTGCTGAGTTCCTTTGTAACGGTCATGTAAATTCTTGTCCACATGAAACCTTCATTAAAAATTGAGTGGGTCCTATATAACATGACTTGATTAATGCATTTAACTTGGCAAAGAAAGGTGATTTATCAGGAAGGTTTTTGGTTGCTCCATCTAAAGTTAATTGCTCTGCATCATTGTCCGAAGGGATAATTCAGTCCACCAATATAGATTCATTTAATGGCTCTGCAGTAGGGGATCATTCGAACTATGATTCAGAAATCAATGTAAGTTTGAATAGTGAGGATTCTCCTCTAATTAATCATGTCTCGAACAGCTTGGTGAAAGATGCTGATGGATGCTCCTATTATGAAGACTTGAATATTCTTTTTCAAGATCAGCTGTCCTCTATGTAGCAGAAACTTCAATTCTCTCCAGGGCAAGTAGCTTCCAAGTCCCCTATTCTTCTCCAAAAAGCTTCCCCTATTCTTCTCCAAAAAGCTTCCCTTGTTTCTTATTTTAAGAAAGTTGACATCTCTTTAATTCCTTTCACTTCTCAATAAAGATTTTTGCTCTTTAAGTTCCATCACAAGAGTTTCAAGAAGTCATTAAGTCTATTAATTTGCGAGGAAGACCATTAGTTGCCGTGGAGAGTTTTAAGAAGTCCTCTTTTATGACCATAAATTCTTGAGGCTAATAGTTGTCATGGGAGGTTCTAGAAGTCATTCACTCTTTCAATTTGATTCTAATGTTGATTATTCTAAGGAGTTATCAAGTGTGTTAGATTCTAAAACAGCTCTTTATCCATCATTATGGGTCGTTTATTGGAAGTATGTCCTTTAATGAGGCCTCTTTTTGTTGGCTGCAAAGAATTTAATGAAGTGGTTGAGATTCATTTATCTCAACAGTTGCTATCTTGTTTTCTTGACGTTATTAATGAGATTCATGATTTTCAAAAAATAAAATGGCTGGCCATTTATTATGAAGAGGTTGACAAATGTCATTTAAGGCTAGTTTGTTTGGACTTTCGAACGTCTCTTTAAATGAAGCATTTTATGGAAAAAGAAGACTCTTATGTAGTTGGGTAAGCATTTATGCTTCCATGTTTCCAATGTTTCTTTCCGCATTATGAAGAAGAAGTCTAGTTAGAATTGGGTGTTGGTTTCTTAAGAAGTCCATCAATGTTTGAAGGTTTGCTCTTATTTTTCGAAAGGAAGGCCAAGAGTTGATGGGAAGGCAAAGAGTCAAATTGCTCTTCTTTCTATTTACTCTCTCATCTTCGTGGTTTTTCCTTCAAGTATTCAAATGGAGCCCTCCATTGATTCTTCTAATCCTCTCTTGCTATGGATTGCTCACCATGACTCAAGATTGGAATCAATTGAAAAAGAGATGGTTCTCTGTCTTGAAAGTTGCTCACTTCAATAGACAAATTGAAATCCTAAAAAAATACAATTTGAAGTTAGTCATTGTCCTTAAAAAGCACACTCACAAGTTAGATGAAGTTGTTCCGTGTGGCCATATTTAGCAAGATCCTGATGATAGCACAAATGATTCGTCTTGAATGGATTCCGTTTCAGATGTTTTTGATTCTCATACTTCCTCTTTTGCTTTCTTTGGCATTTTCTTACATCTTTTTTATTCTTATGCTTGCTCAACAATCTACTTGTCGGACACCCCTCAGGCATTGTTCATCCATCTACTTGTCGAGACACCCCTCAATAAAAACGGTATTGCTGAACGAAAAATAGGCATCTTTTGGATGTTGCTCGGGCCATAATGTTTTCTATGCATATTGCAAAATATTTATGGAGAGAACCATCCTAACAACTGCCTATCTAATAAATCGAATGCCCACTAAAGTCTCAGATTTTAAAACTCCTTTTGATGTTTTGAAACAAGTCTTTCCAACAACTCAGTTGCACTCTAATTTACCCTTAGAAGTTTTTGGATGTACTACATATGTGCACATTCCTAGTATGTTTCGGTCAAAATTAGATCATAAAGCTATTAAATGCATTTTTGTGGGCTATGCTACTAGTCAAAAACGGTATAAATGTTTTGATCCACATATACAAAATTTATGTGAGTATGGATGTATCGTTTTAAAAAATCAATCTTTTTTTATCCAAAATCATCCTCAATGGGAGAAATCGAATTTAGAGGATAATAATTTCTGGAATGTTTCTATTCCTCTTCCAAAACTTATTTGTCCTGATTTTACTAGCTCTTCAATGCCCAATATAGGAACTCCTAATTCGAGGGAGAATTACTACAAATAGATTCTATTAATCTAAACCCTGAGTTTAAATTTTATGCTAGAAGAAGACTCAATCAGACAAACAAAGACCAGATAGCTAACTCATTAGAGATCCAATATGAAACACTGAGGAATGATTCTACAGTTTTAGGTAACCAATTTGCCCTTCCAACCATTGAAAATGTCTAACCTATTGTGTTTGATCTTGATGCCCCTATAGCTTTAAGGAAAGGAAATCGAACTTGCACCAAATATCTGATTGCAAACTATATGTCCTATCAAAAATTGTCAAACAGTCATAAAACTTTGGAATTTAGGATAACCAACTTGTTTATTCCAAGGAACATACAAGTCTTAAATGATCAAAATTGGAAAGTAGCAGTTATGGAAGAGATGAATGCACTAAGACGAAACTGTACATGGAAAATAGTAGACTTGCCTAAAGATAAGAAAACAATGGGATGTAAATGGGTTTTCACCATAAAATGTATTGTTGATGGCAATGTTGAAAGATATAAGGCAAGACTAGTTGCAAAAGGATTTACACAAACCTATAGGATTGAATATCAAAAAACTTTTGCTCTTGTTGCAAAAATTATCTATATCAGAATACTTTTATCTCTTACTGCATATTTAGATTGGCCCCTTAATCAGCTTGATATAAAAAATGACTTCCTCAATGGTGATCTTGAAGAATCAGGGTTTATGAACTTATACCAGGTTTTGAAATTGATTTCAGTGCGGACAAGTATGTCGACTAAAGAAATCACCTCTATATGGGCTCAGACAATCTCCAAGAGCATGGTTTGAATGATTTAGGAAAGTAGTTACAAGCTTTGGATATCTTCAAAATCAAGTAGATCACACCATCTTTTATAAGCACTTTGCAAATAACAAAATTGCAATTTTGATTATCTATGTAGATGACATTATCCTTACAAGTGATGACGAAGTAGAATTAACTAATTTAAAGAAGCTTGCAAGTGAATTTTGAATCAAGGACCTAGAAACACAGAAGTACTTCCTAGGAATGGAGTTTGCAAGATCCAGAAAAGGTATTTTTGTGGCCCAAAGAAAATATATCATTGATTTACTTGAAGAAACAGGTTACTTGGATGCAAGGGAGCTAAGACTCCTATTGAACCTAATCTGAAATTGGAAGCGGCAAAAGAAGAAGTAAAGAGTAAAGAACGGTACCAAAGACTTGTGGGACGACTCATCTATTTGTCTCATACATGTCTAGATATGCCTTCGCAGTATGCATGGTAAGCGAATTTATGCACTCACTAGGACAAGTGCACTTTGAAGCTGTCTACAGAATCCTACGATATCTAAAGGGAACCTCATGAAAAGGTATATTGTTTAAAAAACATCACCATTTATAAGTTGAAGTTTATATTGATGTTAATTGGGCAGGAAGTACAACAGATAGAAGATCTACTTCTAGATATTGTTCCTTTGTTGGAGGTAATTTAATCACTTAGCAAAGTAAAAAAACAAAATGGAGTGGCTAGAAGCAATGTCGAAGCAGAATTTAGAGCATTAGCCCATTGTATTTGTGAAGGTATATGGATAAAGAGACTACTTGAAGAATTGAAGGTTTTTCAGATAGCACCTATACGAGGTTATTGTGACAACAAGGTTGCAATATCTATAGCTCATAATCCAAGTCAACATGATAGGACAAAACATATCGAAGACGACAAACATTTTATAAAGGAAAAAATTGATACAGGTGTGATATGTATTCCTTATCTCCTAACAATAGAGCAAATTGCTGACATATTAACTAAAGGACTACCAAAGTACAATTGAATAGAATGATTGACAAGCTGGTAATGAAAGATATATTTGAACCAGCTTGAGGGGGAGTGTTGGTTTATATTAGCTATAAATATTTAAATTAATTGTAATTGTAATTATAAATGTTTTTATATTCTTACTCTTCTTTTCTTTTTTACATTGGACATTATCCTATATAAAAAGGTCATGTATCTAATACAAAATAATTGGAATACAAATATTTTTATTCCATACAATTTAAGACTGGATATTAAAAAGCTTTTGAATGTGTCGACTGAGACTTCCTTGTTGATATAATGAGACTAAAAGGATTTGAGCCAAAGTGGATTCACTAGATAAATGGTTGTATTAGAGATACAAAGTTCTCCAATTTCATTAATGGAAGATCTCTAGGAAGAATCTTGGCATCTAGAGGCTTAAGGCAAGGCGATCTGTTATCACCCTTTTTATTCCTTATAGCAAGTGATGTACTCTAAGTCTCATTGACAACATTTTCCAGAAAGGCATATATGAAGGTTTCAAGGTGGGTTCCAATTCTATCCATATTCCTATCCTTCAATTCACGGATAATACATTATTATTTTACAAAAATGAGGATTCAATGCTGGATGTATTAATTGAAACAGTGGAGTTGTTTGAATGGTGCTCGGTATTCAATATTAAGTAGAATAAATCATCCAATTTGCGGTTTAAATATTGAAGACTCGAAAGTGTTACAGCTTGCAACAATATTGAATTGTAAGGTAGAAAGTCTCCATTTTCTTTACCTTGGTTTACCTCTTGATGGTCATCACAAGAACATTTCTTTTCGGCCGCTGATTAAAGACAAATTTATGAAGAACATTTCTCATGCCTTCCTCGGTGAGCTTGGATCTTGAAAGAATGTTGAGAACTTTTTCTGGGAAGGTTGTAACAGTGGAAAATTATCTCATTTGGTTAGATGAAAAACTTGTTCTAAACCATTACTTGACGGTGGTTTAGGAATTGGAGGCTTATTGATTCGAAACAATGCTCTCTTGGCCAAATGGGTTGGCATTATATGAACGAGCCCCATTCCCTTTGGCATTTAGTAATGCAAAGTATTCATGGAAATGATCAATTCAGTTGCCATACAAGTGGCAAGAAAATCTCTAGTATTCGGAGTCCATGGCATAATGTTTCTAAAATCTGGAAATCTGCGGAGATTTATGCTCATTTTAAAGTGGGCAATGAAAGAAGAAACGTCTTTTGGCAGCATATTTGGTTGGGTAATCTCTCTTTGAAAGACTATTTTCCTCTTATTATCAGATTATCTCTTCTTCCAAATGGTGCTATTCCAGTTTTTTGGGACTCATCTGTTTCAGCTTGGAATATTATTCTTCAAAGACTATTGAAGGAGGTGGAAATTAGTGAATATAGTTCACTCATGGCTATTTTAAATTTTGTATCTCTCAACATTTATGAAGATTCAAAAAAAATGAAATATTGACTCACTCGATTTGCTCTTGGCCAGCTCTCTTTATAAACATTTGGCTTTTTCTTCTCCATAGCCAAATGAATTAATTACGTCTTTTTGGAAATCAAAAAATCCAAAAAGAGTCAACATTATTATTTGGATTACATTATTCAGCCATTTAAACACCTCTGATGTGCTTCAAAGAAAATCTTCTTTTATTTCATCCTTCTATTTGTGTTTTATGCTACAAGGACGGCAAAGATCAGAATCATGTATTTTTTGGTTGTCCTTTTGCTACGAAAATCTGGTTTCAATTTTTTCAATCCTCCAGATTAAGTTGGTTTCTTCTCCTCCTCCAAGAGAAACATTTATCAACTTCTCCTTGATCCAGTCTTTTCTTCAAGAGCTCATTTTCTGTGAGTTAATGGAGTCAAAGTAGTCTTATCAAAAATTTGGATGGAACGAAATGTAAGATCTTTTCAAAATCATTCTTCCTCATGGCTCGAGGCGAGGTCTCTTCTTCAGCAAGGCTAAAGGCTTCTTGATGGTGTTCTCTTTCCAAGCTTTTATTGAACTATTCCGTACAAGATATTTGTTCAAATTGGGAATCTTTTATTTTTTTTCCCTGATCTTTTATTTTTATCTCCTCTTTGGAGTTTTGTACTTTTTGGAGCTTTAGTCTCTCTTCATAACTTTAATGAAAAGTATTTGTTTCTTGTTCCCAAAAAAAAACCTCCTTTAGTTAATGTTTCTGATAATTTTGAAAAGGAAAAGTCGCCTTTAAAGACACCTTTAAGAAGAGATTATTGATCCAGATCTTACTCTGAAATTATTGGCCCGATGTGGTAATGTTTCAGGAGACCAAATTGTCGAATATGGATAGAAAATTCATAAAATTCCTTTGGGGTTAAAAGAATTTTGGTTGATCAGTTGTTGATTCTTTGTGAAGATCTGGAGGGCTGATTATCTTGTGGGATGATTCAAAAATAAATGTCAAATGATATTGAAAGGAGGCCATTTTCCATCTCTTTTCCAAAAGTTTGTTTATTGTTTTTACCATCTCGGGAACTCCTTAGTTTGTGGTTCGGAAACCAGTCTTCACCGTGCATTTTATGCAAGTCTGCTTCACAAATTCTTAGTTGATCATTCTGGATGGTTTTTATATATGCTAAGTGCCTTGGGATCAGTTTTTAGAAATTTTCATTGTTGTTGAAGTTTAATATTTTCAACAACCGGTCTCTTTTGATTGTAATTGTTTCTAAGGTCTTATTTTTGTTTTTTTATTATTCATTCCCTATGGGAGTTTGTATCTCTTTAATATTCTCTATTTCATTATATCAATAAAAAGTTGTTCCCTATCCCAAAAAAAAAACAAATCAATTGAATTAAAACTATTAAATGTCATAATGATTGTAAAAAACTAAAAAAAAATACTTGCAAATATATTAAGTAAAATAAACAATAAGTCAAAGTCAATTTTTTTGGAAAATTAAACAAACTAATCAATTACTACCATCCATTTTCCAATATGACCATTCTTTGTCATGCATTACAAACCTCCAAAAAAGTCTTTGTTACTATAGGACCAAGTTAAAAGCTTTGAGAAAGGAAAAAGAAAAACGAACCAGCAATAGAAAGAAAAAAATAATAAGAAAAAAAAAAGAGAAAAACGAAACAGCAAAGACACACAAAAATAAATAAATAAATAAAGGAGAAAAATGAACCAATTGGCTATTTTGTCTCCTAAGAAGAAAAATTTGTAGTTGACTGAGAAGCATAAATTTGGAAGAAAAAAAAGGAATATCTATTTTGTCTCCTAAGAAGAGGGTAAAATTGGAATCAGAAAATTTTTAATTTAAAATTCCATCAGATCCAACCTATTTAGAATGGAAAATTTTTAGAGTTAAAACATGATTTCAAACTAGATTACATTTGAAATCTGTTATTTTATTTTGTTCCCAAATGCAAAAAATGATTTTAATCTTCTCAAATCTAGGGCTTCCAAATAGAGGGCTAACTCTAGACATTTACACAAGCATACTATAAATTCAAGGGCCCTTGCAAATTTGGCAAAAAAATAAATATAATACTGCAAATCTAGCGACCACTTTTATGTTTTGCAAATATAGGAAAAACTCCAGGCCCAGCCCAAATTGAAATGCGGAAAAAGTCTAAAATACCCTTAAAATGGCTCTTTTCTAAGGCATGCAATTTTATATTAGGTATATCAGTACCATCAGTGATATACTATTGATATACCATTAATATATTATTAATATACCACTAATATATATGATACAAAATATATCATTGATATACTACTAGGAAGTACGGACACTCTATTTTAGGCCAAGTGTCCGTGTCGAACACTCCAAAATACATGTCTGATATTTTTTAAAAAAATTTATATTCGAACACGGCTCTGAAGAAAATTTAAAACCTAGCCCATATAAATCCAACTTAAAAAGTGAAAAAATAAATAAGGATTTTCTTACATACTCTAATCTTTTAAGTTCCTAATATTGATCATTCCTAAATTATTAGAATGAGATCTTCTTCCTCAAGTCATAGCCAACTAAATCCTTCTATATTTTTAAATTCTTCAAATATCGTTAATAACTTTATATATTTTTACTAAAGTATAATTTAGGTTAAATACAAATGTACATAGATAATGAAGTATTAAATATATCGATATATACACATATATTCTATGAAAAAATGTGTCCCCAACGTGTCTTTGTCCTACGTTTTTAGAAATTGACGTGTCGCCATGTCCTTGTCGTGTCTGTGCTTCTTAGATATACTATTTCCTTGATATATGTAAAAAGAAATATATCAGCGATATATTTAGTATTATATCAGTAATATTAGTGACATATCATTAATATACTTGATATTGTTGATATACTATTTTCTTGATATATGCAATAAGAAGTATATATATGAATGATATATTTAGTATTAGGTATCTTTTCCATAAAAAAAAATTAGTATTAGATATATCATTGATTTACTGTTCGACAGTTGATCTTTAATCAACTTTTTTTTATTTAGTTTTCAGTAATCCATATTGTGCTTATGGTTAATAGTTTTTCAATAAGCTACGGTAAATTTAAAGAATCAATTAAGAAAATAAAACGAGAAACTAAATAAGAAAAAGGAAGTGATGAATGAAAAAAAAATTGAATAAAAAGAAAAAAGAGAAGAATATGAAATGTTGACTTTGCTTATTGGAAAGGAGGAAATTAAAGGACTAAAATGAGTAAAAAATGTTACGTGATCTAGCATACCATTGATATACTTCATATAGGTCTATCAACGATCTACTAAATTATTGATATACTACATATTATGTATATCAATGATATAAGTATATTAGTGATATATTTTATATTAGGTATATCATTGATCTGAAAAACAAGGGGGCCGAAATTGGAATAACCAAAAAATGAAAATCTGATTTCAAAAAAATTTGCTCTATATTTGCAAATATAGCAAAAATTTTTACTACCCATTATAAATACCCATAAATTTAACTAGGATCCAAACTTTAGCAGACTAGAAAGAAAGACCATATGCTGACATACATAATGGAATTAAATCGTCGACATCTTTCAAAATTCTATCTTTATGATGTTTGAGTTGAATATTTTAAACTCTCTCATTTTAGAAAGTGAAATGAGAGAAATTGAGGTGAAGATCGTTTTCAGGAAAAGAAAAAAAGAAAGGGAAAACGAAAGGGTAAGAGACTTAATCAATTACAGATTATAGTTTGATTTTTATTTTTTTTTTATTGGATTAATAAGTGATTGGTTGTGAATCACTGTTTGTTTTTTCTTTTGTTACCGCATTTAGAGAGTATAGAATGTTGTGATGGTATGTGAAAAGACAGGAAATGTTGATGTTTTCTTGAAGGTCAAAGTGACAGGAATGTCAGTAAGATAGAATTAGGAAAAATTATTAGGGCATTAAGGATTTACTAGTAATTAATTAGGGAAGTTGTTAGTGAAGATTGATTATAAATAGAGAGAGTGGGAGAAGATGGAGGTAGGCATTGATTTAGTTGGTTGGTTTGGGCTTAAGTGTGTATAAAAGGACGTATCTTGTAATTCTTTTACCTTATATATTTCAATATATTTAGGTTCTATCAATTGGTATTAGAGAAGTTTGGTTCTGGCAATGGAGTTAGAGTTAGCTGATGTTGTATGTGAAGAGATGCTAAAGATTTTACGTGAGCAAATGGATTGATTAAAGAATTAATTGATGAATCAATTAAAGAAGAAAATAAACTCGATATTCCCATCTATGAGGGATACTTTTAGAGGAATCAAAGAGGAAATTACATTGGCGAAGGAAGAAATGAAAGAAGAGAATGAATTATTGTCAGAATCATCATGTGATAAGCAAAGGTAGAAAAAAACGAGAAGTTGGGATTGAGGAAGAGAGACTTCACGCAGAAGCTAAAAAAAGTGCGCAAAATAGGTAGAAACAGATTAAAAATTTGGGAAGGTTGCTAACAAAATATCAGTGAAAAAGGCTCGTTACAATTGAGGGGAGAGCAATTTGTTGTCTGCCATAAGCCAAAGATCGTGCAAGAGGGGGTTGGAAAGATATCAACACGACGAAGGCCCATTTTTTGGAGAAAGATTATTAGTCGTGTTAAAAAACAAAGACAAGGAAGGGGCAATGCTTCCGCAAATACTCAACCACTTTTCATTGTCAGGATATATTAACCCAAGGACATCTTAAGCAAAAATTTCTCTTAACAGCAGCATGCCAACCAAAATCTTCCACATCATAGATACTAGAAATGACCTGAACCCACAAAGCATTAGATTCTTTAAAATAAAAACGTCATCCCAAATTTGCAAGGAGAGCCTGATTTCGCAATTTCAAATTACTAATACACGAACCACCATCTACCGAAGAAACTGTCAACAAATTGCAGCGAACCAAGTGATGAAAGTTGCCCCCATCTCTACTACCATCCCAGAAAAATTTTCTTAAAAGCCTCTCAATTTGCTTACAAATAAAATGAGGCATTAAGAAAATGGACATATAGTAAATTAGAATATTAGTGATAATCGAATTACATAATGTGAGCCTCCCACCATGTGATAGCTAGAATCGTTTCCACCATCTAATTTCTTCGAAATCTTTTCAACGATGTTTGCCCAAAATAAAGGCTTCCTTGGATTTCCGCCAAGAGGCATCTCAAGACAAGTAAAGGGAAGACCTTCAACTTTGCAATTTAGCCATGAAGCAATCTGATTTGTTTCAAAAGAATCCATTGAAACACCACAAATACTAGATTTCTCCCGATTACTCTTTGGACCTGAGATATTCTCAAAAACTTCCAAGGTTTCAATTAATTTGTTCAAACAATCAACAATGTTCTTGCAAAACAGAAAAAGATTATCAGCAAACTGAAGATGAGAAATATGAACTTTGTTTTTTCCCACAATGAAGCCTTCAAATAAGCCCTCGGAATGAATGTTTTCCAGCAAAATACTTAAAACATCACTTACAAGAAGAAAAAGAAAAGGTGAAAGGGGATCACCTAGGCGCAATACTCTAGAAGCAACAATTCTACCACGAGGAAATCCATTAATAAAGATGGAAAACTTGGAACTGCAAATACAGCTCATCATCCATGTAATCCATCATTTCCCGAAGCCTTTGAATGAAAGAACTTTCTCCAAAAAATCTCAATCAACCCGATCAAAAGCCTTTTCAATATCAAGGCTTTTATCTTGTAATTCATTTTTTCTATTTCAATACATTTGGGTTCTATCACCAAGTCTAGTTTTAGAAGCAGAAAAAAAAGGTTCGAAAATGGAAATAAAAAGGAGAAAGAAAAAATTTGAGAGAGAGAAGAAGAATACAATACAAGGGGAATAAAAGAAAAGAAAGAGGGAGGAGGGTGGATGAAGTAAAATACTGATCTAGTTGAATAATCTAATGCAATGGAATTTTTTTTGAGGGACGATTACGGTTTTGTTGGTGAAAGTCTAAGAGTGGAAAGATTATGATGATGGTGTGGTCCTCAAAAAGATCTTGGTTCGTGAAGCTGCTGCAGGTTTTAGAACTCATGGTTATTCATTTGAGCTTTCCTGCTGTTTGTGATGTTTTGCATTGCTTTGCTGCTGTTTGCTAAACGTTTGGGTTCATCTTTTGCTTCAACTTTTGTGAGTGTTTGGCTAGAAGATGTTGCTCCTGGTCTAATAGACAATTAATCTGTAGAGCTGAAGATATAGTCAGTTTAGCTTTTCTAAACCTTTTAGTTTGGTCAATGGTCATTCGTTTGTTCTTAGGTTTTGGTTTGAGTTGTCAAGTCTATCGGCTGGTCTCAAGATTATAGTTGTACGGTATTATGGTTTGTTTAGTTTATTTCTGATCTTATAGTTACCATGTATTTAGTTGTTTGATGATACTTCAAAGTTTTCAATGTAGGGCCCGTTTGGTAACGTTCTCGTTTCCTGTTTCTTGTTTCTTATTTCCCGTTTCTTGTTTCTTGTTTCTTGTTTTTTTTAGAACTAGAAACAGAAACATGTTTGGTAACTATTTTTGTTCCTTGCTTCTTTAAAAAAAGAATCAGAAATAGAAATGTGTTTAATAACTGTTTCTTGTTTCCTGTTTTTTAGTGAAATAAAATTTAGTACATATAGAAATGTAATTTTTCATTTCATCAATGAAAATTTTTTTCCCCAAGTAAGAAAAAAGAATCAATCAAACCACAAGGACATATGTACCTTGAGCAAGCCCAAGTGATGAGCAGTAGCTTTGTTCTTCTGAGTCCTTGCCATCTGAACAGCCAATTAGGTACATAAATTTTCCATTTTAATCAACCATCCATCTCATGCAAAAAGTACGAGTACAAGAATCATTTCACATCTCCAAAACAAGCACATTGTAAAAATATATAATGTTCAAGTCAACTTAAGCATAGTTCAGCTGCTTAAAGCATACTTTTCCGATCAAAAAATCGTGGGTTCAAATCTCCACCCCCACATGTTGAACTAAAAGTATATAATGTTCAAATATTTATCAAGATTTATTACTACATATTATTCTTCTCCAAAGCTCCAGTGCCAAGGTATTGACTACAACTTAAGTATAATGAGAACCTCACACGTCTTAGAACATTTATGAGAATGACATCCTAAACAAACACAAATGAGACCTGATAACTTTCCCTAGAAAGCCATGGTAAAGACCACCATGGACATTGGTTTAATGACGTGTATCAACAATTGTAGCAAAGGCTTAAGCAAAACAAATTAAAAAGGCTCTCCCAGTCAATTTCTGAAAATCAGCTACAAACTAAATGAAAGCACACTTTTTTGGAGGAGAAAAAAAACCAAAGAATACGGAACCTGAAGCCCTAAGAAATTATCCAGGAAATCCTTTCTTGCCAGACTTGCTTCTAGTTATTCATTGTCCAGCCATATGTCACACAGATGATTTGGAAAGGAAAAGTTTCAAACTTTATTTTTTCTAGTGGTCACTGGTTATGGGAGGTAATAACACAACATAATTCAAAATATTAATCCCAACCTCCAGATATCAGTAAACTAATGTATCCTACGTATGAGACAGAAATCCACCTAATCACACCATGGAGAGTAGTTGTAGAATTGCCAACAAATCATGCACATTCTTTATTCATTTTGCTTATGGTTATTTCTTTTTGGAAGAAAAAAGGCAGTTTCAACGGGATGTCTTGCAATGGTTGGAGCAATCTCTTGGTCTTCTTTGAAATAATCCTTTCAATTTTGAGCTTTTCAAATAGATGTGTGTTGAAAAAGGTTCCTTTAGAATCCTTAAAAATTCCAACCAATTTGACTGGTTTGTGGATTTCTCTATTTTTCCCAATGGAGGTGGGAAAATGGGTATTTTGATTCTGGTTGGGACCTGAGTTTGGAAGGTGTTTTGAGAAATGTTGGATGAATTCCATCAAAAATCAAGAAATGAGTTCAACATAATTATTCTCAGGTCAAGGATAAGTCTTTGGTTGCATCTCAAGTCACTAAAGTTTGGGGCTGCTAAATCGGTCCTTTTTCATCTTCTACAGAGCCTTTAGTTGTCAATCCCCTCAATCATTTTTTAATCAAAAAGGAAAAAGAAGTGGTTGCTTTGGATTTTGATGAGTAATTTGTAATCTCAAGGTTACATTCTTTCGACGATTGGAAACTTATTTCCAACACTCTTAAAATAAAAATCTTTAGAAGTTCTCTTATTAATCCTTCTACCGCTGATAAGCAATGTTTTAAAAAGCTTTCGGCTTGCCTGTAACTTTTAGCCTCGAGACTTATGCATTCTCTGGACCATAAGAGGTCTAAGCCTCCTTGAAAACACACTGAGGCTAGTCTTTACACCTCATATAATGATTAGAAGAATCATATTAATTTTTAAAATTCTACAAAAGAAAATATAAAAAAACTACTTTATATATGGAATGCTAATACATGAGTTGGGACTATTCAATTTGTTACTACTTTAACTATCTAGGCTTTAAAAGTATTGAAGATAAAAAAAGTCAAATCTATCAGTGATAAGAGTAGTGATGTTAAGCATGTCCTTTTCGAATTTCTATTTGAGTGGCAATTGATATGTGTGATTTTTTTATGCTTCTATATAACTATTGCATTTAGCAATACTTGATTACACAAATTTAGGATTTGTATAAATTTTTTTAATAAAATTGAGGCTTATGCCTCATACCACCTTGAAGCTTATCCCTTGCCTCTTCAAGAAGAAAAGCCTTGAGACTGCCTTTAACCTTTTACAACATTGCTAATAAGGCCTTTCTTAAATTGGATAATGGTAATGATTTGTGTTTGATTGGAAGCATTGATGTTTGGAAAAAGGTGGCAAGTCTTGATATTTTGAATGAAAGATGGAACATTCAAAAAGATGGAAGGGCGAATTTGATTAAAAGCAATGGGGGTCGGATCAAATTAAGCAACTTACATATTTCTTTATGGAACAATGAAAACCTTAGACTTCATTGAAAAGAAGTGTGGTGGCCTTATCAGTATACCTCTTGAAACCACCAATATGTTGAATTGCTTTGAAGCTTCCACTAGTGTGATGAATAACTAATGTGGTTTCACTCACGTGGAGGTAATCGTGCGTGATCTGATTCTTGATAAGGTGGTTGTTCAAATCTTTGCTTTTGATTCCCCCTCTCAAGACCATAAATTTTAAGCCTCCCTGATTTCAATTGGTTAAAGGATTTTTTGAGAGCAAAGAAGGTTACAGAACAATCATTTTTGGATAAAGGTTCCTCTCTTATCACTGATAGGTTAGTGATTAGGGCTAAGAAAGAAGTTAATGCTTCAAATGAGGTGCCATTGATTGAGGTTGAGAAATGAACGGTTCTTTTTTCAATTGATGGTTCATCTACCTCAGGTTTTAATGATTTGATTGGTGTATTTAATAAAGTTGGTGAAAAGTTCAATGATTCTATTGGTAAAAAGGTGGCTATTGGTTTTTCCCTCTAAGATTTGCACCTCAGAATTTAATGCCTCACTTGATAATTCATTTTTAAGTGGTATGGAATTAGTTGAAGAGAAGATGAATATGTATCAGCAAGGACCTTAAATTCAAAGAAGAGTAAAAGGCTTTTTTGGAACATGGAGCTTCTTTTAATGTGGTTGAAAATCCAACCACCCCTTTGTTGATTCCAAAGGGGCCTTTATTAAATAATCATCTCATTGTTTATGATAGAACTTCAAAAAAGAAGCAGACTTTTTGAATGGTAGCCTTTTAATTTAAGCAGCTGCTTTTTCTCATGAGGTGGTCCATTCTTCTAATAAAAACTTCCAAAAAGTCTGTTAAAGATGTTGATGGTATGG
>JAOANK020000013.1:1044041-1059089 GCA_026257165.2 Telfairia occidentalis
ACAAATACATAATAATACACACACACATATATATATATATATATATATATATATATATATATATCATAACACTCCCCCTCAAGCTGGAACGGTCTCGAGGAATGACCCTTTGTTGCATGACGAGCCTAATGGGAGGCGGTATTTTGCTCGAGTGAAGGAGCGCCAGACTGGAGGTGACCATGACCTGAAACAAGCAATGACCAGGAAAAAAGGAGATAAAACAGTTAAGATCACGAATAGGTTTACTGACAAAAATCAAATTAAAGGAGAGTGTAGGCAAATTTAACATGGAGGACAAAGAAAGAGACGAAGTGATAATAATTATTCCAAAACCAAGAACAAATGATGTTGATCCATCTGCTAAAGTAATAGTGGGTGAAGATGCAGGTGATAAAGGAGTAGAAAAAAGACTAGAATTACCTGTCATATGATGACCCATTCGGTAGAGGATGACAAAAGACAATTATGCATATTACCTGACGTAATGATAGTTGCAGTAGGATTCGATGAGGATGATGATGTTTTCAATGATTCTTGGTACTGCTTGAATTTAGTAAACTCATCCATAGAGACAGTAACCGAAGCCTCAAATGTATCATGAGTGGAGATAATTTGAGCAAGTGGAGGTCTATGACCCTTATTCAACAACTTCCTACCGTCTCGTTTCATATAACAAGGCTTACGTTAGTAATTACAAATAATATCTGAATTAGGTCTCTCAGAGTCTTGAGAGTCATGTCTCCGATTATTATAACCAGTCCTTTGAATATTTGTGCTCACTCTTCTATGAACCTTGACATCGTTGTGCGCACTGATTAAAGTACTATTGGGTTGAGATACAGATAAGCCAAATTGGCCTGATTGAGGATTTTTTTGTACGAAGAACTCTACTAAAGGCATCTTGTAGAGAAGTTATTTCTAAGGCAGAAAGGATTTGTGCTTTGGCCATCACAAATTCAGGTAAAGTCCATGTAGAAAACACATGACAACCATCTTTTCACGTTGATATCGGTACTAAATGACATTAGCATGTTCAGTTCTACATACGTCTGCTTTAAATGCATGAAGGAACTCATAAGTGACTGATCCTGCTGTTGAGAACAATAGAGTGTCGTGTAGACTTCATATATCTTATTAACTTGCTCTTTTCCAGAGTACAAAAATTCTAAGAACTCTAGGAATTCTTTTATTGACTCACAATGATTCACTAATCCAACCACGTCATCCTCAATCAAATTCTTTATCTGGAGGTACAATTGAGCATCATCTCGAAGCCAATTCTTCCTTGTGTCATCCTCCGAGGCATCATCAGTGATGTGATCGTCCGTGTCAATACTGAAACAATAGTATGCTAATCATAATAGTTAAACCCATTCAACTTATGTTACGTGAACTTTGATGTGAGAGAGATCGTATTTGACAGAATCATAGGTTTTGTATCAGTCATTAATAATGCAAACGGAAGGTAAACTAAAATTGGATAGAACTGACCTAATCCAATGAAAAAAATAGAATTGAACGAGCGCAAAATTGGATCTTTTTTCAAATATCTTCACACCCGAGCAATATTTTCTAAAACAAACTACACAAACAGGTTGGAAATAATAAACCGAGACAAACCTAGGCGACGAGGGTCGAAACAAACCTCCCATGCGCTGGCGGCGTGGCATTTTTCGACGAACGATGATGACGCTTCCACTCCTTTGATGGCAGCGCTCCTTCCTAGGTGGGTGGTGTCAACAAACGGTCAATCTAACTCAATGACCCCAACTTCAAACCCTAGCCTCACTTGGGAGAGAAGAAACCCTAACAACAATCTAAACCCTAGGAATGCTCTAATACCATGTAAATGAGATTAGGAGAAAATTGATCTTATTCCGTAAAGAAATTCGATATATATAGGTACACAAGAGAACTTTAATCTAAAGCATTTACGGTTACTATGAAGGACAAATACATAATAACACATATATATATATATCATAACAACCTACACATTGTGGATGATACAATTTTGTTCTCCTCCCATAAACAAGACCTTGAAAATCTTTTCAATGTGGTTAGCTCCTTTGAAAATGCATTTGGGCTCAATATGAATCGACTTAAATCTGAATTTTTGAGATAAATTTTTGGTATAAATTGTGATGACTTTCAAATCTTGCATCTTCCTCAGCACTGTGGATGCAAAAGGGGTTGTTATTGGCCATCAACCTACTTAGGTATGCCGACCTTTGATAATCCAGGGAATCTCACCTTTTGGCATCCCATCATATTGAGAAAATCAGTATAAGACTTACAAGTTGGAGCCGTAGTTATCGATCAAAAGGGGGCACCTCACCCTTATTCCTGCGATGCTCATGAATCTTCCTACATACTGCATGTCTCTCTTCCATCTACCTAAGAAAATAGCTGCTGCAATTGAAAGGCTCTTCACCCATTATCTTTGGTCCGGATGCAAGGATAATCCTACTCTCCATCTTCTCAAGTGATCTAAAGTCAAGAGGCCTCACACGGATGGGGGGCTCGACATCACTGATTTAATATATCGTAACAAAGCCCTCTTGGCAACGTGGGTATGGAGATTTCGATTTGAATGACCTTCCCTATAGCATAAGGCGATTGCTACTAAGTATGGGGTCACTCATTTTGACCTAAAGTCTGGTTTAAATTCCAAAACATCATCTAGAAGACCATGGAAGTTTATTTATATCCATCGTGACTTGATCTACAAGAATGTTGTGTAAAGTGGGTGATGTCAGAAACAACAGTTTTCGGCTTGATCCATGGATCACTAGGCAGCCCTTAGCTTCATTGTAACCCCTGATTTTTGCTCTCACCAGCCACAAAGAAGCCTCCATTGCTAATATATGGGATCGTGATAACCTCTCTTGGAAACCAAGTTTTCGTAGGAATCTCAAGGAAGATGAGATCCAAGAATGGGCTGACTTCATTGAGCTCTCCGCTGATTTTCGGCCCAGCAACTGTAAGTTTCATTGGGTGGAACCTCGACAAAACTGGGGCTTTCTCTACAAGATCCCTATCCTTCTACTTTTATGAGGAACAACCCACACAAGAAAGCCTTCTACATATGGAAGAATTCTTACCCAAAGAAGGTTAAAATTCTTTTGTGGGAGATTAGTCAGAACTGCATTAATACTCAACTTCAGCAGAGATGCCCCTGGGTATCAATCTCTCCTAGTTGGTGTGTCCTTTGCAAAAATGAAAATGAATCTGCTGGCCACCTTTTTTCACACGGCTCATTTTCCAACACCATATAGCACCATTTAACCACCCCTGCCTCTATTTGTGATTGGCTTTTTATGGTCTTTACTTGCCATCCTTTCACTGGTGATAAAAAGATTTTGTGGATGAATATCAATAGGGCCTTCCTTGGGATTTTATGGGATGAGCACAATGGCCGTATTTTTCAAGAAAAAGATCGGAGCAAGGAAGCTATTTTAGAAACTATTCTCTTTCACACTTTATCTTGGTATAAAAGAATTTCACCTTTTAGCTACTATTGTCTCAACACACTTATGAAGACTTGAATATACTTTTTGTTATCTCTGGATGAGCATCCCATTCGTACCATTCAGTTCATCAATGAAATTATTTCTTATCCAAAAAAAAAAAAAGTTTAAAACAACTCTCTCTACTACCTTTCACTCTCTCTCTCTCTCGTTCTTCTTGTCCAATTTTGCAGGCTGGCTTGAAGATGCAGCTTATTTTGCTGCAATTGATAACAGATTAAATTATTTCAGTTGGTATGAATGGCCAGAACCCTTAAAAAATCGGCATCTTTCAGCTTTAGAAGATGTTTATCAAAGGGAAAGAGATTTCGTAAGATTTGGGTGAATTCTTTAGTTTGACTTTTGAGCTTTTAGTTTCTGTATCTGTAGCCTAATTGCTCACACATACGTTTATTGTTGCAGATAAATATATTCATTGCTCAACAGTTTTTGTTCCAGAGACAATGGCAAAGAATTCGTGGCTATGCAAATATGAAGGGTATTTCTATAATGGGAGACATGCCTATATATGTTGGCTATCAAAGTGCAGATGTTTGGGCTAATAAGAAGCAATTTTTCTTGGTATATATTGCTTCGAGATGAGTAGAGATTGATGACAATATTCTATGTAATGTTCTCATTATGCTGACTGCTAATGCTAATCATAAGTTCTTCTGGCAGAACAAAAAAGGTTTTCCTGTGCTACTGAGTGGTGTACCTCCAGATGCATTCAGTGAAACTGGTCAACTATGGGGCAGGTCTGTACTGTACTTGTCTCATTTAATGATTGATTATACATTTTGTTCTCTTGTGAAATATGTTTTTGTAAATTTGAGAGAATAATAATCTCATTATCTTTATGAAAGATAGGTCACTTATGTATAAGTGAGGCCTATTACAAAATAAGGCATTTTACAAAATAAGGAAACAAGAATATCCTACAAATAAGTAATTACAATAACTAAATATTTACAATTAAATAAACTTTAAATTACACAAAACCAACACTCCCCCTCAAGCTGGTTTGAAGATATCTTCCATTGCCAATTTGTCAATTAACTTGTCAAACTGTACTTTTGGAAGTCCCTTAGTCAACACATCAGCGATTTGCCCCGTCGTCGAAAGATAAGGAGTACATATTACTCCCGAGTTAATTTTCTCATTAATGAAGTGTTTGTCAACATCAATATGTTTTGTCCTATCATGTAACACTGGATTGTGAGCTATGGAAATAGCAGCCTTGTAATCACAATAAATGCGTATATAGGTATCTTATGGAAGAACTTTAGCTCTTCAAGGAGTCTTTTGATCCATATACCCTCACAAATACCTTGGGCTAAAGCCCTGAATTCTGCTTCAGCACTACTTCTTTCTACAACATTCTGTTTTTTTCTTCTCCAGGTAACTAAATTACCCCCAACAAAGGCACAATAGCCAGATGTAGATCACCTGCCCAATCCGCATCAGTATAGACTTCAACATGCAGGTGATTGTGTTTTCTGAACATTATACCTTTTCTTGGGGTTCCTTTTAGATACCTCAGAATTTTGAAGACAGCTTCAAAATGAGCTATTCCGGGAGAATGCATGAATTGACTTACCATGCTTACTGCAAAGGCAATGTCTGAGCGTGTGTGTGATAAGTAAATAAGTCTACCAACAAGTCTCTTATATTTCTCCTTATCTTTAATTTCGTTCTCATTTGCAGCTTGTTACTTCACATTTGGTTCGATAGGAGTTTCAGCTACCCTGAAACTAAGTAGACTTGTCTCTTCAAGTAAGTCAACAATATATTTTCTTTGATTAACAACAATTCCCTTGTTTGGTCTAGCAAATTCCATTCCTAGAAAATATTTCAAAGTTCAAAAATCCTTAATTTGAAATTCACTCGCAAGTTTTTTCTTCAAAGTAGCTAGTCCATCTTCATCATTGCCTGTGAGGATAATATCATCAGCATATACAATCAAAACCACAATTTTTTCATCTTTACTATGTTTGTAGAAGATGGTGTGATCTGCTTGACTTTGAAGAAATCCATAACTTGTAACTGCATCTTCAAACCGTTTAAACCATGCTCTAGGAGACTGTTTTAGACCATAAAGAGATTTATTAAGTTTACACACCTTACTGTTTCCAAAATTCATTTCAAAGCCTGGTGGTAAATTCATAAATACCTCTTCTTCAAGATCTCCGTTGAGGAAAACATTTTTAACATCAAGCTGCTAACAGCAACAGATAAGAGAACTCTTATAGAGTTAATTTTAGCAATAGGGGCAAATGTTTCTTCATAATCAACTCCATAGGTTTGAGTACAACCTTTCGCAACCAATCTGGCTTTATATCTCTCGATACTTCCATCTGCATTGCACTTTATTGTGAACACCTATTTGCATCCCACAGTTTTCTTATCTTTTGGTAAATCAACAATGTCCCACATATGATTTTGTTCAAGAGCATTCATCTCCTTCATAATTGCTAATTCCCAATTGCAATCATTTAGGGCCTCCTGTATGTTCCTTGGAATAAGCAGATTATTTATCATAGAAGTGTAAGCTCTATGACTTTCTGACAATTGTTGGTACGAGAGGTAATTTGCAATAGGGTATTTGGTGCAATTTCGAACACCTTTCCTAAGTGCTATAGGAATATCAAGATCAAATGCACTAGGTAGAGTATTTTGAATAGACGTTGACATAGAAATAGATGATTGATTACCAAAATTTTCAGTGTCATTCCTCTAGGTGAACTGATTTGGTGGCACGTCAACTCTCTGATCTTCATTCCTTTGATTACAACGTCTTCTAGTATAAACCTGAAGCTCAAGATTTTGATTGTTAGAATCTTTTTGTGTTGTTTCTCCCCCTGAATGAGAATTATCTACACTTGGCATCGAGGAACTAGGAAAATCAAGACAAATAATATTGGGAAGTGAAAGTGAAGTATCCAAAAAATTATCTTCTAAGTTGGATTTCTCCCCCCTGAAGAGAATTTTGGGGAAAACAAGGTTGATGTTCCAAGAACGACACATCCATACTTAATTTTTTTTTGGTTTGGGGATCAAAACATTTATAACCCTTATGAGTTGAGACATAACCCAAAAAAATACATTTGATAGCTTTTTTATCAAGTTTTTAGCGCAGAGAGGGGGAAATGTAAACATAAGCAGTGCATCCAAAAACTTTCATGGGTAAATCAGAGTAAAGATGGACTGTAGGGAACACCAATTTAAGCAAATCCAAGGGAGTGTTAAAGTTTAAAACCTTAGAAGACATGCGATTAATAAGATACGCAGCTGTGAGAACGACTTCCCCCACAAATATTGAGGAACATGCATGGAGGACATAATAGCATGAGAAACTTCAAGTAAGTGCCTATTTTTTCTTTCAGCAATTGTTGAGGGGTATCATGACATGTAGATTGATGAACAATGCCTTTATCTTTTAAAAATTCTCCCAAGCATTCGTTGAACTATTCAGTCCCATTATCCGAGTGTAAAATACTTATTGTAAAACTGTATAAAAAGATCTTTTACCTCAGATTTCTTATATAGTCAATAGACCCAAGATAAACGTGTGTGATCATCAATAAAAGTGACAAACCGACGTTTTCCACTATGAGTAGGAATTTTAGAGGGTCCCCAAACATCACTATGTATTAAATAAAAGGGTTTAAAGGCCGTATAAGGAGTCAAACGAAAAGTAGAACGGTGATATTTCGCTAAAATGCAACTTTCACAATTAAAACTAGAATAATCAACACTTCGAAACAAGTTTGGAAACAAAAACTTCAAATAAAAGAATCTGGGATGTCCTAGTCTAAGATGCCAAAGCATAATTTTCTCACTAATAGGAAGAGAACTAACACTACTAAAGCCTTGAGCTTGTTTATGACTAGTTGTTTGTTCATCGAAGTAGTAGAGACCATCAAGCATCCTAGTACACCCAATCGTGCTCCTCGAGTCCTGATCCTGAAAGACACTATGGGTTTCAAAGAAAAGTACACGACAATTAGAATCTCGAGAAATTTTACTAACAGACAAAAGATTATAGGCTAATTTAGGAACTTGGACAACAGATCGTAGAGTAATAGTATCAGTTGATGGAATAGTTCCGGTTCCTGCAATTAAGGAGAAACTACCATCGGCAATTCGAATTTTTCCGTTGCAATAGGTAGGAGAATAAGACTGAAATAATTGAGAGGAACTTGTCATATGGTCAGATGCTCCAGAATCAATAATCCATGGAGAAGAGTTAAGACACAAGAGAGCATGGGGATAATTACCTGACTCTGCCAAGGAGACACTAGGATTACTAGATGATGAACTAGTTTTTAGCAGTTTCAGGAGTTGATCCACTTGCTCTTTATTCAACTGATGAGAGTCAACTTTACTGACACTGAAGGCCCCTTGGTTTCCATTGCCAATCTTCGCGCCAATTTTATGCCCCTTCCAGTTGGCTGGTTTTCCATGGATCTTCCAACAGGTCTCACGTGTGTGACGAGGTTTATTACAATGATCACACCAAATGCGAGGTTGCTCAATGCCCTTGCTTGGGTAATTAGAAGCTTTATTACCACTTGCCCCAATTGTCAAAGCAGAACCTTCAATACTGAAAGTTGAACCTTGTTTACCAAGCATGACATTACGGCAACTGTCTTCCGTCGAACTTCAGAAAAATTTTTTCCAATGGATGGAAGGGGATTTCGACCAAGAATTCTATTTCTGACCTCATCAAAATCAACATTAAGACCAGCAAGGAGTTTATAAATTCTACTATCTTCAACGATTTTCTGAAAATGCTTTAGGTCCACTAAACAGTTCCATTCGTAGTTGACAAAGAGGTCTAAATCTTGCCAATTTTTTTTTTACGAATGAAAATATTTTGTGACTGAATCAGTACCTTGTCGGAACTCACCCAATTTCAGAGTCAGTTCAAAGACCTGTGACTGATTTCCTAGATCAGAATACATCTCATTTACGCTATCCCATAACTCCTTGGCAGTAATGTAACACATGTAATTAGCACCAATTTCTTCTTCCATGGAATTAACTAGCCAGGTCATGACCATGGAATTTTCAGAATCCCATGTAGCGAATAAAGGATTTCCTGCAGGTGGAGTTTCTTTCTCTCCAGTAAGATATCCCATCTTTCTTTGTCCACGAATAAACATCCGAACACTCTGAGACCAATGAAGAAAATTGTCTCCAGTTAGTCGGATTGTAGTAATTTGGACAAGATGACTGATAGGGCTGAACCGAATGTCCTAGACTTTGGCATTGGATGACTTATCTACTTTCGAATCAACCATCCTTTACCAAAAAAAAATTAGACAGAGGGTAAAAATACTCTGCCGACAGTGAATATACGCCGGCTAGAAATCTTGCTAGAAATCACCAAGTGTTTGCGGAAACGACCCACGAATAACAATCTGCACCAACACGAATGAAACCCACGAGCGGAAACAACCTACACCAACATGAGTGAAAAACAAATCGCGATTCAACCGACTCACGCCGCGAATGATACCAAGCCCACACCGCAATTGAAACAACCCATGTACCCGACCTGCGAACTGCGACTGAAACAACCCGCAAGCAGCGACCCACGAACGACGGCGAAGCTTGAGATCCACGACGTTCGCTATTGATGTGCGTAATTCGGCCGGCGTCAATGGTGTTGAGATGCGGTGGTGATGGTAGCAAAAATTAGGGTTAGGGTTGTAATTTTTCTGCTCTGGTACCATGTAAATTTGAGATAATAATAATCTCATTATCTTTATGGAAGATAGGTCACTTATGTATAAGTGAGACCTATTACAAAATAAGGCATTTTACAAAATAAGGAAACAAGAATATCCTACAAATAAGGTAATTACAATAACTAAATGCTTACAATTAAATAAACTTTAAATTACACAAAACCAATAGTTTTCTATTTCCCCCATAGTTAAAAGGTCATAGTTCCTACTAAGAAGCACAGATATGGACATGAGACAGAGATACGACACAACATGGACATGGTGACCATCATGTTTTAAAAATCTAGGGCACTGAGATGCAAGGACATATTTATTATATTATACCATCTTAAAATTATATATTATTTTTATATAAGAAAGAAAATTAAAGTCAATAAGCATATGCATTTATATTCTTAAAAAATATGTTTGATGTCTTTTGCTCTCAATTTTTTATTTTTATTTTTGTCATATATTACTATTCATGTCTATCTATTATGCCTAAACGAGTGTTTGATATGTGCCAAGCAATTGTTGGATCTATATTCACTCTCAACACTAGTGTTTAACACATATCAATTGTGGTAACAAGTGTCTGATATGTGTTCAACAACTGTCGGAGTGTCCAAGTGTCCAACACGTATTCGATATGGGTACGTGAGCTAAACTTAAATGTCTATGCTTTTTAGATTCTCTGTCTAGCGCCATAGAATTATTTTTCTTAGACTAAAATTAAAAATCATTTGCAACTGGATATTGTTTTGGGAATTTTATTCCAATCAAGAAAAACGAAGGGATATAATCAAGGGCTGCTAAAACCCTTCATATTTTATCAGAAAGAAAAAGAGCTGATGAAACACAGCATACATAACCCCGAATGTCTAAATAAAAGAAATAGGGACATGACCAACATCTTCACCGTTGGAAATCCAAAAGAAACAGTAAAGTAAAATTTCTCCCACAACTCATGGAACAAGCACATACAAAACTATTTACCTGAAAAAACCTACCTATTTCTGTTTATTTAAATTTCGCGGATCAATTTTCTTTTCCTGCAAAAGGGTCGGCTTTTTAAGCAGAAGCAATATAGCCAAGCCATCCTACTCTTTAATTGATGCCGCCTAGAGCGAACATGTTCTGAACTTGCTCAACATCCTACTCTTGGTCTTGTTCATATTATGGCCAATTGAAAATGTTTTTTTAACCCTTTGGCTTTACTGGATACCTCATCTCTCCCTTTTGTAGGATCGTTCTTTTTTAACATACTCTTTAGTTTTCAATAAAATAATAATAATAAATAAATTAACAAATAAATAAAAATTCTCAAGTATCAATTTGTTATCTCACTCCATGACTAGTATCTTTTGTAATTCTTCTTAGATAGATTGAATCATTTCTTCACCTCTCTTGGCACAATGAACATTAGTCCAACCATGATGGTTGACTCATATGCTAATAATTAGTTTGAGAACTTAATTTACATGAAAAATGGCAATGTAGGATGAATATCATTAAAGACACACACATATAATATTAAAATATATGTTAACGTATCAACTTAAGTTTTTGAATTTAGTAGTATTTTTATATGGTATTAGAGTTGATTGTTCTTTGTTTGGATCTTTGTAGTGTCATTTCCCAAACGATTTTGGTAGTTCACGTGTTGGGTTTTACCAATCAAATTAATATTTGATCTTTTATGTGGGAAGAGTGTTAAGAATATAAAATATATTAAATATAATTTAAGCATGATAGCTTAACAAATCTTTTTAATATTTTATCATTGGTGTATTTTTCATTATATTATCATAAATGTCTCCTGTTAGTTTCTTCTATCTTATACTGTTCATACTCATTCTAGTATTTACGTTAATGCTTATTTGTAAATTTAATTTGGAGTCAACTAGCTAAGTAGCAGCTTTTTAACAAATTGATCTTTGCTTGGAACTTGAAAGTCCTATATATGATTGGAAAGCCATGGAGAAAGATGCTTTTTCTTGGTGGATACGGCGCATTAAACGTGCACAGAATCTATATGATGAATTCAGGATAGATCACTTCAGAGGATTTGCTGGGTACTGGGCAGTTCCTTCGGGTAGGCTTTTATGAAATAAATTTATCAGCTTACCTCACATGTTTTGTCTCGTTTGTTTGTTCATTGTGCAATATATTGCAAATGTACAGAGGCAAAAATTGCAACGATTGGAAGATGGAAGGTCAGACCTATAGTTTGCCAGATCTTATTACATTGTACTTTGATATCGTAGTATCTTCTTCAAAAGTGATTTTGATGACAGTAGGCAGGGCCTGGAAAATCTTTATTTGATGCCATATTCAGAGCGGTTGGGAAGATCAACATAATTGCAGAAGATTTGGTATGCTTTTATAGATAAACATGTAATGAAATCATAAAACTACATCTTGAATACTTAGTATCTTGTTGATGTTACTTCTTGTATTGGTTGCAGTATTCTTTCTTGTTTAAAATTTCCAGACTAAGAACTTCAGGTCCTGAATTTATCTTTGAAGCCATAATAATCCGAGGTTAAACTTGGCACTAGCTCATTGAAATACCCTTTGTTTGGTGTCTAAGATGTCACTCATGAATGAAGTAATTTGCACTTGTATTTTGGAAAGTGAAAGAACGCATTACATTCTGCTTTGTATCATTTTTCTCCATTCTTTCATGGTTCCTTATCGCATACAAATGGAAATACTCGTGTTAACATCTTTTGTGGATCATTCGATTAGTGCTGTCATTGCCTCTCTACCCCCTTTGCAATTGAGTCCGTTTTCTTTTAGTTTTACCTACATTTTGCATTGGTTTAAGGCTTAAGCTTTATAATACCATCTCATGACAGGGAGTTATTACTGAAGACGTGGTTCGGCTCAGGAAATCTATTGGGGCACCTGGAATGGCTGTCCTCCAGTTTGGTAATACTATTTTATACTACGCCTGTTTTGAAGAGATTTTCTTGAAGTTTATTCTTGGTGATTGATATATTATGTACAACCAGGTTTTGGAAGCGATTCTACTAATCCTCATCTGCCCCACAATTATGAACCTAACCAAGTTGTCTACACGGGAACTCATGATAATGACACAGTAAAAATTTCCATGTTTGCTTGTATCTTTTCTTAATTTTCCTTCCCATATGTCACACAATCTGATGCTGGCAAAGTAGACATACCATCTTTGAATTATCAGTTTTAATCTGTTTTAATCATATAAAATTGGTCATAATGTAAATTTTTGTGTGATTTGTTTTTTCTCATCTATACGAACATGTTTGCAGATTCTTCTTTACTAGTGTCATTCTGTTAATTGTTGTGTTTGAATGCAGATTCGTGGCTGGTGGGACAATTTGAATGGAGGAGAAAAGTCCAATGTTCGTGACACTTTCTCTAAACCTAACGCATCCACACTAGCGAAAAACTATAAAAGCTTCTGAATATTGTTTCAAAGCTACTAATTTTTGTATTAGTTTGAACAAACATGCAAGCGCAAAGATAGTAATAATAGTAACAGTATGAATAAAATAAAATTGAAATTTGGAGATATCCGGAGGAAGGCCCATTGAAGGATAAAGCTTCAAGGCAAGGTCAATGGCAACCACCTTAATGGAAGGTCATATGAAGTCCACATGCCATATCCCCAAGGAAAGAGACATTGGGGCTTTAAAGATGTAACTAGTAGAAAGTGAGTTTAAGCAGTGGAGATACAACACCAAAGTAAGGGGAGAAGATGATGGTTACTATGGTGGGCAACTTGCATAAACCACTTCGAGGAGAACATGAAGGAGGATCGGGGGAATCTGTTGGCGACTAAATTGGCAATGTGGGTTTCTTCGTCCGGATCTTCTTCTTCTTCCTCAGTTTTTCTTCCGTGGATTTATTTCAATTTTCTTTTGGGCTTCATCTAAACATTTGGGCTTTAAAAATTAAAAAAAAAAGAAAAAATAGAAACAGGTGATGGTGACGCCTAGCCGCACGGTGGCCAGCGCCTTGTTGAAGGCGCTCGCATTGGCTTGTCCATGGCGCATAAGGCCCAGGTTGCGTTGCCTCTTGCCATAGGTGCGCACCTAGGCTCGGCTTAAAAATACTGCTCCTGTGACACTCCACCCCCCTAGCCAAAATGAGTCTCTCCCTTTGCAGCCACATATCTGACATAAGAAGAAGACGAGTCTGTGAGACTAAAAGAATCCTTGTGGGGTTGGTCCAGTAGAGTATGTGAAGAAATCTAGAGTATATTTTGTTATGGTATGATATATGTGTTATTATGTATTCATCATTTATAGTAATTATACATCCTTTAAGGTTAGATTAGGGTTCTTCTGTGTACCTATATATAAAGACATTCTCATACTGAGTAATAGAACACATTTTCTTCTAATTATGTTTTACATGGTATCAGAGCTTTCCTATGGTGTCGTTAGGGTTTCTTCTCTCCCAAGTGAGGCTAGGGTTTGAAGTTTGGGTCATTGAGTTAGAGTGACCGTTTGTCGACACCACCCACCTAGGAAGGAGCGCCGCCGTCAGAGGGGAAGAATCGCTGTAGCTGTTCGCCAAAAACAGTCGCGCGTGAGGGAGCGTCAGAGCTCCATTTTGGTCGTCGTCGCCTGGGTTTGTCTTGGTTTGTGATTTTCGGCCTGTCTGTATATTTTGTTTTGGAAAATATTGCTCGGGTGTGAAGATATTTGAGAAAAATATCCAATTTTTCCCTCGTTCAGATCTGTTTTTTCGTTGAATTAGGTCGGTTTTGTCCGATTTTGGTTTATCTTTAGTTTTCATTATCAATGGTTGATACGAAACCTATACTTTTGTCCAATACGCTCTCTCTCACCTCAAAGTTCATGGAACATAAGTTGAATGAGTTTAACTATTATGATTGGCGTAAGACCATTATTTTTTGTCTAAGAAGTATGGACATGGATGACCACATCACTGATGATGCTCCAGAGAAAACATTGGCTTCGAGATGACGCTCGTTTGTACCTCTAGATAAAGAATTTGATTGAGGATGAAGTGATTTAATTAGTGAATCATTGTGAATTGGTGAAGGAATTACTAGAGTAGAATCATTGTGAATTGGTAAAGGAATTACTAGAGTACTTAGAATTTTTGTACTTTGGAAAAGAGCAAGTTAATAAGATATATGAAGTCTGCACAACACTCTATCGTTTTCACTAGTAGAATCAGTCGGTTATGAGTTATTTTATGCATCTAAAGAAGACGTATGCATAACTGAATATGCTTATGCCATTCAATACCGATATTAAAGTCCAACAAGCTCAACGTGAAAAGATGGTTGTTGTTATGGGTAGGAAAAATGAGCTGTGGGAGACTCAAATTGAGCTCAGAATCGATATCTTTGGACCGAGAAATTAGGTCCAATAGGCCTAGCAGTGGTAGGCCAATGCAACCACTAAGCTGACTGCCAAACATAACACCAGGCCCAACGGGCCGGCTCATGGCTGAGCCGAGGGGGGCCGGCTCATGGCTGAGCCGAGCCCAGGCCCAGCTGAGGACGCCAGCTCAGGGTCGAGCCGAGCCCAGGCACCGTGCCGAGTCCAGGCCCAGCAGGTGGGCTAACGATCGAGCCGAGCCCAGGCCCAGCAGGCCAGCTATGGTCGGCTCCAAGCCGAGCCAAAGACCAAACGCGGTCTTCGTGGTTTAAGCTACCTCAATCGTAGCGCTCGTGATCATAACGGAGGCAAGATCTGTAATGCGCTACAACGGTCATGGTGTGATTGCACAACCATCAAATCTGCAGTTACACATGGGCAGCAGTTACAAATCATTAC
>JAOANK020000013.1:1059189-1071002 GCA_026257165.2 Telfairia occidentalis
TAAACACATTGAAGTGGACTGTCATTTTATTCGTGAGAAAATACAACAAGGTTTGGTGTCAACAGGATATGTGAAGATTGGAGAACAATTGGGAGATATTTTTACAAAAGCCTTAAATGGAGCAAGGATAAATTATGTTTGCAACAAGCTGGACATGATGAATATATTTGTTCTAGCTTGAGGGGGAGTGTTATGATATGTATATATATGTGTTATTATGTATTTGTCCTTTATAGTAATTATACATCCTTTAAGGTTAGATTAGGGTTTTCCTGTGTACTTATATATAGAGACCTTCTCATACTGAATAATATAACACATTTTCTCCTAACGACATTTTACATATTTAACACCCATTCAAGACTAGAGGGAACTGGAGAATGAAAAGTTGGAGAAAATGGGTGCTGGAAACTAATTAATCTCGTATCAGAAGTAAATTATGACATGCAGAGCTGTGTGGATGCTATGTTAGGGCAGGAAAAGAGCAAAATAGGTAAAGATGGTGACTTGGAACGCAAAGGGTTCTTGAGGAATAAGTAAGAGAGCTATAGTCAAGGACATTGTTAGGAAGAGTAACTTGGGTGTTCTGATGCTCGAAGAGACAAAATTGGCAATGTGGATATAAGAGTGGTTAAATCATGATGGAGCTCGTTGGGAATTGGATGGGCAGAAGTTGGAGCATAAGTTAGATCAAGGGGAATGTTAATCTTTTGAATCCCTTGCTGATTCTCATTCTTATTCAAGATGACATCACCCTGAATTTCATTGCTGCCCTTCCCAAATCTAAGGGATACGATACTATTTTTTATGTGGATTACTTGAGTAAGTTTGCTCACTTCATTCTCCTCTATCACCTTTTTAGTGCTAAGATAGTTGCCAGATTCTCAATCTTTTAGTGCCAAGAAAAAGTAGGACGTCTCCATGGGTTTCCCCTTTTGGTTGTCTTTGATCAGGACATAGTAGGCAACCAATCTGAGATTGTGTTAACTGTTGCTGGGAAACTTACCTTGATGCTTTTGCTATAAAAAGCGAAAACAGTGGCGATAATGGTTGTATTGGGCTGAGTATTAATATAATACAACTTTTCATTTTTCTTTGGGCATAACACCCATCCAAATTGTTTATGGCAGAGACCATCATCACTTTTCAATTGTAGGCAACACCAAACACCCAACTCTATTGTAAAACGACAATTACAAGAGCGAGACCAAGTTCTTCTTAGAACTCAAAGATACAATTGTACAACCTATAGAATAGATCCTGTTCAAGTCAGGTCGTGAGCGAGACCAAGTTCTCAATGACCTCAAACTTCATCTGGTACAAGGTCAGATCAAAATGAAGAGATCCAGTGACCCACATCATAAGGATATTGAATATTCAGTGGGAGAACCAGTGTCTCTAAAAATTTGCTACACTCCCTTGCCCATTGAAGGAACACGAAGCTTTCTCGTTATTTTTGGAAGGCCAGATATAGGATAGAGACCACCTAAGGGTTTATAAGACAAGATGATCTTTGTTTCCGTTTCTCTTTTTTGTTGAACCGAGAGGGGTGGGGGATTGTTTAATAGTTTGACTGACCATGGTCATGAAGTGTGGAGTTGAGGGATTATGATAGATAACCAAAATAACGATTTTTCTTTTTTGTTTGTGACTATTCTTCCAATGTAATTAACATTAATTGGGGTGCTTTTCTGTTAACATGTTTTTTGGATAACATTTTGCTAATTCAATGAAAAACGTAAAAAAAAAAAAAAAAACGTTAGAAAAGTGAAATATTGTTTGACATGCCTGGGTTGTTTCAGGTACTGAAGTATCTTTCAATTACTGAGAAAGATGACATCCCCTGGGCTCTCATCCGGGCAGGATTGTCTTCTGTGGCCCAAACTGCCATCATACCTTTGCAAGATATTCTTGGGTTAGGGAGTTCTGCAAGGATGAACATTCCAGCAACACAGGTAAGTGATACCTTCATGCTTAGATCTCCAATTAGTCTGGCTAACTGTCTTAAAAGCTCAACCATTTAGCATTTTAGTCGAATGTCATTCCGACATTTCATTATCTGTTCTTTGACCAGACAATTGGACTAATTTCTGCACAAACATTGTACGTGCAAAATTTCATGTGATTTTCAATTACTTTCAGTATCTCATGATCGACTCACCACAAGAAATTAATTATGCTGTTTCCAACCACCTGAAAAATCTCCTTAGATAATACTTACCTATTGACTAGTCAATTGGAATCTATTGCTGATCACTATTTAGTTTTTGACGAGTAGGAGAGAAAGGTAGGGAAAGAGAGAAAGGAGATGTATTTTTTTTTTTAAAAAAAAAATAAATAGTTGTGAGACTTTTACTTGAAGTACTGTTCCCTGTCTTTTGGTTATTTTATTTTCTACCATCTGAATCTATAGAATGCAGCGAAAAAGACCATGAGATTCAATACGAAATCTTAATTTCAAAGAAAAATATGAACAATTTTAGGTTCTCCAAGAATGCAATTATGATATCTTTGGATTTGATTGTTATGATGGTTCAGTGTGTAAGATATGTTCGTACTATTCGCAGTTTGGAAACTGGAGATGGAGAATACCTAGGTCCTTGAGCTTTAAGAGTTTGGAGACAGAAGCCATTGAATTGAAGTATATGCTTTCATTGTATGGGCGGCTGTGAGTGAAGAATGCTGGGCTTCGTAATCATAAATTGTTGTTTTAGACCTTTAATCTCAAAAAGTAAAAAGTTCTGTTATAAATTGAAGCATATGCTTTCATTGTGCGAATCACAAGGAAGAGAAATTACAAGTTTGTGAAAATTCATAATGAAGTAATAAATAAAGAACCAAAATTTCTTTAGTAGTAAAAAATTATTATTGTCGGAATATATATTCGTAGTTGATACTTGGTCGATATTTTATTTGATGACGTTTTAAGAAAAAGATTGTCATTTCATATTATGTTGAACTATAAAGATGAAAATTTCACATTAATTAAAATGACTTTGGTAATGACTAGATTGATTCCACGTTCATAATATTTTTTTTTTTGAAGTACAAACGAAAAACATAAACACAGCAAAACTTAGTGAATGCGTTCATCATTGATCACTCTCGATACCCATGGTGGGCACTCTTCAATTTATATGTCAGTATTTTGGTTCTTATGCGCATGAATGACCAATGAATTGCTTCATTTTGGTTCTAACGGATGAGGGAGATCTCCTTCACATTTGCTTTTCTAAGCATCCTTTGTATGTCTTCAACAACCAGTTGAATTTCATTTTTGCAGTTTTCAATGCCATGTATCAGATTCCAAAGAACTTGTGAGTCAATTTTTGCGTAAAGTGGTTTGATTCTCGCCTCAGCTGCTAATAAAGAGTTAAAGCCTCCACAAGATCCACAGGTCCGCTAAGTAATATGGATTGTTGAGCTGCTAGAAAGACTTCACCTTTCTCATTTCGGATGATGGCTCCAAAACTTGCATGCCCATCATTCAAAGCTGCATCGGTGTTAAGTTTGAAATTTGGGAAATCTGGCGGTCTCCATTTATCACTTTTTTGTTGGTCTGAATTAAGTCTTTCTCTTTGGTGTCTGATAGGAACCTCTATGTTTCGTCCGGTTCTCCACTCATCTGCATACAACATTGCCTTTGTGATTGGATCTTCTTTTTTAAGAGGCGTCATTTCATGTATCAACTTGTTCTTCCAGCTCCAAATACTCCATGCTGCTATGATGAAGATTTCTAGATTCTCCTATTCTAAGACTTCAACGACCCTACAAAAAAGAGAGACGTGTCAAAATATTAAGCAAATAAAGGAGCTACAAGACTCCACACTGCCCAATAACTCTTGACCTTTTTACAATCTCAAAGGCCGTGTAATTCAATCTCTACTTCCCTTTTACAAGAAGGCCACAAACACCCATTAGTTACTTTCCTTCGTTATAGGTTCAGTTTAGTAGGTAACGTGTGAAGACACCCTCTCCACGCAAAAATCTTGATATTTTTCGGGAATGGATAAGTTCCAGAGATGCTTCCACCACAGAGGGCCATGAGTCCCCATCGAGGTTCTTGTATTTGAGTTTTCGTCCAAGGCCACTTTATAGCCACTTTTAATCAAATAAGCACCACGACGATCGTAATGCCAAATGAAAGAGTCTTCAAGGAGATGTCTGCTCAAAGGTATGCTTAAAATCAAGTCAACATCATCTGCTGAGAAGATGTTGCAAATCATATCTCCATTCCATGCACCCTCCTCATTTATGAAGTCAGCTACAACGATGCTTGTAAGAAGGCATGGACGAGAAATAACCTGGAAGGTTGTCTCTCTTGGAAGCCATTTGTCATTGTAGATGTGAATATTTTTGTCATTTCCAACTCGCCATCGTCCTCCTTTTGTGGCTAACTCTTTGCCCCATAGTATACTCTTCTAGTTATAGGATAGTCTTAAACCTGTTATGGCCTGCGAAAAATACACATGAGGGAATTACCTTGTTTTCAATACTTGGGCCAATAGAGATGAAGTACATTTAAGAATCCTCCATAAGTGTTTGGCAAGAAGGGCCTGATTGAACTTGTCGATGTCTCTGAAGCCAGTCCCCCTCTATCTTTAGGCATAGTCATTGTTTTCTAGTTTACCTAATGATTTTTTCCCCCTTTTTCTGAGCCGCCCCACCAGAAATTAGCAATGATACGGTTGAGCTCTTGACGGGTAGTCACAAGTAGCCTGAAGCAACTCATTGTGTATGTGGGGATTGCTTGGGCCACAGATTTAATCAACACTTTGCCATTCTTGGAAAAAGTTTTCCTTTCCATCCTTGGAGTGTTTTTGACACCTTTCCTTTAATGTAGTTTAGGAATTCTCTCTTGTTTTTGGAGATAGCTGAGGGCATCCCTAAATATTTTTCATGATCTTTGACAATTCTCACATTTAGGATGGCCGCCAAGCTTTGTTTAAGATGTTCCGGTGCCTTTTTTCTAAAGACCACCGTTGATTTCTTGAAACTAATCATTTGACACGAGGCCTTTTCATAAATATGAAGAATTTTGTGTATTTCTTGAAACTTTGCTCTGTTGGCCTTGAGCAAAAGTAAATTGTCATCTGCGAAAAATAAATAAGAGATAGGAGGTGCATGACGAGTAATTTGGAATCCAAAAATCCTTCTATCAATCTCAACCCTACGTAAAAGGTTCGACAAACCTTCAGCGCAAATGAAGAAAAGGTAGGGGGATAAAGGGTCCTCCTGCCTAAGCCCTCTCTTGGGGGTAAAAACCTGTGAATCAATACCATTTTTGCTAATAGAAAACGTAATAGATTCCAAACACATCCTAATTCTATTGATCCAAATTATACTAAACCACATTCTATCCATCATGCTCTTAAGAAAATTCTATTCAACTCTGTCATAAGCATTACTCATGTCAAGCTTTAAAGAGGCAAAACCATGCTTAGCAGAAGATAGGTTTATTTTATGCATACATTCAAAGCCCACTATGACATTATCAGCAATGAGTCTATCTGGGATAAAAGCACTTTGAGCGACAGAGATAATAGAGTCTAGAATAGTCTTTAACCTGTTCGCTAAAACTTTGGAAATAATTTTATAGATAACGTTATAGAAACTAATGAGCTGGAATCTGTCACTTTGATTGAGTTTTTGCATTTTATAGATAACGTTCATAAATTCTTGTTTGTATTAATGGAAATACTTTCAATTGCAAACCGATGGTCAAAAGCAAGTTTAACTGCATCAAGGAGCAAGGATCAAAATAATTCACAAGTATGTGATTGAAGATGCAAAATGCAATTACAAGAATAATTGAAGATCAATTGGACTTGTGTAGGAGAATTTTTCTTTATCTGCTGCGTAATCACCAACGAAAGAGAGAAATAGGAGCTATAGTTTTTTGTTGTCTTGAAAGTATCAGCAGGCTATTTTACCTGCCTGAGTCTTCATGTTTCGCAATTTCAGCTACTGTTCTTTGGCGACTCTTGACATTTTTTTAACTCATTGAAATACTTTTTGATTGAGGGGTAGATAAATAAAGATGAAGAACCACATTACATTGGAGCTGGAGCAAAAGAGAACTCTCCTCCCACTTTAGATGGGCCCAGTTACACTTGGAAAAGGCTTCTACTTCAAATTTGATGTTATGTCCAAATATCAATTATTAAGAGAAGTACAACCAAAAGGAAGCTAAATTTCTCTCAAATGATCATATTTTAAACACATTAGAGATCTAAAACATAACTTGTGAAATATAACTACTATTTATTATCCATTCGTCGTGGAGACGTTACAAATGCAATTCCGCACCTCAATATATATACATATATGTATACAAAATAACAAATGATAAATCATTGCAGATTGAGAAGTCAAAAAAAGTGAAAGAGTTGGAACAAGCTAAGTAGCTTTCTCAATTGCTTCAAAGCATTCCATTACAGATGCTTTCTCTGACATGGCTTTGATGAGAGCTTCATGTATCGATTTGTTATTCTTCAGAAGGGAACCAGCAAACAAAACCTACAGCAAAGTTCCCCGGAATTTGCATCAGTATTCAGTGATTAATACGATCTTTTCTAAAAAAAATTTAGTGTACTAATTGGAAATGATCAAATGAATATGCAAAACGCTCCAGTTCTTAACAAGAAGATTTTAATAAGAAACTATCCAGAGTCGTGCTAGTTGACTACTTACAGCCCATCTGGTCAGGTTCTGTTGCTGATCCTTACCAAGTTTTGGTTTTGATCTATTGATAAACCTCTGATAGAACAAAATTAATGTAAACGTGAGGTTATTGGACCTGTTAAATTGTAAATGAAAGGAGTCTACATACTACAGTAGAGATGGGTAGAGGGTCTTGTTTTATGAATTAATTAGCAATCTGAAACCTGCAGAGTGAAGAGATCAGCAGATTGGCCAACCACTTTGTCATATTTTAAACCTTCAGCTGCAAGTCCAGCCATTGCCACCACTGCCAACCTGAAAATAAGTGCTTGACCCAACCTCACAATTCATGCCATCTAAGACAGTTACAATTCATACGATCTAAGACTGAGATGGAATGACTTTTAGTAGTGTTCTTCAGTGGAACATTTTAAATAAACATTTTTTTATTGAAAAACTAACTAAGCGCTTTTTTAAAAACAATTTAAAGTGTTTTTCAAGGTATTGGAATCACTTTTGAAAAAAAGTACTTTTGAGTGAGAAGACTTCTATTAATACTTGAAGAAAGGTCTAATTAAGTGTTCCTAAAAATATTTCAAGATTATTTTACTATCTTTAGAATTTTAAAATCTCTTTTAATTATCTAAGAGTGTGTTTGAGATAACTATGGAAAAAATTACTTTTGAAATAAAATTATTTTTTTCTATGAGCACTTTTTGAAAAAAATTAACAATTTAAAGTGTGTTTAGTATATTTTCTTGCGTAATTTTAGAAAATCAAATGAATTTTATGAAAAATTCTTCACAAACAAATGGACTATAAAAAAGTTAGATTAATTTAAAAATTATTTTTGAAAAAACACAAAGAAGATGAATTATCCAAAAATGACTTAAAAGTAATTAATCGAAATTCTTCCAAATACCTAATAAGAAAAAAAAAACATATTTATAATTAATAATATTGCTTTTGAATAGAGTGATCAAATAAATTTATTATAAAACATATTTTAAAAAAAATATAAATATTATTTATGAAAAATTGATTAAATTAAAAGTAATGCTAAACAGACCCAAAAAAGTTCAAAAAATGATTTTAATGAGCTTAAACTTCTTATTTAGCATTAGATTTTAAAATTTTTAAGAGCACTTTTCACTGTTTAAAATTTCTAAAATTAGTTAAAAACAGTTTTTACCATACTAAAAGTCATGCTAAGCTGACCTTAAGTGCTTCTAGCATCAATATCATTACTACGATTTGATCTTAGAGAGAAGAGAACTCTGCAATCCTTGAGAATATTAAAGAAATAGTGAGTTACCTGTCAAGTTCCTTATCATCAAGCTGGCCACTGTATATCAATTTTTCTAATCTTTCATCAATAAGATTGACATGCTCCTTTCCAATGTCTAGTGAATAATCCAGAATAGGAAGTCCAAGCAAGTAAGCAACTAAAATTTAAAGGAGTTCATTATTAGATCCAAGTGAAATAGACACATCTCATGATGGTTATTACTTTTCACACGAGACAAGTACCCAAGAAATGTGCAGCTTCATGTCCAGCAATCCTTTCTTGATAATCAGGAAAAAATGATGAAAAGCCATCTATGGCAGCTTGAAGAAGCCTAAGAGAGAGGCAACAAACAAACAAAATCTCATGGAAGAGAGGCTACCAACTGAAGAAAAAGTGAGACAATTATGCACAGTCAGTCAAATTTTACCCAGGAGAAATGCTTCCAACAGCCAAAACCACCAGCGATATGCTCCCAATCAAGTATGGCACAAAGAATCCCCAATCCTGTTCAAATAATATGAATAAAAACTTTCAATAAGAGTTCTACTTCACAATAATGAACTCTAGGATCTTTGAGTTAGTAAACAAGTATCAAGTTCAATAGTTAAAAGGAAGTTAAATGAGGAATTGATGTGCAGGAATAAATAGGTTAAAGAAAACATAAAATATAGTTTATGTTTACCCCAGGAAGCTGCCCAGCAAGAACGCCCAAAAATCCAGTTGTTCCCACCACTGTGAAAAGGAAGGCTGCCTGTGTTGAGAGCAGCGAATACATATAAGTTTGAAGAAACCAAATACGTAAACAGGACAAACAGACAATTGAAGCATTCCAATATCATCTTTGGAGTTTGGAGGTAGCTACACTTAATCATCTCAAGATTAAAAATGCTGAAAGATAAACAAGAAATCCAGGCATGTTTAATAAGGAACTCACATCATTTCTGACACTAGGAATAGCAAGATTCTCCGCATTTTTAATTCCAAGCGTTGTAAGCTCTCGAAGAGAAGTCTAGAGTACAAGAGAAGCATACATTCTAGACGTCAACTTATATAGATATATGTATTGTCCACACCAACGTAACTGAAAAACTAAAAGGGTTTAAAAGCAAACAAACAGATTACATAGGGAAGTAGATTTCCCAAAACTTTCCCAGAAGAACTTTCACTTGGAATGGTAACTGACCGTACGGCGCGAGACATACGGCTGAGAACTCCATTTCTTCGCCCAACCAACTTCCCTCAGCTCATCCAGCGCTTCCTTAACTGCATTACTATCTTTCTGCATAATAAAAAGTTTGTGTATGTCATCAATGCTATAAATTAATGGCACAGGTTATTGTTGTAAACTTATGCAACACTCGTACAAATCGGGGCAGAGCCGAAATATTTCTTTGGGTTGGAAAGCGGCAAAATTTTCCGTTCTTATTTTTTTTGTATATACAATCTTTCGAATCTCGGGGGGCATAGAAGGAAACCTCGTGGATTGCGGATTGAAGAGTGGTCAGATCAACAGACGAAGCAGCAGAGGAACCTCTCATCCGCCATTGATGGAGGACGTTGGAGTATTTTGAATCGCGAAATTGAAAGGCGAGAGCAGTAGAGTAGGAGCCTGGCTTCGTTGCAATGGTGGCTACGTCCAACATTGTTCTGAATTTTGGCTGATGAATCCTTTGGTTTCTCACTTCTCAGTTCAGTTGGCGACGGAGGATAAGAAATTTTGGCGCCACAATGGGAGGAAAGTGGAACAGCAAGTCCAGTAGTTACCAAACACGTGTCATGGTTCTGAAAGCCATAAAAAATATTAATTAATGCCCCTTCACACCAACTCGCATATGAGCTTATAATTTAAACACTTTTGCAATTTAAAAATCGATGGATATATAAAATACCTATCTCAAATATATATGTATATATAAAATATCCCTATACTTTATACTTTTTTTTAAAAAATATTCAAATTGTTTTAGAAATTGTAATAATATTTTTTACTTTTACTAAATGTTTTAAAAAATACATTCTAAGAAATTTTTTTTTGAATAACATATAAATTACATGGATACAAAATAGCCTATGTGATAACTTTAAGTGCAAAAATGCAACATTTCGGGATTGATTTGATGTTTTAAAATAAAATAAGCATTTAAAAAAAATCAAAATCAATATTAAAATAAACATATTTCTTTGAAGCTTTAAAATAAAATACTTCTAAGTATCATGTTGTGTAAAGTTATCATCAATCAATTTCTCACACTCACTAATTTTAATGGTATGATTTAAAAATATTGAAATATAATAGATTAAATTAAAACTTTAAAACATCTGGAACTAACCTAAAAAAACAGACAAACATTAGGGACTAATAAGCTTAATGGGTCATTGTTATGATTATATTTATAACAGTTTAGAAAATAATATTAATTATGTTAGTCAATGGTTTTTTTTTTCTAAATATATGTGTTTAATCTCTAATGTTTCAATATTTTTTCAATTTAGTTACTAATGTTGATACTTTTCAATTTAGTGTTGTACATTTCAATATTTTTCAATTATACCTTTCTCGTTGGTGAATGCGATTTGGTAAATAATAAGCTTACATGACATAATAAATCAGAGCATAACTCAATTAGTTAGGGTATATCTCTCTACCAAATGGCCGTGGGCTTGAATTCCCACCCCCACATATAGTTAAACTCAGGAAAAGAAAAGAACATAATACTAAATCAGTTGGCATAACTTTCAATTTTTCTTCTCTCTTAGGAAATCCTTTTTCAAATTCTGCCAACTCACTGAATATCATGTCACGTAAGCTTATTATCAACTAATTTTAACAACTTTCATCAATGGAGAGAGTATAATTGAAATTTATTAAAAACACAAAGGACCAAATTGAAACTTTTTAAATAGTAGAGACTAAATTGAAAAAAAAACACTCAAATATTAGTCACTAAAACATATATTTACCTTTTTTTTTAAATAATAAAATAAGATAAAGACATTAAATAGAAAACTCAAAAGACAAGATTTTTAAACCAATCAGGGAAGCTTCCATTCCAACTTGCGTGAAGCCCCTCTTCCATTCCTCTTCGAGCGAGACCATGAGCAGTACCATTACGCCCCCCCACTGTGTGGATGACCTCTGTTACTTTCGAATCCTTTGCCAGCGACATAGCAAAGGACACAAAACCTTCTATTTTCGTGAGATCTTTACATTCGCCTTGTTAAGATGTGGAGCCCCATACATCAATTGAGCTTTGATCGTGGAGAATCATCGTACAAGGATCGAGGAAGACAGATCGAGGAAGATTTGATAAGCTGAAATTTTCTGCTATCTAGAGGGGACTGTTGAGTAAAGTGGAGTCCAAACTGAAGAAGGAAATCTAATAATCTTTTCCTTCTAGGATTTGGTTTGCAACATTTTATTTTTCCTATTAAGGTTTGGTGTGAGCCTCTATAAATATACATATAGCTCCAAAGATCCATATACACAAAAACACAGAGAGAAGTCTAGAAATCTAGAGATGTAGAGATCTAGAGTGGGTGTTTTTATGAGAAAGAGGTGTGTGGACTTCCTAGAGAGTATAGACCCGAAAATATGTGTTCTTTTGTATTGGTTTTGCTAACCAAGAACCCTAAGAGCGAGATTTTATGGCGAGGTTTAATTGAGTGTTTCCCTTTGTAATCTTCAGCTGATTAGTGGAACCTGCAGTTGTAGGAACTAGATGTAGCCCTTTTTATTGTTGGGGTGAACCAGTATAAATCTTGGTGTCACTTCCTGAATCTCTTTGCTTTCAGTTTTATTAATCTTGTGATCTGAATTGTGGGTTGTTTGTTTGAGGAATCAAAATAATCTTTAGGCTATTAA
>JAOANK020000013.1:1071102-1091801 GCA_026257165.2 Telfairia occidentalis
CCCAAGTTGGTTGTTCATGTGTTGAACTCTAAGCCAACCTTTGCTCCTTCTTCACCAAATTCACCAATCAAGGGATCTCACCATCCCGTTCCAAGGCCAGAGAATAGTCGGGAAGACTCTAGTGGTGGTACAAGAGTTGATTGGAGAAGAATTTCGCCGGAGATAGGGGAGAATTTGAACTACAAGAGGTTAGTACTCTAAAACTCTATTTTTCCCTTTTTGAGCATGATTTTCCTTAATTAAATTGATCTAATTTGAGTGTATAGATCATAATTACGCTGTGCATGTATGTTGATACAACCTTCAATTACATCCAGAATTAGAAAGCCATAGCTGAGAAGACTGAGGAACTTGGGCAGTAGAGTTGGAGGAAGCAGCCAAGGCAGTAAGATGAGATGGTGGATGGTGTCCTTGGACGACGTGGTTCATCATATTGAAGCAATCAAGAGCGTTATGGCCAAATTTCAAGGAAATTTGACAATTTACTTTGCTTCATTGAGTAGATGAGCCCGAAGAACCAATAAGCGATCCACTACTAGACGAGGTGGCAACACTTACTAGAACCGAAGGCGAAGGTAGAAGCCCACGATCGCCACTGGAACCATGGTTGCGACCATGACCAGAAGAGCCACCACGAGATCCTCGATTATCCCTATGATTATTATGAATGGCGAACATAACAAGAGCAGAAAAGAGTGGTATTTCCTCACTTTTTGACAACTGTTCAATTGCGCGTTCCTCACAGTTCATAAGCACATGAAGGTCTTCAAACAAGACTTCCTGAGATTGTGTTTGTAGAGATGCTTTGAACACATTGAAAGTGGAAGGTAGTCCATTGGGAGCATAGACGACCAATTCCTTTTGATCAATTACTACAGACACAGCCGCCAAACGATTTACAATATCTTTGATGCATTGAACATAAACACCAATTGATTCGGCCGATTTCCTGGCAATATTCTGAAGATCAGATTTGATTCTAATAATATTCGTTTGGGTGGAGGACAAAAAATGCTTTTCTAATTTCAACGAAACTTGACGTGAAGTAGTGTAGCCAACCACATATGCAAGAGTTGTCTGAGTGAGCGTAGCATTAGTTAAGGTAATTAGGGCTTGATCTATGGTGTACCATTGCTCGTACTTCGGATTAACTTGAGACGAATCGGTATTAGGATAAAGAATGAGATCTGGTGCAGGGATCGTACCATCAATATAGCCGAACAATTTGTGAGCCTTCAGAATTTGTGAGATCTGAAATTTCTAGAGCACATAGTTGCTGGAATCCAAGTGCACAGAGATCAGATTGCAGATATTCATGAAGAGGAAGAGAGAGTGAAGATTGTGACTAAGAGAGGAATCCTTGGACGCTGTCATTAATGGAGAAGCGAAGCTTCATAGAGAACAATGAAGGAGACAGCGAGAATCGCAAAAAAGGTCAAGGACGTTAGTGAGTAGGCTTTGATACCATAACAAAATAAGGTCCAAAGACTAAATTAAACTTCATATATATATATATATATATAAATTTTTGGAAAAGTAAATTTCCTCATATTATTAGACTGAAGAGTTACAGTATTTATAGAAGTCTGGAACTCAACTAATTCAGCCCTACCTGATTCTAAAATAAACAGAAGCCCAATATTATAGCTTAAACAGAGTACATCTACTAATTTGCCGTCCCTCCTATTTTTCCGCTCACCGGAGAACAACCCACCCTCTCACATTTTCTCTGGCGAGCAGCCCTCACAACGGCATCGACGAACAACCAGTGACCGACGAACGGCGCAGCGACGAAAACCGACGACGCTAAGATCTCATCCTCTCCGACTGCAACAGCGACGCGTTCGAACAGACTCGACTCCCCCATCCCGAGCGGCTTACCTCTTCCGACGTTCTGCTCTATGACAAGTAGCACAACAACAAGGCGCAGCTCCAGGCGGTGGTGGTTTACGTCAAAGGAATTCAGGTATTGTAATTTTTCATATGCTTTTATACAAAATTTACAATATGCTCTTCATGTTTATCTTTTATTGGGTTTGCTTCTCTTCAGTCGGTCTGAACGTAAGTGCTAAGCTTTTTCTTAGTTTTTTTGTCTGTTTATCACAGTTTTTTCGGCATTGGGTGGTTTGGCTCTGTTTGTTGTTCGTTTGGGGTACTTCTTTTTCTTTTAAGTATGTTAATTTGCATGATTTAGTGTTTTCAGTTTTTGCATGATAGAGTTCATTCTTCTAAAGAACTGTTGGAAGTTAAATAATCTTAGAAGAAATTGAGAGGAAGCAATATGTGTGTGTGTTGTGTTTTCCATTAGCATTTTAACTTTCTCCTTCCATTGAAATTTACTTTCTTATCTGTTTAGCTGCTTAGATTTCTTGCGAGATGAGAATCGGTGGAGAAAAGAGGGAAAGTTGAAGTTCGAACAAGATAAGGTTTGCTTTTCCTGCCACTTCTTTACATATACATATATGATTTTTATTGTTAAATTTATCTTCCATTCTCCCTCTATCTTTTGATCTTCTTAATGAATAATAAATTACACAAAATGTTTCTAACTTATGGAGTTTGCTTAACATTTTAAAAGTTTTAATTGTAAATTATCTTCTAATCCTTCAATTCTGTTTGGCATTTTAATACAAATTGCTAATGGAGATTTTTTTTTTGAAACAAATTGAAAATTTGGGGTAGGTTTGAAACTTTTGAACTCTTCTAGTTACATATTGCTTAACTGAAATTAGTCTGTTGTGAATGCTTTCTAGGATGGAGAGAGCCAAAATTAAGTCCGATTGGCTCACCGAGGCACTCGGCCTCCAACTCGTGGACTTGATCATCGAAGCTTGGGTAATAGGTTCCCTTGTTCCTCTGCTTCAAAAATAGTGGGTAAATAAGACTATCATGTTTTATTTAAAGAGAGGAGTTGAGAAATCATATACGAAGTATATGGCTACAAGCTTCTACCCACTGTTTGCATGTGAAGCAATGCTTCACATTCGACTACAAGTTATTAAATTGTTCATTTTATGAGACAGTGGTGGAGAGGAAGAGACAAAAATTGGATATTATTTTTTGTTTGGGCAAAATACAAACTGTATGCCCATGAGTTGCCTAATTCATATCAAGTATGGGACGTCATTTTTTCTCAAACATCCACTTGACCTTTCTTCCAATTACCAAAATGAAATATTGCAAATTCTTCAGCTCTATTTTGCCACCTGGTCAACCCATATATCCTTCTTTCTCATTCCAAAATGTGCGAGTGAAAAAGAAACTTGCCACCTTGTTGCTCGTACCCGTTTCAGACAAATCAATTTTATACTACAGGAAAGTTCATTGTCAAGTTGTCTGTTGGGGCTTACAATTTGATGTGTTTTTATCAAACCTTCTCCTGCAGTCATATTTCCAAACTGGCAGTGTTTTTGATGCAGGAACATTGTTTGACAAAATGCCGATTAGGAACCTAGTATCTTGGTCTTCCGTGGTTTCTATGTATACCAAAATAGGCTATAATGAAAAATCATTGCTTTATTTCTTGGAATTTCGGAGGACTTGTGATGATAATCTGAATGAGTACATTGTAGCTAGTATTATCAGAGCTTGTGTTCAGTGTGATGGTGGTGAACCTGGTTCTCAGGTACATAGTTACGTTATTAAAGCAGGTTTTGATGAGGATGTCTATGTGGGAACCTCTTTGGTGTACTTGTATGCTAAACATGGTGATATGGATAAAGCAAGATTGATATTTGATGGTTTAGCCATTAAAACAGCTGTGACTTGGACTGCGATTATTACAGGGTACACGAAAAGTGGAAGGAGTGAGGTTTCATTGCAATTGTTTAAGCAAATGAGAGAAAGCAATCTTTTGCCTGATAAATATGTGCTATCTAGCATTCTAAATGCCTGTTCAATGCTTGGTTTCCTAGAAGGAGGTAAGCAAATTCATGCTTATGTTCTGAGGAGGGAAACAAAAATGGATGTTTCAACCTATAACGTTCTTATAGACTTCTATACGAAATGTGGTAGAGTGAAATCTGGGAAAGTACTTTTTGATGGAATGGATGCTAAGAATGTTATTTCTTGGACCACCATGATTGCTGGGTACATGCAAAATTCATACGATTGGGAGGCTGTGGAACTAGTTGCTGAAATGCTTAGTATTGGATGGAAGCCAGATGAATATGCTTGCTCAAGCATTCTCACTTCATGTGGTTCAGTTGATGCTTTACAACATGGAAGACAAATACATGCTTATATTATCAAGGTTTGTCTTGAACATGATAACTTTGTGATAAATGCTTTAATTGACATGTATTCAAAATGTAATTCATTGGATGATGCAAAAAGAGTCTTTGACGTTATGACTTGTCACAATGTGGTCTCTTACAATGCAATGATTGAAGGATATTCGAGACAAGAGTACTTAAGCAAAGCATTAGAAGTTTTCCGTGAGATGAGGCTAAAACTTGTTTCACCAAGCTTCTTAACATTTGTAAGCCTTCTAGGTTTATCAGCTGCATTATTCTGTTTGCAACTGAGCAAGCAAATCCATGGCCTTGCCATCAAATATGGGGTCTCTTCAGATAAGTTCACTAGCAGTGCTCTTATAGATGTTTATTCTAAATGTTCATGCATTAGAGATGCAAGGTATGTGTTTGAAGGGACAACTAATAAAGATATAGTTGTTTGGAATGCACTATTTTCTGGGTATAACCTAGAATTGAAAAGTGAGGAGGCTTTCAAACTATACTCAGATTTAAAATTTTCAAAAGAAAGGCCAAATGAGTTCACTTTTGCATCCTTGATTACAGCAGCCAGCAACCTGGCAAGTCTCCAGCATGGTCAACAATTTCATAATCAAGTCATGAAGATGGGTCTAGAATTAGACCCTTTCATCATTAATGCCCTTGTGGATATGTATGCCAAGTGTGGGAGCATGGAAGATGCCGAAAAAATGTTTTCCTCCTCAGTTTGGAAAGACACTGCATGCTGGAACACCATGATATCAATGTATGCACAACATGGAAAGGCAGGAGAAGCTCTTAAGATGTTTGAAACAATGATGAGCAATGACATAAATCCCAATTATGTCACTTTTGTGAGTGTGCTATCAGCTTGTAGTCATGTAGGGTTTGTTGAAGATGGACTTGTACACTTCAATTCAATGGCCAGATATGGAATCGAACCAGGAATGGAACATTATGCTTCAGTTGTTACCCTTTTGGGTAGAGTGGGTAGTTTATCTGAAGCTCGAGAATTCATTGAGAACATGACAATAAAACCAGCAGCATTATTATGGAGGAGCTTGCTTAGTGCATGTAGAGTTTTTGGCAATGTTGAGTTAGCAAAACATGCTGCAGAGATGGCAATTTCAATTGACCCTATGGATAGTGGATCATATATTATGCTTTCAAATATTTTTGCATCTAAAGGTATGTGGGGAGATGTGAAAAGGATGAGGCTGAAAATGGATGTTAATGGTGTAGTCAAAGAACCTGGACAGAGCTGGATTGAGATCAACGGTGAAGTTCATGTGTTTGTTTCAAGAGACAGAGCCCATGATGAGACTGATTTAATTTGTCTACCTTTGGTTGAAATAACTATGCAGATGAAAGCTGCTGGTTATGTACTTGACACCACAATTCTTGAAGTGAATGACTGAGATGTGAAATTGCAGCTAAACATTCTTGTGAAGAAAGGTTCCTAAAACCCATAATTCACTGAGCCTTGAAATATTGTTGACTTCATTTACTTGGTTTTGATGGATTCTGTGGGTCTTATTTTTGATCGTCAACTTAGCATGAAATTGGGAGAGGGTCGTATTTGCATGCTACAAGGAGCCAGTAACCTAACATTTATATAACCTTACCTCGGCTCAGGTTTGAAGGAGAATGCTTCATGTAGCATTAGTTTTAGTTTCTAATATTCTTGCCTTATTTCTCACCACTCAAATAACAAAATTGATGTAATCGATCGTTTGTTACTCAACTTTGTATTTTCTTATATATTTGTTTAACCTACACAATTGGTCATATAAAAGGCATGGTCAGATGATGATACAAAAATGGCTCACTCATTTCTCCCTAATAAAATGCTGCTGCTTTGCGCTATCTATTTGTTTTCTACATTGCTCTCTTTCTTACATTTCAGTTTTTTTTTCTTTTTGTTCTCAGATTGAAGAGGAAGTGAGCTTCATTGTGTTTTTCTAATAGGGTTACAAATTATTTAGCCAGAACCAGCACCTCTTCATTGTGTTTTTCTTAAAAAGTTGTAAATGTATTTTGTGTTTTCTGACATTTTCAAACAATTAATTAAAAGCATAACCTTTTCCAAAAATTATATATAAATGTGTTGAGAGTGGGATTTAAACCCATGCTCTTTTGGACCAGCACCTTAATCTAGGTGCCTTAGACCAACTCAGCCAACTCAACTTCTATATTTTTTTAGTCGCTCCATGTTTTATTAAAATAAAAAAAATCAAATATATCATGGTTTTATTGTTCTTTTTTTTTTAGTTCAATATTCTGATTGTCAATAAGAGAAATAATCGAAACATATGCTAATCAATTATTGTATTTAAACAACTCGTAGGTTAATAGGTGATTGTTATGATTATATGAATAAGATAAATGAAACAATGAGAAATAAACAAGATAGTTAAATTAAAAAAAAAAAATTGTAAGTAGGATTGAAGTAAAAAAAAGTGAAAAAAATGTTGTACAAGAATTAAAGTAAACAGTAAAAAGGTAAAATACACTTTTCATCCCTCATTTTGAAAGATAAGTTTCTATTTACTCCATAACTTTGTGGAATGCTGATGTGTCGGTTTGAGAGATCAATGGCGATGTGTTAATTTTTAATGATATGATCAAATAAAAATTATTTTAATAAAACAAAAAAAAATATATATATATATCAAGAAAAAAAAAAAAAAAACCATCTTGTTCATGAACAAGATGATTTTGAGTGTGGTTTTAATTTTTTGCAAAGACCCAAATCCACTAGTGCGACAGTGTGCGAAGGTTCGCACAATCTCTGTGACGAGTTCAGCCTAGATTATTACGGTCGACGAGAAGCAATCAACCACGCTCCTCATTTCCTTCCGACATCGACGTGATATACCTGCAACGGCACAACTCCTCAGCGAACGACATCGCAACACCCACAGTCAAACCTGCAAACCATATTAATGGACACCCAACTGCCTTCTCCTCATTGCAGCGCGATACCCGACGACGAACTAGGTCTGTAGGAACCCTTTTTACACGACGGCAACAACCCATCTCTAGTGAATTGCAGTATTAAAACCACCTTGAACGACCTCAGTGATTGAGAAATGGTCGTCGTCGTTCTCTTCTACGCTCTCAGCTTATGTACGAGAAGTATTTCACTGCGTATTTTTTGAGGATTATGAGCCGATTGAGCTTGCCGACGCTGCTCGATGTTAATTCCTTCTAGAATAGATGGTCGCAAGAGAAGGTCGCCGTCGTCACTGTTGTTGACGCTGCTTTGGGAATTTTGGAAATTCGAGTCGTGGATTTGAGATTTTGTTCTTAAATAGGCGAAAATTTTTGAAGAATACGATCCATCTTTGATCATGCTCAACATGGCGTCGAGAATTTGATTTGAAAATTTGGCTATTTCGAAGAATACGATCCATCTTTGGTTATGCTCAACACGGCGTCGAGAATTTGATTTGGAAATTTGGCTCCCTAATGGACCGATGAGTCCAGCGGAAATACGAGTGGGAATCTTTGGTGGGGGTCTATGATGCTGTTGCGTAAGCCATGACCGCCTCTTTCTCGAATTTGAATGTGTCGAGCCAAATCTTTCGGTGGTTGGGGGAAGAACATGAACAAGAAAGTCTTTTGAGTGTTTTATTTTATTTTATTTTATTTGTTTAATAAAAATTATATTAAGCCACATAATTAAAAATTAACACATTAGCATGTCACTTGGTATTCCAAATTACCACATCATCATTCCAGAAGTGATAGTTCAACTCTAGGATCTTTTGAAATTTTTTTTAAAGATTAAGAACTAAATTATCAGTTTTTGAAATTTAAGGATCAAATAAGAATACATCCTCAAATTTATGAACCAAAAATATATTTTACCCAAAAAAAATGTAGTGGGGTTGAAAAATTGCTGAGGATTGGGGAGTAAAAAAAAAACTAAATAAGGATTAAGAAACCCTACCGGCTAAAAATGACTCCACCTCCCTAACTATGTGCCTCATACAACCCCAAAAGGAGTTAGGGTAATGAGGGTGGTTTCTTAAAAAGGGCACTATGAAAAGTCCTTTAGAAACCTTCAAATAAAAAACTGATCCTAAAAGTTTTTAAGATGTCAAGTTATCTTATTTTTTTACAGTTTTTTGCCAATGGTATGATGTATAATAGTCGATGTGATTTTTAATATATGTGCTTTGACGTTGTAAAACCACTAATTTTAGGCATATAATTAAAAAAAAATTAGATGAGAGTTTTGCAATAACAACAATATGATCAAATAAAACTGCCATGTTCTACCCTTTTTTCAAAGGTTTTTTTTTTTTTTAGTACAAAGATTTTGAAAGTTGATCTGGCCAACGAAGCCACTAATCAGAAACTAAAAAAGATTCTATTTCTTGTTTTATTTTGTGTTATTTTTTCTGCTTTTGTCCCCCTCCTTTGTTGGCTCACCTCCCCCCTCTTGTTCTTCCATTCTCCTTAATCAAAGTTGCTTTCTTATTTGATAAAACAAAAAGAATAATGAATAGTGAATAATTGGCATAATAATGGCATGGGTGTTCATATTTATTCTAACTAGGATTTCAACAACTTGAATGTTGAAGTTTTGGGAGCTTGGTACCAAACAACGTTCCCAATTGCACCATAATTCCATCCTTCATCACTTCTCTCGTTAAAAAAACAAGCTTCTAAAAAGACTACAAAAACCAACATAAATATTTCTGAAATAGCCAAAGGGGTAATAATAAATTTTTATGTGATCTTATGAGAGTCTTCCCTCAATTTTATTTCAACTCCTAAGAAGATTTCATATTCCTTCCCTAGCTAGTCTCTCAACCTTTCTTAACCTCTTCTTCTATTTCTCTGTTCTCCCAAACTTCTAGCTTCTCACATCTTCTAATCTCTTCCTCCCTTCTCTCTTAATAAGGGGTTTTCCATTTTTGTTACATATTTTAGATTCTCTTGCTTATCTTTCTTGCAATTTCTTGGAATGCTGGGTTTTTTCTTGCATTTCTTAACTTGCCACTTCTTGCATTGCTTGTTTTTTTTTTTTTTTTTTTTTTTTTCACTTTCTTGCCAATTTCTTGCTCTTTCATACATTGTTGGGTTTTTTTCCTTGCAATATTTTTGTCATTTCTTGCAATTTGTTGTGATTTCTCGCAATGATTGGATTGGTAGTTTATTTTCCCTTACTTTCTTGCAATGTCTTGTTTTTCCCCCAATTTCTTGCAATGAATGAGCGATTGTTTTTTTCTGTATTTTTTTTTTGTATTTTTTGTTATTTCTTGAAAAAATATGTTTCAAATGGCTCCTATTCAAATGAGATTTCCGGAAAAATGTAATTTGTGGAATGAACTTGTGTTTAGTGTGTTAGTATAATCTCTAATGTATCTTCTCTGATTCTTTCTCTAGAGTAAGTAAACTTGATTTGAGTCTTTTGCTTTTGTTTGTTGAAAGTCTTCGACTTCTGGCTTTGAACTTATTGACGTTCTTCAGCTTTAGGCTTCTGCTGCTTGCAGCTTCTTGAAGGTTTCAAGCGGGGAGTCTTCAATCTTCTAACGAGTTTAATGAATTCTTGCCTCCCAACGAAAGGGTTTCTATAGAGCTTCCCATAGGTTTTATGTGGCCTTGAGCTTAATTAAATTTGAGCCCATTCTTTAGACTCGAGCTTATTTGGGCTTTGGGCCCAATTTTCCCAAAATGGGCTTGAGCTAGGCTGTCGACCCAACTACCTTAATGTATTTGCATTTATAAGTTTAGCTCAATTTATTTTAGACTAATTCGGACTTTTAGGCCAAATTATCATTTGATCTTAGAACTTCATCATAATTTAATTTGATCGGGCCATGGTGGGATTGACTATCAAGAACACACGTGACATCTTTGGATTTGCCAAAATTTCTTATTCAACAAATGCCCATTTTCTGAGATTTATGAACGAATATACATTTTGATGAATCTAGAAAATGTAGTTGTAACACCCCATATTTTCTAATACGGTCCTTTCATTAGATGCGGAAGTGTAATAAAACCTTTAATGAATCCAAAGAATCTTTCTAATAAATTCCAATAAAGACAAAAAGTCAAAACTAATATTTCAGTGAAGTAAAAAAAAAAAAAAACTCCACAATGATTTCAAAGAATGAAATAATGAACATGACACTAAAAAAGGTCCTTTCAACTAAGAAATCCTAAAAGCCTAAGATATCCAATTTCTCATGCTAGAATGCTACTCTTTAATCACTATCAAAATTGTCACTCGAACCTAGTTCATCTGAAAACATTTAAGAAAAATAAAGATAAATATGGAAATACTCAATAAGCAATTTTCATATCAAGTTGAACAGAAAATTCATGAGATTCATAACAAAAATTTCTTTCAAAATAAATAAAACTTTCAGTCAATCGAAACTTTCATTCAAAGATTACTTAAAAAAAATATCAAAAAGGAAAGATGATTTATTTGGGTAGCCTTCAAAACATATGTGGTTACCCATCGGTAACACCAATCAATCAATCAGAACATTCTATCAAAAATTGTTGATTAAATAATCAACTAGAACAATCAATACAATTACTTAAGTGCGGAGCCACATGAGTGAATGACACACACATGAACCTTCATTCCTAACGAATGTCAAACCACAATAGTATCTTCCCACAAATAAGCTAGAATCAATTCAATTTAGGCTACTAACTCAAATAAGCAAACCAACCCGAAAACAATAACTTGACATATCTAGATAACCCTATCAAATCAAATCAATCAAATCTTTTCAAAAAATATTCAAACTAAAACACATAACTTTCAATAAATAATTTTGATTAAAAAAATTTCATAGTATGAAAAATTTGAACTTTTTAGTAATTTTAATAACAAAAACAAATTACAAAAGGATTACTTTCAATTCAAAACTAGAAAATTTACAAACAAAATCATACTTTCAAACATTTGTACAAAATAATCAGAAGTCATAACCTTTCAATAAAAGCATAGCAAAATTATTGATTGTGAAACGGATATAGAAATTACTTACATAAACTTTTAGAGCATACAAACTTTCGAATCATAAACTTTTGAAAGGGATATGAAAATCACTTACCTCAATCAGAAACCAACTATTCTAAACTTACTCCCTCTAAATAAAGATCTCGTTTTTAGAAGCCTATACACAACCAATACCCACAATTAAGTCCATAAATTCTATCACAAGAAATTAAGAACTAGTCTAGCTATGAAACAATCCATGTACCAAAATTCTCCATTCAAAACAATTGTCTATTTAAAAAAGAGAAAATAGACCTTTTTTGGGATAAAAATCAGATTTGAGAAAAATAACAAAACTCTAAAAAGTAGTATAACACATACTTTTCATGTCGAAATCAAAACAATAAGTTACCTTTAGGGAAAATAATTATTTGGTAAACTTTTTCTTGTGCAAGAAGAGCCCAACATAGCAAGAATAGTTCAACTTTTAAAGAAAACTAAAATTGAATAAATCCAGAAAAATTCGTTAATGAAACTTTTTCAATTAGAACCAAAAAAAAATTTTGATAAAAATTTAAGCCAACAAAAAGTCTGAAAAAATTTTAAGACAAAAGACTTCAAATTCTTGAATAAGCAAGAAACCCTAAACTTAAACAATATTTAAAAAACTTCAATCCCAAATCAAAGAATAACTAAACAAAATAATAAGGGAAAAAAACAAACTTACAGCTTTTACAGGAGGAAAATACCCAAGACCCTTTGTTTTTCTTTTTGAGGAACCTTTTAGACCTCTAAAGAGTTTATTCTAAAAAGTAAGGGCTTAGAGAGATTTTTAAAGAAATTCTAAAATAAATCTCTTAAAAGATTGTTGGTTTTTTTTTAAAAAATAAAACATAATAATAAAACAAAAATATCTCTTATTATATCTAGAAGATAACATTAAATAAAAAATAAAGACAATTTATCAATATATAAAAAAATAAAAATAAAATATCCTTTTTTTTCGATTGTTACAAACACCTCACCTAATAAGCATTTTGTCCTCGAAATTAACTCATCTTACTAAGAGAATAATTCATGATATCTTTTTCTCATATCCTGTTCAATTTTCTAAGTAGCTTCTTCAAATGATTAATTTTTTCACAAAACTTTCACAAGAGGAATAGTTTTGGTACGTAAAACTCAGTCCTTTCTATTTAAAATTTGGACTGGAATCTCCTCATATGTCAAGTTTTCCTTCACTTGTAGTGCTTCATAGTTTAGCACGTGGGATGCATTTGGAATATACTTTTGTACCATGAAATATGGAAAGTGTTATGGATCCAGTCTAAAGCAAGCGATAAAGCCAAAGGATATGCTACCATGTTTATCCTTTTTAGAACCTCAAAAGGTCCAATAAACCTTGGGCTAAGCTTCCCTTTTCTCCCAAATCTCATAATTTCTTTCAATGACAAAACTTTCAAAAATATCATATCTCCAACTTCAAAATTCAATTCTTTTCTTCTGAAACCTGCATAGCTTTTCTAACGATTATGTGTTGTCTCCATTCTCTGTTTGATTAAACTAATAGCTTCATAAGTTTTCTGCACTAAATTCGATCCCAAAATCAAACTCTCTCCAACCTCACTCGAATTGACCAACGATCGACATCTACGCCCATAAAGAGCCTCGAAAGGTGTCATCCCAATTGTTGCTTGATAACTATTATTATATGAAAACTCAATTAAGTGCAATGTTTCTCCCAACTTTCTTGAAAGTCTAAAGCGTTAGCTCGAAGCATATTCTCCAATATCTGAATTGTCCTTTCTGTTTGATCCTCTATCTGAGGGTGAAAAACAGTATTGAAATCAAGTCTTGTGCCTAAGGCCTTGTCCAAACTTTTCCAAAACTTAGATGTAAACGTTGGTTCTCGATTATACACTATAGCGATAGGTATACCATGAAGTCAAACTATCACTTTTGCATAAATTTTAACCCATCTTTTTGATGTATAAGTTGACTTGCAAGGTAAAAAGGGAGCTGACTTGGTTAATTGGCCAATGATGACCCACACAGTCTCCAAGTCGAACTGTGTCTTAGGCAACCCGACCACAAAGTTCATCGAGGCATTTTCTTGTTTCCACTTAGGTATATCCAATGGTTGGAAGAGTCCTGAGGGTCTCTAATGTTCAATCTTCATTTGTTGGCACGTAAGACAATGACTTACAAAGTCGACAATATCGCACTTCATTTTTGGCCACCAAGATGTTCTTCGGAGGTCTTGGTACATCTTTGTACTCCCAAGGTGGATTGAATATGGAGTATTATAGGCCTCCAACATAATATTCTTCTTAATGATTGAGTCGTTTGGAACACAAAGACAATTACCCAACCACAAAACTCCATCATCAGTCACCATAAACTCTGATTGCTTACCCTTGTTAACATCTTCAATAATTTTATCAAAGCTGGGTTCAAGAGTTGAGTTTGCTTTATCTTACTAACCAAGGATGGTTCTATCACTAGATTAGCCAACAGAGACATTACGTCCTCAGTAGTCACCTGAATATGTAACTTTCTAAGATCTCTAACCAACTATTCTTAAGACGCGAGTAGAGCTGCTGAATAACTTGAAGACTTCCTACTCAAAACATCGCCTCCACATTAGCCTCACCAGGATGATAACTAATAATGTAATCATAATCCTTGACCCATTCCAACCAATGTTGTTGACGCATATTCAATTCCTTTTGAGTGAAGAAATCTTCTAAACTCTTATGGTCAGTAAAATTCTCACAACGAACACCATAGAGGTAATGCCTCCAAATCTTCAATGCAAACACAATTGCAGCTAACTTTAAGTCATGGGTGGGGTAATTCTCTTCATAGTTCTTAAGTTGTTGAAAAGTGTAGGCAATAACCTTGCTATTTTGCATAAGTACACATCCTAGACCATTTATGGAAGCATCACTATAAATCACAAATCCCGAGTCTCCCTTAGGAACAGTCAAAATTAGAGCAGTAATAAACAAATCCCAAGTCTCCCTTAGGAACAGTCACAATTAGAGCAGTAATAAGTCTCTTCTTTAACTCTTGAAAATTTTGTTCACAATCTTCTAAACACTGAAAACGTGTGTTCTTTCTTGTTAGATGAGTCAAAGGGGCTGAGATCTTAGAAAAACCTTCCATAAATCTAATACACTAACCAGTTAATCCAAGAAAACTTCAAATTTCTCGAACATTTGTTCCTTAAGTTCTCAAAGTTCAGCATGAGCCATTCTATAGGGTGCTTTAGATAAAAGTGCAGTTTCTGGCACCAAATCAATAGACAATTCAATCTCTCTATCAGGGAGTAATCCCAACAAATCTTCTGGAAAGACATCAGGAAATACAGAATAGGTATCTCTTCGATTGACTTTTCTTTCTTTTCCATGTTAACCACGCTAACTAAATGCCCCCAACAACCTTTCTCAACAAGCTTTTATGCTTTAAATGCATATATAAATTTTGAAAGAGGATGCAATTTACTCCTTTAAAACGAAGCCTTGGTTTGTTTGGAGGTGGAAATAAAACTTCTCTCTCTCAATCTATCTAGCTTTCCACTAAGCAATATCCACTCAGTGGGGGTTGTACTGAGAAAGCTCAACAAATTTTCTCTCATACCCTATTAGGTAGTGTATCTCTTGCTCAAACTTGATAAGTCCCACTCTCTTGTCTTGTCTAGTAGTAAGGAGAAAGACCTTCTCAAAGAAACTTTCTTTAAATCTTGCCCAACTCATGAGGTTCTCAGCAACATTCCATGTCCTACGAGCCATATTCCACCATTTGTTTGCATCTTTCTTCACCAAGTAAGAAGCACAAGCCACATTCTAAGAATCATTGCATTCCATGAAGTCAAAAGTCTTCTCAATTTTCTTGATCCACTCCTCAGTAACTATAGAATCAGTGCTTATACCATCAAACTCTGAGGGATGAAGCTTTCTAAACTATTCCACCACATGATTGATTTTATTATTACCAAGCAGCACATTTATTAGTCCTTGGGACTTGTGGATTGTCAAGAATTTGATCTTGCACTTACTAGAACCTTCACCCCAAGGATTATTATTAATTCTTCTTCTCGACATTATTCCACAAAACATATGCCAAACATCCTTTAAGGATATCCAAAAATAATAAAAACAAAACTCTAGTAGCTAACAAATATAAAGAAGCAACGCATTCTATTCACTATCGATCAAACCTAATATTTTTGCATGAACTTTCAAACTAACAAATCACTTAAAGTTATAGAGTCTACAGAATCCTATTCCTTAACTCTGATACCAATTGTAACACCCCGTATTTTCTAATATGATCCTTCTTTCACTAAATGCAGCAGCGTAACTAAACCTTTAATGAATCCAAAGAATCTCTCTAATGAACTCCAATAAAGACAAAACATAAAGTCAAAACTAATATTTCAGTGGAGTAAAAATAAAAACTCCACAATGAGTTCAAAGAATAAAATGTCGAACATGAAACTAATGAAGGTCCTTTCAACTAAGAAATCCTAAAAGCCTAAGATGTCCGAATTCTCATGCTAGAATGCTACTCTTTAATCACTATTAGAATTGTCACTCGAACCTCCTTCATCCATCATAAAACATTTAGGAAAAACAAGGATGAGTACAAAAATACTCAATAAGCAATTTCCATATCAAGTTACAAATTTATTTTTGTTCAAAATAGTTGAAGAATAGAAAATTCATGAGATTCATAACAAAAATTCCTTTCAAGACAGATAAAACTACTATCAAAACTTTCAGTAAACCAAACTTTCAGTCAATCAAAACTTTCATTTAAACAATAATTTTAAAAAAATATCAAAAAGGAAAGATGCATTATTTAGGTAGCCTTCAGAACATATGTGGTTACCCGTCGGTAACACCAATCAATTAATCAGAACATTCTATAAAAAATTGTTGATTAAATAATCAACCAGAACAATCAATACAATTGCTTAAGTATGGGGCCACGTGAGTGAATGACACACACATGAATCTTTATTCCTAAAGAATGCCAAACCACAATAGTACCTTCCCACAAATAAGCCAAAACAAATGCAATTTAGGCTACTAACTCAAATAAGCAAACCAACCCGAAAACAATAATCAAATCGAATCAATCAAATCTTTTAAAAAATATTCAAACTAAAATACATAAACTTTCAATAAACAATTTTGATTTAAAAGTTCCATAGTATGAAGAATTCAAACTTTTTAGTTGTTTTAATAACAAAATAAAATTACCAAAAGATTACTCTCAATTCAAAACTAGACAATTTACAATCAAAATCATATTTTTAAACATTTGTACAAAATAATCAAAAGTCATAACCTTTCAGTAAAAGCATAGCAAAAATATTGATTTTGGAAGGGATATAGAAATTACTTACATAAACTTTCGAATCATAAACTTTTGGAAGGGATATGAAAATCACTTACCTCAATTAGAAACCAATTGTTTTAAACTTACTCCCTCTAAATAAATATCTAGTTTCTAGAAGCCTATACACAATCAATACCCACAATTAAGTCCATAAATTCTATCATAAGAAACTAAGAACTAGTCTAACTACAAAATAAACCATATACCAAAATTTTCCATTGAAAATAATTTTCTATTTAAAAAAGAAAAAATAGGCCTTTTTCGGGCTAAAAATCAGATCTGAAAAAAATAATAGAACTCCTTTAAAAAGTAGTATAACATTACTTTTTATATAGAAATCAAAACAATAAATTACCTTTAGGGAAAATAATTATTTGGTAAACTTTTTCTTGTGCAAAAAGAGCCCAACATACCAAGAACAGTTCAACTTTTAAAGAAAACTAAAAAACTGAATAAATCTAGAAAACTCTCTAATCAAACTTTTTCAATTAGGACCAAAATTAAAACTTTGATAAAAATTTAAGCCAACAAAAAGTTTGAAAAAATTTTAGGGCAAAAGATTTCAAATTTTTGGATAAACAAGAAACCCTAAAATTAAACAATATCCCAAAACTTCAATCCCAAATCAAAGAATAACTAAAGAAAATAATAAGGGGAAAAAACAAACTTACAACTTTTAGAAGAGGAAAATACCTAAGACCCTTTGTTTTTCTTTTTGAGGAACTTTTTAGACCTCTAAAGAGTTTATTCTAAAAAGTTAGGGCTTGGAGAGATTTTTATAAAAAATCCCTAAAACAAATCCCTTTAAAGATTTTTTTTAAAAATAAAACATAATAATAAAACAAAAATATCTCCTATTTTATCAAGAAAATAACATTAAATAAAAGATAAAGATAATTTATCAATATATATAAAAAAAAAATATCCATTTTTTTTATTGTTAACGTAGTTCATTTATTATTATTATTTTTTTTGTAGTTGTTCACCTTTTAAGCTCATGCGGGCTGAGGAGCACCATGGAATTTAGGCTCTTGCGATAAAGAGCATTTACATTTAGATGTCCTCAACTCCATCATGGTTTTGATCATATCCTTCATTTGTAGGATTGGTTGAAATGACGAGTTTATATTTTACCTTTAAGGAACCTTCTGTATTTATGAGAACATAAAATTTTATTTTCATACGTGAAAGAATGATGTTATGAATCTTCTTGTCATCATTTATTTAACCAAATGTTTTTGTCACCAAGGTGTTCATCTTTTCTTTGTATCTATCGTTTGCCACTTTAAGACGATAAAAAATCGATGTGAAAGGTTAATTTTTAGTTGTGTGGAGATGCTTAGCCTTTTGAAAGCTGATGGTCGAGTGGAGAAAGAAAGTAGATATTGATTTTCTTCTTTGGTCGTGACCATGCTCATCTTCTTGAAAACTGAAGGTCGAGTAGTTGTAGGCTTGATGTGATCAAAGACAGAAATCCTTTGTTTGATTTCTTTTGAATTGTCGACATTTTGCATATATAAGCATGAGCTTTCAAAGCCTTCTTCTTTATTAAGAGGCTTTTTCTCATTTTAGGATTTCATGTTGAAACCAGACAACAACAAATTCCAGGGTCCAAACTAGTTTAAGCACACTTCTTGATCATGAAATGAACTAGAGCATATTTGACTGCCTGTGACAGCAACAAGATTAGATTGAGCTATTTCATCAAGGTCCAACTCAAGTTTTCCTTCTCTGGCTAACTTTAAAATTAACTCTTTTAGAACAAAGCATTTCTTCACTGGATGACCAATGACTTGGTGACACATACAATAGTTGGGATGATCAACTTTTCTAATTTCTTCTGGCCGTTTACACTTAAGGAGTTCAATAGTCGCATTTCCAATAGTGGATTTAACATGTCAGGAATATTAGAATTAAGAAAATGATATATTTCTTCTAGTCTTTCCTTGAATGTTAAGTAACACCTTTCATTTTCTTCTTGCTTTTCAACCCTCTTTACTTTTCTTTTTGAGGACAACTTTAGAGCGTCGTATTGACAACCATTGATTCTTCTAAGGTTGTTTCGGTGCTTTTTTTTCTCTTTCTTCATGTACGGTACTAAAATGTCTTTTGAAGGGATGAAATCCCCATCAGAAGTGATTAAACGCAGAATGCATTCAAGAATGAATTTAGAAAGTAGCATGCATTATGAACTAAAATATAGAGAATGAGATTACCTTTGAAGAACTCTTCTTCACTTAATTTCTCTGGATGATTTTTCAACAGCAACACGAACGTATGCTCGAACACTACCAATCAGTAAACTTGCTATTCTTAGGGATCAACACAAGCAAGATGGTGGGATCTCAATTTTGGTGAGGGAGTAGAGAACTTGGGATAAAAAATTCTCTCTGAGAATTGTAGAAGCAATCGATCTCTTCTGTGTTCTAAACACAGAAGTTATAAAAGAGAGAGAGATAGTGGAGGAGAGTTACGTTAACTCCCCACCATGCACGTTAACCTCTTTTTTTTTTAATTTAATAAAATAAAAATTAATTAATTAATTATCTCATAATTAATTAACTATATTATATGCAAATTAATCACATTAAATGCATATCTCTGTCTTTCAACCTATGGTTTTAATATAAATCATATTCATATTAAATTATTAACCGATAGTATTTAAATGAAACCCATTCATATAAATATAATTCGAATCTTATTCAAAAGCTTAAATTCTCACACATTATGGTTTAATTATAAATCATATTTATCATTGGGTATATATTATGATGTATCAATATACATTATATTATATATGTTCCCTCAAAATAATTTAAACAATTCAAACTATTCCCAAAATATAATTTCTTGCATAATCCATATCGAGCTAGCAAGTGGACTTTATGAACCTATCAGTTTGAAGCTCCAATGATAAAAGATTAATTAATTAAACTCTTTAATTAATTTAATCAACATTCAATAATTGTCGGTCAATCCACTAAAGACCGACAGCTTCACTCTTCTCACTGTAGATATATTTATGTGTCCATGGATTTAATCAATTTATAGAACCCTTCACAATTGCTCGTAATCACAGTTGGGTCAAATTACCGTTTTACCCATGTGCTACCTTTAACTCTTTAATTACCACCAATACCTCTAATGAGCAATATAGTCATAGTCCAATTATGAGCTAGACCCCTCTCTCGCCAGTGAGAGGGTGAGGCGCCTCATCGTTCAAGTCCCGATATCAGCTCTTAAGGGAGCAATTATAAATAAGTGAATTTCAATCTTGTATAGTTGAGTTCCTAGCTCCCTGTTCAAACAAATTCCCAAAAAGGTAGGCATATTGAGTCGGCGTATCCTGCCACTCTCACCCATACTAATCAAAGGATCTCCTTCACAGACAGGAGTTCACAACTGACTTAGGATTTAGGTAGAGTCACCTATGATCATCCTAGTGAAGTGTAAGTCTCTTTCAGCAACGGTGTTATACTGAGAGACTAATCACTTTGCGGTCTGGTCTTATACATGTCTCACATATATAGGATACCCCCATTCACATGTCTCCACATAAACATTTAGGATCGAAACGTTTGTGACACTTTACAATACTTGTAACAATCATAAAGCGGGCTGTATCCATAGTGTCACCAGGATAAGGCACCCAACCTTATCTATATACTGCAGACCATTTAGGTTATTCCTTAAACATGATCCGCCTATATGTCTCCACATACATGTTTAAGTTTCTCATAGCAACCTTGGATCTTAGTTTATTGAATTTAGTTTATACACATTAAATGTCAAATTAAATAACTCTTATATTATTAAATAAATAATTTGGATAAATTAAAGAACCATGAAGGTTTAGGGCATCCCCAACAATTTCCCACTTTTCCTAAAACTAGTGGGTGTACAATACAAATAAAAGCTAAATGTACAGTACATCAATTCAATAAACTAGGGCACAATGAATGCAAAACTCCCACTTGCCCTAGTCATGTTGATATGTGTCTGGTAAACCTAGACTCTCTAGGTGACCCTCGAACACCTTAGCCGTGAGGGCTTTTGTAAATGGATTAGCAACATTGTGC
>JAOANK020000013.1:1091901-1102520 GCA_026257165.2 Telfairia occidentalis
AAGCATAGGGATGACAACGGGCGGGGTCAGGGATGCATTCCCCGGCCCTGCAAGATACCCTTTTTTTTCTTTTTAATAATAGTTGTGCTTAAGTTTTATTCAATTTGTACCTATAAACATGTCAAGTTATATCAATTTATTCTTTAAATGTTTAGTTTCTTTAAATTGCACCTCAAACTTAGATCATAGGTGCAATCTTAACTTTAAACTTAAAAAAATGTTGCAATGTTTACCCTTTGATAAATTTTCATTTGAAAGATCATGAAAAAATGTATTCTTATATGTTGTTCAATGAATAATACATATAGATGATATAAAATTGATAAGACTTCAAAGAAAAATAACATTAGAGCTAGATATTTGTTGAAATTTTTTAGTCTTGGCAAATTATTTTTCAATGGCTAATTTGTGCATTAATCAAACTAAATTTTGTACAATTTTTTATTTTATTGAAATTAGTGAGTTTATGAAGATTTTCAAGTTGCTTTTTGTTTAAAGTAGCGGGTGAACATAAATTGAATAGAGAGTTAAATTTGCAACATTATCTTAATCTAAGGTCCAATTTAATGAAATTAAAAGTTTTGGGTTAAAATTGATACAACTTGGCAAATTTAGAGGTAAAAATTAAATTCTCGATTTGACCTCTGTCCCAAGTCAGATTGGGGATTCCCTGAGCCAAACAATTTTTTTTTTTTGGCCATCCTTTGATAAGCATGATGCATAAATTTCTCGCCTTTAACCAAGGAACAACCACATGCAAATAATCAGCAGGATCTTCGGCATAAGACTTGTGGAAGTCAATACACAATTTAATTCATCTTGGTGGTGTTCTCTTTCTTCAATCTTAGCCAATTAACTTTTAAATGTTATTTGTCAAATTTGGGGCTTTTAGTAATTTTGAGTTTGATGTCTTTAGGTTGAAAGTTTTGAATCTTTATGTAATTTTCTTTTGACTCATATTGGGTTTGTATCCTTGAACATCTTTAGAACTTTTTACTTATGAATGAAAAGTTTGTTTTATGTCGAGAGGAAGGAAAAAAAACCTTAGTCATGTTTAATATTGGTGATGGTTTTTCACTTAGTTTTTTGGATCCATCGTTGGATTGAAAATGTTACTGTCTTCAAAGGCTTTCCAAGGCTTTGCACCTATTATATTGAAAATCTCTCTATAAAGGATGTTTGGAATCCTGCTTCCAAATCTTGGGATGTTGGTCCAACATGCTGAAACGGTCTTTGTCCTACCATCTCTATTGACAAGCTGATTTGGCTTTTAGAACTCACTGGTTCTTTTGTATGGATCTCACAAACAACATTCTCTTTACAAAAGTTAAATTCTTTTGTAAAGAAAGTAAAATTCCTCTTATGGGAACTCAATCACAGATGCATCAACACACATGATAAATTACAAAAGTAGTTCCCCAGTTTCTCTTTTTGTTAAGCTGGTGCAATATTTGTAAGAGGTTCTTGGAGTCCCAAGGCCGGCCATGTTTTCCTCTCACGTCCCTTTAGTCTTTACAACCAAGTTTTGAACTTTTATCACTTCAACCCTTTGGCAGATTCTCCCTCAAAACTTCGACTTGAAGTACCCTCACCTTACAACCATTCAGGTTTGAAAAGAAGGTTCTATTGCTGCAATTTGTCCGAGCATTCTTTCGGCAGATATAGGCTTGAAAGGGACGGGAGACTTTTAACAATAAAGATATTACTTTATGATAACTTCTTAGAAACTCCCTTTTGTTGCTATCACTCAGTAAATGTTATGTTCCTTCCAACAACTATAGTTTAAACACTCTTAGCCAATTGGATGAGTCTTTTGTGATCTCCCGTGGCTTGGGTTTGGCTCTTCTTTCCTTTTTTTGTAATTTCTTTCATCTTTGAGATTGTTACTTATTAATAATAGATAAAAAAGAAAGGAAGAACATTTTTTTTACTACTTATTTTCAATTTTGAAATAGTTTTCCAAAATTTAAATACGGTACATTGAGTGGGCAAATAACCCTATTTTAGAATGAAAAACCAAAAGTCAAAAATAGAATTCAAAATGATTATCAAGCGATGCCTAAGTAAATTTTTTATTTCCAACTTGTGATCACTTCAAGCCAGTTGCCCGTTTGGAAATTTTGTTCTTTCTATTGTTCTGTCCTTTACTAGTTGTTTTATGGAATTGTCATAATATAAGACTTTACTGCCTCATTGCGTTGTCATCTTCAACTAGAATGTAATTCCCATCTTGATTGAGTAATAGGATTAAAAGGTTCAAGGTTTTCATGTCAAGATAAAATTCTATATTTCAATAACAGAACCATTGTGTTCTATTTTTGTAGTGAATAGGCAAAGGTGTAATAGATTTCTAGTTTGCAATTTTTATTCACTACAAGGAGACTTGTCTTGTCTTCAATCATCAAAATTAATAAAAAAATTCTCTTAAATTAAAAAAATATCAATTCTCCTTTATCTTGTTAATATTTCACATTTCTTGTCATCTTAAACTTTTTCCTCTCTATTCAATCTGCTCCTTTTTTTAAATTTTTTTTATAAGAAACTGAGATATATTGTTCAATCTGCTTATTCTAAGTATTTATTTTTGTTCTTTTAGGTACTTTTATCAAGAAAGAGAATGAGAAATCCATCTTTACCAAATTCTCCATTTCTTCTCCGCTCCCTCTTTAAAAGAAAATCTTTTGGTTCACAATCAGAAATTTCGGAAAAGATTATCTTACAGTCATCATCTTCTGAGTATATCAAGCAAAGCACCGATGCTTCAGCGGAAACCTCTTCTAAAATGGTCTGTCAGAGCAGCTTGGTATTTTTAGAGTCCACTCATGCTAAATGCGATTTCTCGTTGAATGCAGATTTAACTGAAAATAATGTGATAAACACTCTTCTAGGCAACAAAAGTGATCCCAAATCAGCATTAGAGTACTTCAAAAGGATTGAGAAGAAGCGAGGTTTCGTCAAGAGCGATGATACTTTTTGTGTGTTGCTTCTTATTCTGATGGATTCGGTAGAGAGCCATAAAATAGCTCAGAATTTACTTAATCAATTTGCTTCAGGAAATTCAGGCCCCTCTGCTAGCTGTCTTGTTGACCATTTAGTAGAGTGCATGAAACTATACAGTTTTCCATTAGATAGACAGGTTTTTAATTATTTGTTGAATAGTTACGTTAGAGCTGACAAATTTGAAGAAGCTCTTCATTGTTTTAATAAAATGGTAGAATTTGATATGATGCCATCAGTTCAGTATATGAATATTCTTTTGACTGCTATGGTAAAGAAAAACATGATTTGTGAAGCACGAGAGTTGCATAACAAAATGTTGCTGGAAGGAGTTGCAGGTGATTGTTTTACATTGCATGTTATGATGCGTGCTTGTTTGAAGGAAGGGAATATTTTGGAGGTTGAGCAACATTTTTTAGAAGCGAAAGCAAGAGGAGTAAAACTTGATCCAGAAGCATATAGTACTTTCATCCATGTAATTTGTATGAAACCAAATTCTGGATATGCTTCTTCTTTAATAAGGGAGATGAGAGCAACGGGTTTGGTTCCTTCAGAGGCCACATTTACAAGTGTTATTACTGCTTGTGTGAAGGAACGAAAAATGGTAGAGGCTCTGGGGCTGAAAGATGAGATGGTTACTTGTGGGAAGTCTATGAATTTGGTTGTTGCAACAAGTTTAATGAAGGGTTATTGCATGCAAGGAGACCTGAGTAGTGCTTTAGATCTTGTGAATGAAATTAGCAAGTGTGGTCTGGCCCCCAACCAAGTCACATACTCGGTTATGATTGATGGTTGTTGTAAGAATGGCAATATGGGAAAGGCATATGAGTTTTACTCTCAGATGAAAACTAAGGGTATTCGACCAAGTGTATATTCTTTGAATTCTATGATACAAGGGTACTTAAAATGTCAGTCTCTGCAAGATGCAATTAAGATGTTTGATGATGGAGTTGAGAGTGGCATAGCAAATGTTTTCACGTTTAACAAGTTATTGTCGTGGTTTTGTAAGGAGGGTAAGGTTAATGAAGCTTGCAATTTATGGGATGAGATGATTGTTAAAGGTATTAGTCCTAACGTTGTTTCTTACAATAACATGATACTTGGTCACTGTAGAAAAGGAAATATTAATGCTGCATGTAAGGTGTTCAAGGAGATGCTTGATAATGGTTTTGTGCCAAATGTAGTTACCTTTTCTATTTTAATGGACGGTTATTTCAAGAAAGGTGATATTGAGAATGCTTTTGGTATATTTCACAGGATGATAGATGCTAATGTTCTCCCCACGGACATCACGTCAGGGATTATTATCAAAGGTTTGTGCAAAGCTGGTCGTACTTCTGAAGGAAGGGATATGTTTAATAAGTTTGTTTCTCAAGGTTTTGTTCCTACATGTATGGCTTACAATATTATTATTGATGGTTTCATCAAGGAAGGTGACATTAATTTGGCCTTGAATGTTTATAGGGAAATGTGTGAAATTGGCATTTCTCCTAGTATTGTCACCTACACGTCCTTGATTGATGGGTTTTGTAAAAGTAATAATACGGATCTTGCTTTAAAGTTGCGAAATGTAATGAAAAAGAAGGGTCTTGAAATGGACATTACAGCGTACGGCATGCTTATTGACAGTTTTTGCAAAAAAAGGGACATGAGTAGTGCACGCGAACTGTATAATGAACTTCTTGGAGCTGGTTTATCTCCAAACGCCATCATCTACAATAGCATGATTGCTGGGTTTAAGAATCTAAACAACATGGAAGCAGCTATTGACTTACATAAGAATATGGTAAATGAGGGAATTCCATGTGATTTAAAAACATATACCTCATTGATGGACGGACTGCTGAAAGAAGGAAGAATTCTCTATGCATCGGATCTCTACTCTGAAATGCTTTCCAAGGGTATTTTGCCTGATGATCACACACGTACCGTTCTAATCACTGGTCTTTGTAACAAAGGACAATTTGAGAATGCACGAAAGATTTTTGAAGAGATGAATGGAAGAAACATGTTTCCTAGTGTTCTTGTTTATAACACATTAATAGCTGGGCACTTTAAGGAAGGGAATTTGCAAGAGGCTTTTAGGTTACATGATGAGATGCTTGCTAGAGGTCTTGTTCCTGATAATACTACCTATGATATTCTTGTCAATGGAAAGTTCAAAGGAGATCGGACTTTAAGTAGAGTTTTCAGTTTCTAAGTAGCTAGACTCACTTCTATATTGTTCTAAAAAGAAAGTACGATCATCAGGTATTCTGTCTCACCCCTATTTATTTATTTATTATTTTGCATGATGCATTCTTTAAGAAATAATATGAATTGTGAGGATTGTTAGTTAATGATCGACCATGATTATCTAGGTTTTTTTTTTCCGGAAGCATCAAAAGGTTTCATGTCTTTGATTGTCATCAGTTTTTAAAGATGTGTAGCCAAAGTCGAGATTTTTTAGTGATTGCCTTATTTTTTATCGGCTTTGAAATTTTGACAACCATTATCTTCATGTAAAGTCCTTTCTATATATCAATTTCTTCTAATATGTTGCTGATACACTATTAATGGATGAAAAGATTCAAACATCATGAGCAGCTGGTGGAAATTTGTCATGACTTAGTATTATTTATGTTATAATAAATGTAATGCTGGACTTCTTTGCCTATGTATTTTGTTGTAGTCATAATTGTTTCCGTTTTACTTTATGAATTCTTGGATGTATTTATTTCAATATTCATTCATTTAAATTTGCATTCAATTATTTTTTCATCCTACACGATTGTGTCACTAATTGCTAGTTAGCTTATCTTCGTTACATTCATCACTAAGGGATATTTCATATTATTATTTTTCATCTAGAATGTCCATTGACAAAGTGGAAAAAAAGCTCCTAAATTGGCGACACTCTTATTCATCGAAGGGAGGTAGGCTTACAATGCATGCAACTTTATCCAAACTAGTCAATTATTATTCGTCTCTGTACCACATCCCTGCAAAGTCGCCACGGTTATTGACAAGATCTTCCAAAGGTTCCTTTGGTCCGAAAGCAACCAAAAGGTATCGTCTCATCTTGTAAGGTGGGATATGGTGCAAGGACCTTCGTTGGAAGGTGGGCAGGGCTTGGCTTTGTGGACATTAAGTGATATGCTGTAAGCAATGCACATCGTGCTACTAGGGCTAACCAAAGAAGAAAGTTATCACCACTTCAATATTTGGAGTATCGAGGCTCGTGAGGAAGGAGAACAAGTGGAGAAATGAGCGTCCACGCAACATGTAAATGCCTAACTTGAGAGCTTCAATTTAGGGGATATTTAAGATTTAAACCCTAAACTCGTGTTTTCCATGTATTTTTCTTGTTTCTTTTTTTTTTTAATAATTTCATTTGTAATTTATTGAATAGTTATTAGGGCCAAGAATGGAGCAAGTGTGTTTAGTTGACACATTTTAGAATTTTTCAAATATCTTGTAACCAAAAGGATAGTTTTAGGGTTTAGTTTAATCTCTTTTAGTTCCTTCGGGTTGCCGATCACATAAGGCTATTTAAAGCCTTCATTTGTAATATTGAGAGATAGACAATTTGGTTATACATTTTGGTGAAATGAAAATGGGGAGAGTTCCTCTCTTTGCTCAAAACCTAGAGTATGTTGCATCCTAGTTTAGGTCGCATGTTGCTTAGTAACATTTAAGTTTGATTGGTCATCAAACTTGTGGAGTGTATCGACTTTGGATTGAAAACGAGTTTTCCTATCCAAAGGCTTGACTATTAATGTTAGTCATTTCTTCTTTTCCTAGACTGATCCCTTGTGTGTGCTCTAGGTGTTATCAAGTGTGTTTAGAAGATGCTTGTTCTTGCAAGGGTTTCCTAAGTCACTTGTGGTAGGAATGAACATATCATTAAGCTTAACAAACAAAGCTCTTTTAGCCCAATGGCTTTGGAGATTTCACATTGAGAAATCCACTCTATGAAGAAAGGTGGTAGTTGGCCAAATATGGAGCTTTCCATAATGATCTCAAATCAGATAGAAAGACAAATGTATCCTCTAAAAGCTCTAAAAATACATACTTTGTATTTCAATAAAATTTTCAAGGTCGGTAGTCGACAAGCTTTTGGCATAATTTTATGGATTGATCAACAAGCTTTACCCTCTGCCTTCCCTCTTTTATTTGCACTGACCATCTCAAATGATGCTTCTATTCATGAGCTTTGGAATATGAGCTTTCCTAGAAACTCAAAAGATGAGAATATCTGTGAATGGGCATCTATGGGCTCTTTTGTCTTCTCAACATATTACCAACATCAAAGATCATTGGGTTTGGAATCTTGAAAGAATGGCAGCTTCTCTACCAAATCCATGGTTAACAGACCTACCAAAGGGCTCTCTCCCATGAACAATGACATCTATAAGGAGATTTGGGACGATTGCTACTTGAAAAAAGATTAAATTCCTTTGGGGGCTTAGTCACATCTGTCAAAACACTCATGAACCGGTTTAGAGAAGACACCTTTTGATAGCTTTATCTCCAAGTTGGTGTAGCTTGTGCAATCAGGATAGCAAATCAAGGGGGCTTTCTTTTATCTGCTGTCCTTTTTCATCCAGAATTTGGTACCATATCTCTTTCAACTTTTAATTGGTCGTTGGCTCTCCCTTTCAAAATAGTTCACTGTATTTGCTTATCTTAAAAGGCTACCCTTCAAGCTAGAAAAGAAGACTTACTTATGGTTGCACATCAAGGGTGCCTTTATATGTGTCATCTGGACTGAGCATGATGGTATAGTTTTTCAAGACAAAGGAAGAGCTATAGGTTTTTTTTTCATGGATCGCCACGAAAATTAAAATTAAAACTCAATCAAATTATTTACAATAATTTAGAGCAAAGTTTAACTTCAATATCATTGGTTTGACAAAATATTTAATGACAACAAAAAGTTTGATAGTCATGGAACAAAGAAAGTGGTCAATAAATTCTTAATTTTGGATTGTAATAAAATATTTTTGGATAATAATATTTTATTTAAATAAAGCTAAAATTAATATATTTTGCAATATTTTTTATTTCTAAGAAAAACTAATTTATCAAATTTTTTTATTTGCATGGATATTGTAGTTTATATTACAATTTCTAATTATTGTTGTATGAAAAAAAGTAAGACGTTGAAAATTTATTTCCGAATAATTTTATCCTTATTGTTCAATTGATAATTTCAATGATGTAAGTAATTTTTAATAATTAATTATATAATTTTTTTTAACTCCACTATATCAAAATGTGAGATAATTGAGAATTATTTTTAGATGTACTTGTCCTTTAAATCATTTTAAATTATCAAGCCTACATGGATTCCTAAGTATAGATGACTACCATTTTTCTTCAGGTATTTTTAACTTAATTGACGTACAAGGACTTCTATTGATTGTATATATTGCTGTTGTAATTGCCTCTGCCCAAAACTTTTCAGTAAAGATGAGCTTGAGAAATCATGCACCTTATGCTTTCTATGATTGTTCTATTCATCCTCTCAGCTACACCATTTTGTTGGGAGGTATATGTCACTGTCTTATGTCTTGTCGTCCCATTTTCTGCACAAAAATTATTGAACTGATTGCTCATAAATTCCAGCCCATTGTTCTAAAGTACTTCATTTTTCTTTCTACTTGTGTCTCAACTTTAATCTTCCATTCCTTGAACTTATCATAGGCTTGGTCTCTCGATTTTAGCATGAATGTCCATACCTTTTTGGAGTAGTCATCAATGAGATAAAAAATATCTAGAGTCACTCCATGAAGGTATTCTTAGTAGCCCCCAAAGGTCTGCATGGATATAGTTGAGTACTGCCGTGGTTAAGTGCTCTCCTTTAGATAATTTCATTCTTTTTGACTTGCCATAAACACAATATTCGCAGAAGTTGAGTCTTTTCGTACTTCTTGGATAAATCAAGCCTTGCTTCATTAATTCTTGGAGCCTCCTTTCGCTAATATGTGACAATCATTTGTGCCATACTCCAATTTCTTCTTCTTTACTGCTCTATGAGAGTAAAACATGAGTTGCAGGTGAGACATTCTTTAACATTTATAGGTCATTGTGTTTGTCTTCAGTAAAAAACTATTCTGTCTTCTTTCTTAATTTGTAGACTTCCATTCAATCCTATGTATGAACACCCCTAGTTATCAAGCATACCTTTAGAGATTAGGTTTCTTCTCAGCTTTGGAACATACATCTCTTAATAGGATGTCTCTTTTGTCTTGAAGTTTCAACTCCACATAGCCTATTCCAACCACTTTACAGCCATGGTTGTCTCCCATGAACACCGATCCTCCATCTCGAGCTTTATAATTTATGCACCATGTCTTGGACGATGTCATATGGTAGGTACAACCTGAATTTAGGACCCGATCTTCCCTTTGGTCAGTATTTTGTTCAATGGCTTTATCCTCTGTGGTGGCAAGAACTTCCGCATAGTCTAGAGCATCGTCTTCAACAGATACATTTTCCTTTCCATGTTCTTTTGATTTCTGGGGTCATTCCTGTTGTCTCTTTTCTTTCTTTCCAGAAAATTTCTTTTGAAATGTCCTTCTTTATGGCAAATGAAACACTTATATAACGTTTTCTCTTTATGATTTCTCTGCCGTGGTGAACTTGCCTTTCTTGGATGAACTTCTGCCTTTTAGAAATAGTCATTCAGCTTCTCCATTTTCCTTAGTTTCAGATGTAATTTCTAATTCCTTGCTTCTCAGGGTTGTGATGACTAAATCACATAGATTGAATCTCTACCATACTTTAAGGCAGCCTCTATATCTTTGTAAACTTCAGGTAATGAATTTATAAGTATTGTTGTTTCACTTTCATTGCCTAGTTTTTCTCTTGTTTGAGCGAACTCATAGGTGCGTTCTTAATTCAACAAGATTTGCATCAATGGGTTTAGAAGCATGCATTTTAAAAGTGAGTAGTCTTTCTCTCAAGAAAATTTGGCTTGGTAGATCTTTTTTGATATATAGATTTTGCAGCTTCTTTCATATGTCATATGCAATAGTTTCGGCCATTACCCCTATCTAAGAACATGATAGAACTCAATTTTATTTATCAACAAAATTGGCAACAAGCCAAGGGAGTTTCGAGAGCTCCCTGCCTCTCCCAAACTCAAAATTGGGTTAACGAAAAGAATACACCAGCCCAAGACAATCCACCGCGGCTAATTATCCCCCCTCAAACACACGTCAGCACAAATCCCAACTAACAAAATTTCTATGGGACCCACTCTCTTTCATACGTCTAGGTATTACGTATTTCATTCTCTTTTACTTCCTACTACGTGAGTACACTTTGGTCACTCGGGGTCTATCAAAACACTGTTGGTCACATTCAAGGTCAAAGTACTGTATGTTATTTCTTTTCTATTCTATCTTTATGAGTTTGTGATTGATAAGTTTAAGAAGGATGGACACTCCAAAATGGGAGTGTCCGTGCCGGACATAGATACGTTCGGGCACGCATCCGTGAAATTACATGTCCTATTATTTGTTTATTTATTTGATTTTCGAACATTTTATGGACATGCCACAGACACGTTCATGAATTTTTCAAATAAAAATATCAATAACAAACAACTCATGGACACTTCTCGGACACTCTAT
>JAOANK020000013.1:1125591-1141997 GCA_026257165.2 Telfairia occidentalis
ACGGTTTACTTGGTGGATTAATAGGTCCAAATATATTATCATGAATTCATCTAAAAACCCAGGTGATCATTTAATTATCACTTTAGCTGGTGATGGCCGAATAATCAACTTTCTTGAGAGCAAACAACACATGATAATTTATTAGATTGAAGAATCTTTTGATTTTTCATGGATGTCTATGTGAATTATCAATACTTCTCATTATTATTGACCCAAAAAAATGATTCAATTGATTATATGTCAAATAGTAAATATATCTAGATTAATGAACTTCAAGTTTAATATTGCATATATTTCAATTACACGAATATTCGTGTATAAAACAATCTAGAAGAAAAAGTAGGTAGCTTTTCTAATATACATTTTTCATATAAGACAGTATATATAATATAGGCATACTCTATATTATCAGTATCTATTAATGTTTACATGTTTACACGTATATCTTTAAAACTAAGTAGATTTATTTTTTATTAACTAAAGAATAAGGTATTATCAATTGTAAATTTGTGCTCTTCTAGGCAAAATAATATTTATTTTTCTCTTTAATATGATATTGACTTTTGCTTCTAGCATTGTCAATTTTTCAAAATTTCTACTTTTAAATATATTGTGCATAGGTACACTATCTACCTTACATAAATCTTCATCATTCATAATATCTCTTCAGGAGATTCATAAGAATTACAACATCCACATATGTTATATTAAGTAGGTAAAAAGAATAATAATAATCTCTTCAAGAGATTTAAAGAAATTTGCAAAGTTTGCTTTCACGCATCTAATAATCAGTACCATATGTGTGATTTTTTCCTCTATTGGAATCATGATTTCGACCTTAACCACAATTATTAAATATTATAACATTCACTCCAAATAATGATGTTGAACTAATTGGTCGATATTCATGATTTTTCATCAGATGCTCATTATTTTGAGTAATCTCAAGAAGACATAATATTTGTTCATTTCAGTATTTAACAATCTTTCATAATATTGTCATTATAAGGGCATATTCCATATATGAGAATGAAACATCTTCTCTGATATATGCTCATAATTTTAAAATCACTTACTGATTTAAAATTGTGCAACTTCATGTGCATCTAATCAAAATGAACACTTATTGATTTGAGACTATGCAATATCAAGTACTGATGACAAATAATTTTGATCATTTATATCAAGAGTTACAACTCTATTTGGTCATAGTAAAAGTAAAACTATCACAAAGAGACATACTTATATAAAATTAATATATATTTCATGCAATAATTCTACAACACTATTGATAACTAACATGATAAAACATATATCTGTATATATAATACGTTATGTAATCAAAATCTGTAAACAATAAATCAAATATATACCATGTATATATATATATATATAATATAAAATACAGAGAATATATGAATAATATACTGAACATAAAATATAGAGATTACAAGATCAATATACTGCAACATAATAAGAAATTATAGAATATGTGTATGATGTCAAATGGAATTATATATACAGGGTATATATACATCATGCATAATAAAAAAATACTTTAACTTTCCAAATTATTAAACAAATAAAGATTTACTCATACTCTCAACACATCTTTACAAAACTTAAAATAGATCAAATAGTTAAGAACAATCATATACATAGAGAAGAAAGGTAATAAATAAATATTTGAACTAAATCAGTTAACAAAAATTAATATATATATCATGCTCGCAGATTAAACTTAAGAACAATATCAGGATAAATGAATAAATAAGCATAACATGCTCGAAGATTAAACTTAAGAACAATATCAGGATAAATGAATAAATAAGCATAACATGTAAAACTACAAATAACATGTTGTCATGTATAAAATATGGTGTTAACGTTCAACACACAATGTATATACAGGGTATGTAATATATATACATTGTATATATGAAACGTATAAAACACGTCATCACAAATAACAAAAATAAAAATAAAATCTTACCTTTAGCTAATCAGAAATTGTAGAGACTCATGTTGATAACGTGTTATTAAACTAAAGATAAAATAAAAACAAGAGAAAGCATAAGAGAAAGATAAAGAGAAGAAAGTAGAAAGCAAATATGATTCTCTATTGAATTTTGTCGTTGTGGTATATTACAAAGGCTTCATACAACCTCTATTTATAGGGTTGTCAAGATAGGGGTTACAAGATTTAACATAAATGAGATTTGCAACTCATGAGAGAATAATGAAAGTTAATAGGGTGAATTAATATAAATGTGTAACTTATGGAGGTTATGGGCATCTACTTTAATATTGGATTTATAACAAAAATCTAATTATTATGATTTTTTTCATTTCCATTTAATCTTTGATTCACAAATATCAAAGATAGACGCCTATCAAAGATAGACTTATATCACAACTAAGATATAGTTTATCTTCGATAGAAGTCTATCGTTGATATCTGTGATAGAAAAGTCTTTATCACCGATACTCTTAAATCATAACAAAAATTTAGTCTATCACTAATAAACGCTCCATAGAGATAAACTACATTGTCTATCAACCATAGACTTCAATCTCAGGTAAAATTAATACATCATTAATTCGCTTCAACTGTCATGTTAATCAAAATCGTAAACCATGAAATTTTCACTAGTTGTACAAGGATGTAATATCAATGATTGGCTTTTTTTTCATATTGATTATAAGTAGTTGAATACTTTGCTTTTTTTCATATGGATTCTAGAAGGCAATGCGAAGCTAAATATGATTGTTATACAGGTTTATTCTATTGAAACATATCTGATGTAATATGATGTATTATATATTCCATTGAATTTTATTAGTGATATATATCAATCACTAATTAATTTAAATGTTTGATCAGTTAGACTCAAATAATAGTTAAGATGTAGTCTATCGATGATAAACTCCTTTCACATATATAACTAATATAGGTCTATCAAAGATAGATTAAAACTTAGTAATGAATTAAATCTATATGTGGCAGAAGAGTATCACTAATATATTTAATATGTGATAAAATATGAAATGTGTTAGTTACCGATAGACTTAAATCCCAACTAAAACGTAATCTATCACAGACATTACCTCTATCAAAGATAAAATACATGCTAGTTATGAAAAAGGTCTATTGGTGACATAAGCATATCAATGATGTATTCTATCAATTATAAAAGTCTATATGTGAAAGGTGTCTATCACTTATAGACATAAATCACAACTAAAATGTAATGAAAGATGTAGTATATCATAGATATATGTCTATTAGAGAAAAAACTAAAATGTAATTTATCACAGCCATTACCCCTATCAAAGATAAAATACATGATAGTTATGAAAAAAGTCTATTGGTGACAGAAGCATATCAATGATGTATTATATCAATTATAAAAGTCTATATGTGAAAGGTGTCTATCACTTATAGACATAAATCACAACTACAATGTAATGAAAGATGTAGTACATCATAGATATATGCCTATTAGAAAAATACTACTTAGTAATTATGACTTAAGTCTATTGGCAATAAAAACGTATCAATGATATATTTCATCAGAGGTAAGAGTTTATATGTGAAAGGTATCTACCACTAATACATCTTAATTATAATTTAAAGTCTAACAGTGATATGGACACATCAATGATGTTATTCTGTGTAAACTATATCTTCATTGTGATTTTAAGTCTATCGGTGATATGCATCTTTTTTTTTTTTTTGCTTATCGGTGATATGCATCTATCACTAATAGACTTCAATTGCAAATAGAATGCATCATAGCCTTATTATTTTAGGACTTTTTAGACTTTTCTTATGAGTTGGGCAAATATTTTACTATATTTACAAATACTTTTTATTTGTACTATGAATGCTATTATTTTGGGTCATAGTGCTATATTTGTAACTGCTCCTTTATTTAAATGGCCAATACATCTTAATTATAATTTAAAGTCTAGTAGTGATAGGGACACATCAATGATGTTATTCTATGTGATAAACTACATCTTCGTTGTGATTTTAAGTCTATCGGTGATATGCTATATTTGTAACTGATCATATATTTGAATGAAAGATACCTTAGTTAAGCTAATACTTAGAAATGGTCAGAACTAGAGTCTATCCTTATCTAGATTTCATCAATTTAGGCCTTCAAAACTATCAATGGGCATCCAAGGAAGAACCCGCTACACAAACATAACCACTTAAACAAATAAATCAGTGAAACAAAAAATCACGGTGGACATATACAAAAATCCTCTCCAAGCAATATGCAATAGACAAAAGAAGCCCTCCGAAATAATTTAATAGCAAAAAGTTTGATGGTATCTTAATGAAGTGGGTAAATTTTTCAGGTCAAAAAGGAAGCTCAATGTGAGGAGAAAATTCCGTATTACAAGGACCGTAAAATGGACTGTTATCTTTCCACATGAAATAGAATACTCATTTATTTCACACCCTAGCCAGTTTTTTGTTCTCCCAAATTTTTGCTCTCATGTTTTTTGTTTTCATAAAACAGCTAGAGAGAGAAATGGGGGATAGAACACTACGGGATGCGGTCAAATTTTATGTTTGCACGAACAAGTCTTTGCTGCCTTCACAATTGCGGACAATCAACTTTAGCTGCTACTTGAAAGTTAAGAGTAACAAGATCTTGGAGTATGGTAGATCTGATATGGTTAGTCCATTTGATTCTGAAGGATTTTGCAACATGCAACCACTAAAGAGAATGCGATCAGAACATGTCAGATTTAAAGAGGAGATAACACAAGGTCAATAAAACAGATTTTCCATTGCCTTGTTGGTGAATTCCAGAGAATAACACAGAAAGAAGAGACGACTAAACTACCTCAAGCAAAATTCCAGATTCTCTTGTATCAACAAAGACAATGTGTGGGAGAAACTCACTATTTTGTCTTTACAAAATGAGTGGCCAGTAGTTTCGAAACAGTGAAGCCATGAAAGGAATCAACATCGAAGAGTTCTTTTAGCTTCTCATCACAGATTATTCTCCTTTTGTCAGAAGGGTCCTTCATGAACAATTAAGAAAAATTTCAGATGTTAAATGATCCATCAAACAAATATATATATATATATATATATATATATAGATCCATAACGTAATTTCTACGTTCGTTATCAACATTTCTCTTGCACATTTAAGCATCAAAATCTTGTGGAACATGACCAATTAGTAAAATTGTTCATTTTTACTAAACTTTTGCGTTCTGGAATATTAGTACAATTAAGACAACTGCACAAGAAACTTTTCAAGTTTCAGTCAATATATCCACCAATATGGCATCAACAAATTATTTAGTCAATATATCAATGAATATCAATAGTCCTCACTAAAATTTGACCAGAAACAAAAAACACAGCCACAATAGAAACATTGTGTACAGTTTTTACTGTATCAAGGAATTCTAAGATTCTCCAAACTAGAGCCAGAAATCTAACAGAAGAGGTTTTCTTTTCCTTTCTTGGAAAAGTAATCAAATTTCCATTATGAACAATAATTCTCAGAGCCTCCAAACTAGTTCACTAGATTGAACTGGCATGATGATTGGTGCACAATTACTGACAACATATATTATCGTTCGAGAGTAAATCTAATCATTTACTTATACGATGAATATTCTTAATACTATCCCATGTGGGTTTCTGTATTAATTCTAATTTACAAACCCCTACATGGGGATTACTAGTATGGGAGGTTATGACAGATTTAACTTCCATTTTCCTTGAAAGCTAGTGTTAGGTTCCTTCTTCAATCAAACTTCCCTGCACTCGGTAAAAATAAAAAACAACAAGCGCACAATAGCATAGAATGCGATTCTTGGATAATTTCCTCTCGATGTGGTTCATAAACGAGAAAGAAAAAATATCACAACTACAAGATAAAGTAAGAAAACGAGTCTAAGACAAACATAGAAAAACACTCAGATATTCGAGAGAGCTGATCCTCTCCACCAATTCCCAAAATTCCTCTCAAAATAACATGCAACAAGAAAAGACCCTCCCCTACACTAATAACGGCCCTCCGAGCTAATTTGCACATTCCCCCTATGGCCCACCACATGTCAGCGGTTCATTCTCCTTTTTACCCCCTCCTAGCGTATTTATGAAATTGGAGGCCTCACAGTACCATCGGGGCTCGAAGACACCTTGCCCTCAAGGTGAAATGATGGAAACTGACTCCAGATGACTTCAGCTACTTTCCAGGTGGCCTCCCATTCCTGCAGATCTGCCCAGTGCACCAGCCACTCTTCATGTTCTTGATCCTCTGACCAACGTATCCCTAGCACTTCCTTAGGCTGCAATATCCACTCATACTGATTGGTGAGATTAGGGGCCTTAGACTGCGCTTTGTTCTGCTCACCCAACACTTTCTTCAACTGAGACACATCAAAAACATCATGTATCGAGGCTTCAGGTGGGAGGGCTAAAAATAGGCTACTTTGCCAATCCTCTCGACCATTGGGTATGGCCCAAAAGATTTGGGGGAGAGTTTCTCACAGCGGTGTTTGGCCAAGGATTTCTGTCTATAAGGCCTAATCTTCAAATAGACTGAATCGCCTACCTCAAATTCCACTTCACGGTGGTGCTGATTGGCATATTTCTGCATCATGTTCTGAGCCAATTCCAAGTGCTCTTTTAAAACGACTAGAGCTTTGTCCCTCTCAATAAGTTGTTGCTCCAAGGTGTCATTAGTTGTTCTTTTACCTCTACACGAAATTAACAAGGGTGGTGCTCGTCCATAAACCACAGGGAAAGGGGTGGTGTTGATGGAGATGTGATATGTCGTGTTGTACCAATATTCCACCTAAGATATCCACCTTGTCCACTGTTTAGGATGCTCATTACAAAAGCAGCACAAGTACATTTCCAAGCACTTATTGACAATCTTTGTCTGCTCGTCGGTTTAAGAGTGGAAGGACATCTCTTCTTCAACTGGGTCACCTACATCTTAAATAATTCTGACCAAAAGTGGATGACGAAAATTTTGTCTCTGTCGGAGACAATAAATCTAGGAAAACCATAGGCTAACCACCTCTTGAATGAACACGAATGCAATTTCCTTTATTGTATAAGAATCACAAACCAGTATAAAATGGCCATATTTTCTTAGGTGATCAACCACCACGAGGATAGAATTCTGATAGGATGATCGTGGTAATCCTTTGATGAAGTCTAACGAAATATCCTCCCCAATCTTGTTAGGGATAGGGAGAGGTTGCAATAGCCCGACTAGCGAAAGGGCATTAGACTTGTTCTGTTGGTAGATCCCACATTGCTCCACATAGCGTTTAAACATCCACCTTCATCCTCTTCCAATATAGCTCCCCTGTCAAGCATTTATACGTGCGCAAGAATCCAGAGTGTCCTCCAAGCACCAAGTCTTGGAAGGTATGTCAGATGGTAGGAATGAGAGTAGACTTGGAGGGAAGTACTAACCCGTTCTTGTATAAAAGTCTCCCCTGTTGTAATGAGAATTTCGCCACACTATTTGAGTTTGTCTCCAACTCATTAATCACTTTCTGTCATTGCTCATCTTCCTCCACTTCCTTACAAATTATGGACACATCAAGGATTGCAGGGACGGTGAGGGGAGCAAACTCAGCTTGCGATGGTATACGGGATAGAGCCTCTACTACTTTATTCAACTGTCCAGGCACATAATGGATCTCGAAGTCGAATCCCAACAGCTTTATTACCCATCGTTGAAACTGCAACTGGATCTCTCTTTGCACCACAAAGAATTTTAAGGCTCGGTCCGTATAGATTCTAAACTTTTGACCCATGAGATAATGTCTTCATTTCTGCACTCTCCTACACTAACTTCCTCCTTACTCTATCAGAAAACCAATTGAAGAACGCAATCGATCGTTTGTTCTAAGAGAGGACTGCCCCTAGCCCTGAACTGGATGTGTCCGATTCAATAACAAAAGGGCAGTTGAAATCAGGCAGGGCTAAGATTGATAAGCGCGACCATGGTTTTCTTCAACATATCGAACGTCTCAGTAGCTTCCTCTGTCCACTTAAACCCATTTTTTTCAATAGTTGGGAGAGGCGGGCAGCTAAAGTTCTGTAATTCTTGACAAATCGTTTATAGTAACGAGTGAGCCCAAGGAATCCTCTTAGTTCCTTCAAATTATGCAGAATAGGCTATTGGAGCATTGCTTTGATCTTCTCCCCATCTGCCTCAACCCCCTTCTCAGATACCTAATGTCCCAAGTACTCTACACAGGTATGAGCAAAGTTACACTTCTTCTTATTCACAAGCACGGCATTGTCTTTCAGTATGTTGAAAGCGATTGTGAGGTGCTTGATGTGGGTGTCATAATCCTCGCTGTAAATCAGTATATCATTAAAAAACATGAGAATAAATTTCCTTAGGAAGGGCCTAAACACCAGATTCATGAGTGATTGGAAAGTAGCTGGCGCGTTGGTAAGTCCGAATGGCATTACTAAGAAATCAAAATGTCCTTCATGTGTTCGAAAGGCGGTCTTAGGTACATTGGCTTCAAACATCATAATCCGGTGGTATCCACTCTTAAGATTAAGATTAGAGTAGTACTTGGAGTTGTGGAGTTCGTCTAGTAATTCTTCAATGACTAGAATAGGAAACTTGTCGGCCACGATTGCCTTGTTGAAGGTACCATAGTCGACACAGAAGTGCCCACTTCCATCTTTCTTCTTGACAAGGATCACTGAACTGAAGAACGGACTTGTACTCGGCCAAATAATCCCGGTAGCTAGCACCTCACCAATTAGCCTTTCAATTTCATCCTTCTGAGCGCGTGCATATTTATACGGTCTTACATTAATCGGAGCTTGGCCTGAATGTAATTGGATCCAATGGTCAACTTCCCTCAACGGTGGAGGTCCCATAGGAAGCTCAAAGATGGAAGAGTACTCCGAGAGTAGATTTTAGACATGATTGGGCATATACTTGTCGCCTGTTCCTCTGTTGCCTCATCATGAATCAACAATCCACTGAACTCAATTAAGACGCCTTGATCCTTCCAGTCCATGTCTTACTCATCATCTTTAACGAAACATCTGCCTTGGTAAGAGTTGGATCCTCCCCAAAGGGTAATTGACTTCTCCCCCACTTGGAAGGTCATCATTAACGCACTCCAATCCACTCCCATAAACCCCATTTTTCGTAGCCAAAGCATCCCAAAAATCATGTCCACTCCTCCTAACTCCAAAGGTAGGAATTCTTCTTTGATCGTGATGTCTGGTAAGGTGATGGTCACCCCTTTACACACACCTCTTCCTTTCACTGCAATACCCGTTCCCATGACTATTTCATAGTTAAACGTCTGTGTCAAGAGTAGTTGAAGATCCACGACGCCTTGGGAGATGAAGTGGGTAGCCCCGCAATCGATCAGAATAATCAGTGACTTGCCCCCAACTATTCCCTTCATCTTCATAGTTCCAGGGGTCGAAAAACCTACCACGGAATTTAGGTCAAGCTCCACGAGCACTCCAACCTCCAAATTCTGAACTACTGCTTCTTTCTCAGGTTGTTCTTCCATCTCAATCACCTTTTTTCCCCCTCACTGACCAACAACACTAGTAATTCACGATTCTTGCACCGGTGACCCACGGTAAACTTTCCTTCACAACGGAAACAAAGTCTCTTTTCCCTCCTCGATTGATACTCTGCATCAATTAGTTTCTTAAACTGTGTTTCTTTTCGGGTCGGTCCAACCTTTTCAAGTAAGGTAATGGTTCGGATTGAGTTTGGTCCCAAGTTCTTCAGGGGTGGTTTAATAAAAGTCGTTGGGTCGATCTTGTTGGGTAGTTTCGCTAATGAGGAGTACAGGCCTTTGTCAACTTAGGCTCCCTCTTCCTCTCTAGGTCCAACTTAATAGTGATATTTCGATTTTCGACCAGTTGGCCCTGCTTCATTATGCTTTCCAGGCCTTTGGGCTCCCTGCTGATTACCTCCGCCCTAATTCCAACACAGAGACCGTTCATGAACGTGCTTTCCATGATGTCACTTGCAACATTTGGTAACGGTGCCGACAGCGTCTCAAGCTTCTTCCTGAAATCCGCTTCAGTTCCTTCTTGCTTTACTCCCAAGAAACAAGCTAATAATGTTCTAGCCTATGCAGGGCAAAAGCGCTCAAACAACCTCGTTTTCAGATCGTCCCACGACAGAATTTTTTGGCAATTCTTAGCCCAGAGGTACCAATCAATGGTGGACCCTTCAAAGTTGATTATCGAGACTGTTATTTTTTCTACATCCGTCGGCTGGTGGATGTCAAAGTATCTTTCCGCTCTAAATAGCCAAGAGTCGAGGTTCTCTCCACCGACATTTCCAACTTTTTGAACTTGCTTCGTTTTCCGTTTCCCTTCTCTCCCGATTGTAGGGACGATTCCCCCTTATCCACCTCTTCTCGCAGAGCATTGAGTGACTCCCCTTCTTCCTTTTGTTTTTGTGCTAACTCTTAAGTGATTGAAGAGCTCACCAACATTCTCCCTTGTTTCAATTCTGTCAACACGACAGCGATGGATCTCGGAGCATCCTTAAACTCAACGGTCAGTTTCTCCGAGCTCTTACCTATCCCCTATATCTCCACCTTCATTTCTCCCATTGCTTTTTTCCGACCGATCTATCCTTTCTTCAATTTGTCTTTGGGTCATCTTTCGTGTCTTCCCCAGATTGAACGTGCTTTGATACCAAAATGTTAGGTTCCTTCTTCAATCGAACTTCCCTACACTCAGTTAAAATAGAAAACAACAAATGCACAATAGCATGAAATGCGATTCTTGGATAATTTCCTCTCAATGTGGGTCAAAAACGAGAAAGAAAAAAATATCACAGCTACAAGATAAAGTAACAAAACGAGTCTAAGACAAATGCAGAAAAACACTCAGCTATTCGAGAAAGTTGATCCTCTCCACCAATTCCCAAAATTCCTCACAAAATAACATGCAACAAGAAAAGACCCTCCCCTATGCTGATAACGGCCCTCCATGCTAATTTGCATGTTCCCCCTATGGTCCACCACATGTCAGCGGTTCATTCTCCCTTTTACCCCTTCTAGCATATTTATGAATAATTGGAGGCCTCACAGCTAGTTTTCCAAAAATAATAAAAAATCACTATCAGAGTCAAAAGCTTACAAACCACAAAGTTAGCCAACCTATGAAGCCTCTCCACATAACCCAATACTTGAAACTTGAAAGGCTATCTTAGACCATAAAGATCATATTCAAATTCAAATAATTAAAGATTCCTCAACACAAATATTACTATTACCTATGATGACTCATAACTACCAATCCATGTCCATGCATATGTACAAGATAAAGGAGGGAGCAAAAAGGAGAGAGAGAGAGCCGAATCTTTTGAGCTCCTAATCGGTGTACTCTTCCTTTCTAGCCTCTTGTGCTCCTATGATCATGATTTCTATTAAAACCAACGGGCGGAATTTCTTAAAAGCTCTCTTGGGGTGGAGAGTATTCCTCCGTTGGTAACTTTTCAATTAATTCTAATAGTTAAAATAATAATAACGGGAAGTCCAAAAGAACTAAAACATTATTTATTTATAATAAGTTGCATTTTTAAACGCACAAGCCACACTCCAAGGGGAAAAAAAATCTGCAGGAGCTGAGGCATATAAAAGATGTCATCTAAGTGAATCCACATATTCCAAAAAAAATTTTAAACAATTTTAAAAGACGTCAACTAATTGTATATATGGAATATATAACTAAATAGCATGAAGATTATGGCTAAGTAAGAACATAAATTTTTTTTTAATAAATTGCATTGGTTTGGAGAGAAAATGCATGATAAAAGAATGTGAAAGTCAAAATGCAACGAGAAAATATTGATTAATGCAACGAAAAGCAACCAATTGATCACATAAGTGAAAGTACTAGCCATGGATGATGGATGAATTGGAGCATCTGATTTGAACTAATTTGTCCGCAAAAATACTAAAATCAAACATGTCCAAACTCGTCTTCAAAGATTTATCTATTAATCCTCTTAAGTGCTCAAATAATAGCCAAGCTATCCCTCACTCATAGTCATATAGTGTTACCATTCTATCAAAGAATCTTTCCAAAGGCCAACTACCTGAAGGTTGTTTTGCTTTATGTAATCCCACATTCTTTTCACAACATCAGAGCGAGACAATGCATTTTCTCCGGTACCCAGAAATGTCATCAGAGCATCCGAAAGTTGAAGAGGAGCAAGAAAACCAGATTTCCCTTTCTTTTGCCGCTTTTCCTCTCTTGCAGACTCATCTGAATCTGGAAAAGGAAAAGGCTTATTAGACATGAGAAGAACCTTCGGTTAGGTGTAAACTGGGAAAGATTATAATTTAAAAATTTTACATCTCTTATAATTCATTCTGAAGCAATTAAATTGGGCAGAAATTTATTAAAAGGATAATGTCCTTTCCCATTTCAAGAGGTGATCTAGTTCTAATAATATGCTATCTACACGAATTTGGAAGGCTCAATTTCTTGTTCTCTAAAAAAAACATTGTAAAAAAGCATCTCAGTAGTTCTTGTTCATATAACTGCACTTGTTCTAATCATATGCTAACCATCTTTCATAGAAAAAATGAACGAATGTACTAGAGGCATTCAAAAAGAATGCCCACACAAAAAAAGGTAAATTACAACAAAAAAGGACTCCAATCTAACAAAATGAGACATAAATATAGTTACAAAAGTCTAACAAACCAAAGCTCAAAGAGACATTGAACCTAACAAGGGACCAGCTAAAGGCAGGGTGAAGAAGAAGCTCCTCGATTATAGAACTACTCCCTCTAAGTTGGACAAAGTGAAAACCAAATTTGTGGAAGAAACAACTCCAAACTGACTGAGCTAAATCATTGCTCCTAAAGATGTGATCAAGATCTTCTGTTGCACCGCTCTAGAAAATACAAAAATGCATCCCAAACAATCTCATACTTTTGAGGCCCCCAATTACACTAACTTATAAGTGAAGGTTACGAAGGGCATTAACTAGGTGGTTAATTAGTGGGACCAGGGAATGTGTGTTTTGCTTCGTACTATTTTACTTTTTCTATTATTACCGCAGGTGAGGCCAGGGAGATCATTCTGGAATTTTGTGCATTTTGGTTGCTCAAGAGAGAGACACCAGCACTCTCAAATTCGGCTGGAAGTTTATGTTTCTTTTCTTATATTCTTGCAGCTAGACTATGTTTTGAGAACAACTCTCTAGCAATTACATTGTTGTGATTAATGAAAGAGTAATTTCTAGCTATAAACACTTTCTATTATTGTATCTGTGGAACTTGTGAGATTTTGCATGTAAATCAGCGAGGGGGGAGATCATTCTAAGAATTTGTGCATTTTGGTTGCTTAGGAGAGAGACACCAGCACTCTCGAATTTAGCTGGAAGTTAATGTTTCTTTTCTTATATTCTTGTTGCTAGACTCTGTTTTGAGGAGCACTCTCTAGAAATTACCTTGTTGTGATTAATGAAAGAGTAATTTCTAGCTATAAACACTCTCGATTATTGTATTTGTGAAACTTGTGAGATTTTGCATGTAAATCAGCGAGGGGGAGTCCTAACAATACCCTCCGTCGAAACACGATCCAAGGTATTAACACTTCGATGAAGGATCTGCCACACGAAAAATTTAACCTTCCACACAGAGAAAAGACAAGAACTCGACAGGAGGAGGGTTACCAAGCAACAGAAGAAAGAACTGCAAGAAAATTCTTAAGAGGGGCTAGAACCCCAAGACGAATATCCGCCTCCCGAGATTAACGGAGAACTCCCCAAGCAAAGATAAAAGGGCCACGATATCCGTCGTTTCCCAATGAAAAACAGACGACAGAAACCAAAACCCCGAGAGCGGGAGGATAGAAGTGATAATTTCTCAGGAGGTCTCTCCCCCAACTACCTATCGATTCCCCACAGAACACTGCACAAAAACAGAGAAAGAAGAAACTCCACCTGAGATACTCACTTCCTTGATCTTGTGAAAAAAATCAGTACCTGCAGATTGCCTACAAGGGAAGATAAAAGGACTTGGGAAAATAATTGGAAACGTTTTCCAGTAAGTCCCTTCTACTCTGGACACATGATTAAATGCATTTGAAGGACAATTACCAAAAATCTTTTTATGGCCTTTTTCTCTAGAAAGGTTAAACACAAATGACAGATTGTAAGCATTCACTATCTCTCTCCATCCCAAAAATAATATACTAGAGTGTGAAAAAAGCATGAGGATCTTAACCATCTCTTTCTACATTGTTATGATTAACTTCTTTATCAGATTCAACATCTCTTGGAGCTCACCGCTCTCAGTCGAACAGTTCAAGGAACAAAGATTAATAGGCTATTTTGTGAGAAAAAATTCATACATCGCAAAAATTGTAAAATAAATACTAATAATACTAATAATACTAATAATAAAGAGAGACGAAAAAGCCAAACAAGGAAGATACAAGAAAACCTTCCAAATGGCACAAAGAGAATATGATTTGTAAGTATTGAAAGGGCATAAAATTTACACCAAGAAAGAGCTACAGAAGTGATATACTGCATAAAACACTCCAGTGACTTTTCTTTGTTCTGGAAAACTGTTGCGGCTCAATCGCAAACAGGTGGAGAGGTTCACGTGTTTGGTGATGGTCTAGTCTCCACGAGAAAACCGCTACTTGTCCATAAAAGAATCCTACACGCTGGTATGGTGCAAGCCTTATACACTCAGACGATCAAATCAACCTATGAAGCATAGCTAGCCAGGGTTTTTGATACACTTACCTCCTATGACAATTATCCTTTCATTATATACGACACAAGGCCATCAATATTCTAGGACAACTCCTAAGGTGTCCTGTCATCTCCCATGAGGGGATGACCATCTTTAGGCGCACTGTCCCTCTCTGTCGATTGTACACATCCCATCTAAGAATCTAATCGGCTGGTAACATTAAATGCAAGAGGTCTTCCCCATCACTCAGTCTGAGGTGTGACCTTGGAGCCAACAAGGAAGGGTCTATCTATGTGAACCGCACGTGGCAAGTCCATCCCTTTTCTCCCAAATAGTGGCCCCCACTCCCCAATTGACCAGGTAGGGTGGTGGAAACCTTTAGGTCTCGATGGTTTCATTGTTATGTCTTTTTCCAGCCCACCTTTTCAAGTTATAAAATGATAAAAAAAAATAGTAATAATAATAAAGTAGCTCTATACTAGATTTTGGGTTTTCAAAAAGATGGATGTAGATATACAAAAAGTGGAGAGATCTCATCCAAATAGTTACAAAAAACTTCTCCAATTGGATATGAGATAATTGAAATTGTAATGACAAGAGGGAGAAACTCCTTCACAACAATATAAAGCTAAGAAAAGGATATTATCAGTAAGAGAAATTGGGGAGCACATCAGACTAGTTTTACAAGTTGTTCCAGACCAGACTTCATATTTTGCAGGAGGGTCTCTGTAGTTTCAATGTTAAGAAAGGATTTTTTAGAAGGTCGGTGGCCGGCTTTATTTCTCTGTTCTGGTTTGGGGGGTGCAGGGGCGTTTGAAGTTACTTTGTTTAAGTTTTTACTGAAGAAGTCCAAAACATAAGCCAGAAGGAGGTTTGATCTTTGGTTTGGTTGAGTTAAAAGTTTTATGTGGAGGTTTCGATCTGAAAGGTTGCTTTGAAGGATAAATTTTACATGTAGATTTTGGTTTTTTCTATCTAGAATTTTACACAAAAGCAAGAATTTTTTGGATTATTCCAGCTAGAATTTTGAATTTTTTGAATTTTTTGAGTTTTGATAAAAAAATCCTTCAGTATTTCTGAGGCATTTGAACTCCTGGAGGGAAATCAGATTTCTGTGGCTTCATTATTGTCAACTACTCAAGTCTTGTTTCTTTTGGTTGTTCTTTCGGTTTGGGTTTGAATAGTCTTTTTTTTAGTTGGGTTATTTTCATATACTCCTAATGAGAGTTATATGTAACCTTTGCTTGAAACTTCTTACAATTACAATAAAAAGCTTTTTTTGTAACCCGGTCTCAGAGGCCCCACCCCACTAATCTGGGAGCACTCGAGCCCACCCCAAGACGTGGCCCTGGGAGACACCCAAAGATTTGGAAAAAAATAAATAAATAAAATAAAATAACGAAAAATAAAATCTTCCAAGGCATCATATGTCAATTTGTTTTTGGCTAAGTATACGTTTTAGTCCCTAATATTTGGGTATTTTTTAATTTAGTCCCTATTGTTTGAAAAGTTTCAATTTAGTCCCATTTGTTTTACATTTTTCATTATACCCTTATTTAATAAATGTTTAAACTGGTTGATGATTGTTATTGTGAGAACTAGTGGGGAGAGTAACTTACTTACTTCTATACACTAGAGAAAGGTATATATAAGCATACATG
>JAOANK020000013.1:1155505-1181289 GCA_026257165.2 Telfairia occidentalis
TTTATCAGCGATAGACTTTTATCACATAGTGATAGACAGTCTATTAGAGATAGACTTAAATCATAACCTAAAAAAAAATACTTCATTAAATAAAAAGCAAATTTCTTACATTCACCACATGATTTTTTTTTCTCTTTCTGTTTTCTAAGATCATGTCCAATTTTTTGTTTGATTCTTTATTCAAGCTAAAAAAATTTAAAAACACATAACAATGTAATCAATATAATATATAGTCTATCATTGACATATTGAAGTCTATCGCTAATAGACTAAATTTATGCTTTTATTTAAGTCTATCAGTGATACTAATCTATCATTGATAGACTATAAATGGAAAAAAAAAACAGAAATGAACTTTAAACTAACAAGTTATAACTTACAACAAAAACTTATGGATCACAATAATTAAAAACTTTAAGAAAAATAATAATTAAAAAAACTTAAATAACGAAACATAACTTCTAAATCAAAAGTTATAGGCTAACAAATCAAAACATATAAACAATAAGCCAAATTATAATAAAAACTTATGAGATTTGAAATTAAAAAAATACTACACAAACTATAAAATTTCAAAACTTAAGTGTGATAGAATTCAATTAATCAGCCATAGATTTGTATCTCTGATAGACTTAAATCACAACATAAAATAAATCTATCATTGATAGAAGCCTATCGCTGATAGACTAAATTTATGTTGTAATTTAAGTTTATTAGTAATACCAGTCTATCGTTGATAGACTATATATATATATATATAAAGGGTAATTTTTTTGCCATAGTTACAATTTTTTTTTATTTTTTTGCTATAAATATTTTTATTTTATGCCCAATTGCTATATTTGCTATCAGCGCTATTAATTTTATACTTGCAAATTGAATATAAAAGTAAGACAATCAAAACTTTTTTTTTTTAAAACCAAAGCATATACCTGCAAGAAGTCAAAACTCTAATGAAAGTATATTCTATAATCTCTACAACACGAAACAATAGCAGCTAAAAATAAAAAAACTCTTCCACATAGCAACTATGATAGAAAGAGAAATTTACTTAAGTGGTTGCGAGGTAGCTATAGATGTATTAAACGATGATGACACTTCATCAGGGTGTGGTAGACAGCTACGGACAAAACTTCGATAGCTTCCAAAAAAGATTAAGATCTTCGTTTGGAGGGCTTGCCTTAACACCCTTCCAACCAAACTCAATCTTTTCAAAAGGAAAGTAGTGGAGCCTTGCATGTTCCTGAACTGTAAAAGGGAAGTAGAAACTTAACTTCATGCCTTATGGTCTTGTGAAAAGATTAAAGCCTACTGGGCTCTGTGGAGCCCGATGGATTATTTTTTAGATGATTCATATCCTAATTTCATTTCTCTTTTTGATAGGGTAGCAAAAATACTTGATCGGTTGGAGTTAGGAGTATTCACAATCGCTCCCTGAATGTTGTAGAATGCCAGAAATCGAGTGGAATGACATTTTAGTTTAGGTTTCTAGAGACATCCAAACCGACCTTCCAACCGTGGTTTAATTGAGTTTTTTTGTTCTTCTGTTTTTTAATACCTGTACTCAAAAAAAGAAAAAAACTATTGGAATGACATTTTAAAAAACAAGTAACAAGTAATTAATCACATCTAGAAATCAAGCTGACGCAATGCATGCTCACATGTATATTAATGATTAGCCTAATAATATTTGAATAAACTGAACTAAAATAAAATTACAACTGTGAATTACCTAACAAAAAAAAAAGAGAAGATAATAATTTTAAAGGCAGTTGCAAATATAGCACTTTGGCCAAAAATAATACCATCCACAGCACAAATTGAAAGTATTTGCAAATTAAATATTGCAAAATATTTGGCCAGCTCATGAGAAAAGTCTAAAAAGCCCTAAAGTTATGCCTATGATGTATTCTATTTGTGATTGAAGTCTATCAATGATAGATAGACTTCACTGATAGACTTAAAATCATAGCGAAGATATAATTTATCACGGATAGAATACATAATTGATACATTTCTGTCACCAATAGACTTTAAATTATAAGTAATATGTAGTTTGTCTCTAGTTGATATAAGTTTATCAGTGATTATCACATATAGACTTTTATCACAAATAGAATATATCATTGATACGCTTATGTGGCTGATTGACTTAAATCATAACTAAAATGTAGTCCTTCTCTAATAGGCATATTTCCGTCATAGGCACCTTTCACATATAGCTTGACTTTTATAACAGATGAAATACATCATCGATACACTTTTGTCACTATCTCTTATAACAAATAGAATACATCAGTGATATGCTTCTGTCACCAATAGACTTAAATCATAACTAGCATATATTATATCTTTGGTAGGAGTAATATCAATGGTAGACTACATATTACTTATGATTTGAGTCTTGACACCTTTCACAGATAGACTTTTATTACAAATTGAATATATCATTGATATTCTTCTGTCACACATAGACTTAAGTCATAACTAAGCTATCATCTATCTTTGATCGACTTATATCGACAATATATGTGATAGAAGCCTATCACCGATAGACTACATCTTATATATCATTTGAGTCTAACTAATCAAACATTTAAATCTATCAGTGATAGATATCTATCACTGATAAAATTCAATAGAATATATATAGAATACATCATACTACATATGATATGTTTCATTAGAATAAAACTATATAACAATCACATTTAACTTCACCTTGTCTTCCACAATCCATATGAAAAAAAGTAAAGCATTCAACTACGTATAATCAATATAAAAAAAGTCAATCATTGATATCACATCCTTGTACAACAAGTGAAAATTTTTATGTTTTACGATTGTGATCAACACGACAATTGAAGTTAATTAATGATGTATTTTACCTGAGATTGAAGTCTATCACTAATAGACTAAGATGTAGTCTTATCTCTGATGAGCTTCTATTAATGATAGACTAAATTTTTGCTGTGATTTAAGTCTATTAGTGATAGACTGCTATCAGAAATAGACTATATCCTAGTTGTGATATAATTATATATGTCTGTAACTAATAACTGTAAATCAATGGTAAAATGGGAATCACGAAAATCATAATAATTAGATTTTAAAAGTATTTCCATATTTGAAAAATCTTATTTTAGGTGCTATATTTGCAAATATGACCATTAAAATAACTACTCATTATAATTTCACACAATTTTATAAGCGAAGCAGTAAAGCATACACAGGATAAGCCTAGAAGATAAACATATGAATCTCAGTGAGGCATACCGAGAAGTAGCCAAACAAGAATCAAATGAAAGGAAAAAAAAAAAATTAGCGCATTCCTGTTTGGCAGCAAGCATACTTACTCTGATGCAAAAGACCTTGCCCCAAATATTTATTGCAACAAGAACCTAAAAAGAAAAAAGAAACCTTCAAGATGGATATGGTAATGGGAGAAAATCATTGTTCTGCGTAGGAAACAAAAATTAAGGGGTGAATCTGATACTACTGATGGAGTACGGTGGAAAGTTTATCGCAGGCGATGTGTAATCAAACTAATAATTTGATGCAAGCAAACTCTACTTGCTGAATCCAGAATAAGCCACCAAGCCAACCACAACACCAAAAAGTTACCCTGAGTTCTAACGACATAAGAACTCTAGCAAATTGATTTAGAAATCCATTGGTATATGCAATCCTCTAGGACCCACAAACTAAAACCCAAATGTCAGTTAAAAATAACTCAAGGGTTGGGGATAAATTACATTTCAAAGATGGTGGTTGGATTATAGATTTAGTTTTAAAATAGCTTGCAAAGCCACGCAAAAGTACAAGTGTACACTTAAAAATTGTAGTAATGCAAGGTCGATCCACAAGAATAAGTTAACAAAATTAACCTTAAAACTTATTGTTTCGGAGAATGAGAGTAACCAACTTTATAGGTTTTAAAAGACTAAAAATAATAGAATTTACTCCAAAATTAGCTCACAGGAGTTCAAAAACAAGTTATGAAATAATGGTTAAAAACAGGCGCTGGTTAGTGAAATTGGTAAGGTAATTGCTACAGGATGCTACAACATTTTTTACGCTGCCTTAATAACACAGAACAACCCTTATTCTTTTTCCAAAGCTATATATCTAAGTCCATTTCCATGTTCTTTTTGCCTGCAATCTCTGGTGTTCTTTTGATGTGCATTAGGAGAGGTTATTCCTAACTCTCTCTCAAATCTATTAGATAGATTATGCTCATGAGAATGTTGATAGTTCTATTAATACTACCATTTTCAAGTTCATATTAAAAAGAAATTGTAGAGGTGGCCAAGCAATACAATTAGTTCAAAAATTCAAGAACCAACATCCATTAAAAAGAACAGCTAAAGGCTGCTATAACACTTTGAAAGCAAGTCAGCAAATACAAATCCCTAACCCTTGCCTTAGGTTGTTTAGTTCATACTTAAAAGAAAGAACAACAAAACAATTGGATTAAACTAAACATGCTTAATCAAAGGAAGTAACTCGTAAGTGGAAGGTTACAAATAAGACATAAAAATAAATTTCTAGCTAAAGAGAAATGAAAATAAAGTAAAAAGAATTGGAGGGAGAGGTTGAAAAGAGTCCTCTTTCCAAAAGTTTCTTCCCAAGAGAGGTCCATTTCTTTTCCCCTTTCCTTCTTCAGCAAAGATCCTCCGGGGGAGAAAATAAATTTTGTTGTCTTCAATAGCCAAAAAGGAAAAACTGCTTGATGTCTGTATATGGAGGCATATACAGTTGGACAACACTTGATGGCTGATTTGGTTGATAAAATCCACGTGTAATGCTTTCCTTGGCTTCTCTAAGCTTGATTGAGTACTAATGCCAGCTCAATTAATGGGCTACCACATCACTGACCCTTCACTTCCATCTCAATAATGCCACAAGAAAAATTCTTCTGTCCATAGCATGCTATAGCGAAATTAGCAGTTATCACATATCAATCATGTATTTTTCATAAAGCTCATGTAATCAACCAATAGTTCAATCATCCCCAATTCATTAGTTCAAATTAAAATACAAGTGATAAGCCATAGAAATTTAGGCCAAGGAAAGCAATAAGACAATGATTGGCATAAAACTCAACCAAAATGAGCTACTCTTAACTCTTATTGTAAGAGTTAACAAACCCCGAACCTTAAACCATTACTCGTCCCTGAGTAATACCTAAACTTTTCCTAATTCAATTCTATTGCCCTGTTTTGTACTTGAATTAGTTGGTTAGAGTTGGCATTCCCATCCTTAAGCTTCACTTCCCAAGCCTTCAAGTACACAACTTTCTCACTCCCCATAAACTCCTACTGCTTAAACCTGACTTTTCTAAACAAAATAGATCATCCTTCAATTAAATTCAACAACATTTTTGGAAATTTTTTCTATTGCTAAATTCATTTGAGGGGAGCTCCTATCACATATTCTTTGTGAAGCCCACAGAAGCAGCACATTACATCTTCCACAACTTCAGCTTACCTACAACATAATTACATCAGGGCACAATGGAATCCAATTTGGGCTTATACCTTTTTTTTTTTTTTCTTTGAGCTTAGAGGGGGCTAATACATTACATAGCCCTTTGGGCTTTATTTACAGTACTTAGCCCTTTGAGCTTTTTATTTGATTTTTCTGTTGCAATGCATAGCCTTTCCCCTTTTCTTCAGCTTTGCTTTTTTTTTTTTTTTGCATCTGATCAATATATGCTGACTTTGTTTTGGCTTATCCCTGCTTCCTAGGCACTGAATATCCAACTACGGGCAGCCTATCTATCTTAGGTTGATACTCACTTTCAGAAAGGAGAAGTATGTGTAGAAGTTCCAAAAGCGAAAGGCCACACCCCCAAACTTGAGGATTTCATTGTCCTCAATGAAATACTGCCCTGATAAGCTGAAGCATTAGGAAAAACAACAGCTGATAAGGGGAAAAACCTCATGCAACCCTCAAATTGCCTAGACTTTAGGAAAAATTTCATAAGGAGGATCCTATCCTCTAATGGAGTGTAGTTCTATAAGGCTTAGTTAAAACAGATACCACAGTAGGAAGATACTTTGTATTAACAAGGTTGGGTTGTTTGGGATTAGGAGGATATTCATAAAGATAGAAGCCAACTCAACCAATGAATTTATTTCAACTTGAGGCAATAAAAAGTGAACTAGAAATTAAAAAAGAAAATAATAAAATAGGAACAAAGGTAGTACAAGCAGGATGAAGAGGGGAAAGCAAATTGAAGTGGAGAATTTAAAAGAAAAGTGCATAATATGTGGCATTTTTCTTTCCTAAATAGAGATAGTAAAAACTGAGAAGAATAACAACAAACAACAGTTAATAGCACTGGCCTTCACCAACAGGCCCTACAACATTTCAATCAAATAACAGGCAGAAAAGTAAAGTAAAGGAAGCAGGAAAGCAAGGGACAAAGACTCTTCCTTAATCATCATTCTCATCATCAGGAGCTTCTGCGGGAGTCTAACTATTCAGAATATCATTAGAGAAGTGAGGGAAAGAAGGATATGAATGTGTGAAGTTGACTTGCATGGCCCTCCGGATTGCTACATCCCTATGATGAACATAGTCCCAGTAAGTGTGCTGTTGGGATTCAGAATAGCTCATACACTGTAGCATGGTGGCCTACTGATCCATCAGAGTGTTGATTCCTGTCAGCACATTAGTACACCTCCTCCAAGCATCCTCCTTTGTCAGCCTTGCTACTCTTATGTGGTCAATTCCCCTATTTTCTCCCAATGGCTCCACATTATCGTCCAAGGGAACCCCTGCTTGCAGGCAAAGTGATGTTATTGTATTAGGGAAAAATAGTTTCTCTATTGTCTTGCTGGAACAATTGTAGATTTCTCTAGATATGAGGCAGTCTACATCTACTCCCATTTCTTCCATGATGGCAAAGATGAGGAGTACTCTTTTAGCTGAAACACTAAAGTCGTGGGTTGTGGGGAGGATTTTGTGCTTGACAAAGTAGAGCCATAAGTTAGCTGCTGGTTTCAGGTTAGCTCCAAAAAGAGTTTTCTTTCCTTCCTGAAATGCTCCATTGAGCTCCTTCTATGCCTACTGATCGTAATGCAGCATTAAGTTTAGTTACATCAATCCCCTTTGCCAGCTCATTGAAGACTGCTCTTGGTAAGTTGGGGAGGTTGTAGATGACATTCACAGCTTCTGGAGACCAGTCTATGATCTTTCCTTTCACTATCAGTTGAAAACCCTCATCTGCATTAATGTTAACATAAAACTCTCTCACCAACTCAAGGTATACATGTCCAGGATTGGCACTGAAGGTGCTCCAATTATGTTGCACAATAGTGGAGGAAATAGATGTAGATAGGTCCTACAAGGTCATCTCAAACCCCATTTCCATTAGAAATTTTCTCTACCGCAGCTCCTCATACCTTACCTATGGTCCAACTTTGGTGATTTTTTCAATGCTCTCCATATCTTCCTATTGCTGAACCAAAGGCTTTTTTCCTTAGATTTCTTCTGTTTTGCTTTAGATTTTTGTGCAGGGGCTATAGGTTGAGGCACTTCCTCTAGGATGGTTTTTTTTGGCTCACAAGGGGCTACTGTTTACTCTATAATGACTTTTCCTTTGGAGGAACGAGTTTGCCTAACTGAAGGGGGTGGGCTGGATGGGGGAGAGCTAGTCTCAACAACTTTGTTTTTCTAAGTTCTGAAACCCCAATTCATTTAGCTGCAGTTTCCTAAGTTCTCCTCTAGCATCATTTGTCAAGTTTAATTCCTTGAGTGCCCAAAAAGCCTCATGCTCTAACTTTAATGGCAAATGACAAGCCTTGCCATATTCTATTCTACAGGGAGACATCCCTAGAGACATTTTATAGGCTGTTCTGTAAGCCCACAAGGAATCTTCTAGCTTAACGACCCAATCTTTTCTATTTGGTTCAACTACCCTTTCTAAAATCCTCTTAATCTCTTTGTTTGAGACTTCTGCTTGTCCATGAGATTGAGGATGATAGGGGATAGCTATTTTGTGCTTGACATTGTACTTGAACAACATTTTGGATAGTAACTTATTCATAAAATGACTCCCTTCATCACTGATGAGTGTTCTGGGAGTGCCAAACCTTGTAAAAATATTCTTGTGAAGGAACTTCAGGACTGTCTTCGCATCATTGTGGGAGAATGTTGTAGCTTCTACCCATTTGGATACATAGTCACAAGCTACTAATATGTAATGGTTTTCAAAAGAAAGGGGAAATGATCCCATGAAGTCTATTCCCCACACATAAAAAATCTCTACCTCCAGCATCATTTGTATTTCATCTCTTTTTCCAATGTTGTCTACTCTTTGACATCCGTTACATGTTTTACTTAGGTGATGAGTATCTTTAAAAATAGTAAGCTAGTAATAACCACTTTGGGACACATTTGGTGTTGTTCTTTACCCTCCAAAATGACCTCCATATGGGGACTTGTGGCAATGGTCTAGGATGAATGGAATTGCTTGTTCAGCCACACGTCTCTTAAAGATTCCATTTGCAAAATACTTGTACATATAAGGCTCATCCGAGTAGAAAATTTTTTCATCATTTTTGAACTTCTTTATTGTTAGGGGATTAAGTCTGGTGGCTGAATCCACATGCTAGATAATTAGCTAAGTCTGCAAACCATGGGGTTGAGTGGTAAGAAGTTGTTTGAATGGTAAGAGCTGCTCATCAAGGAAATTTTCTTTTATCTCCAGCTTGTCTTGGGTTTTTTCTATTCCAGAGAGATGGTCTGCTATAACATTCTCAGTCCCCTTTTTGTATTTAATTTCCACATCAAATTTCTGTAAGAGTAATATCCACCTAATTAGTCTGGGCTTGGCATCCTTCTTATTAAGAAAATACTTGAGGTGCAACATGATTAGTATGTACCACAACCTTAGTGTCTATCAAATAAGCTCTGGATTTTTCAAAGGCAAAGACCACAGCTAATAAATCTTTTTCTGTGGTTGTGTAATTGAGCTGAGCTTCATTCAGGGTGCGACTGACATAATAGATTGGGTGAATACTCTTTTCTTTCTTTTGGCCTAGCATTGTCCCTGCAACAAAAACACTGGCATCACACATAAGCTCAAAAGATAGCTTTGAGTTAGGGGCTGACATAATAAGAGTGGCTATGAGTGCCTTCTGTAGAGTCTTGAATGCTTCCTCACAATCATTCCCAAAATGGAATGGTCTGTTGACTTCCAAACAAGTTGCATAATGGCTTGGATATTTTGGAGAAGTCCATTATGAACCTTTTGTAAAAAACATGTCCTAAAAAATTCTAATGCCTTTTACTGAACTAGGTGGTTCCATTTTCTCAATTACCTCCACTTTGGCTTTGCCCACTTTAAGCCCTTTCTTAGAAACCTTGTGCCCAAGCACAATGCCTTCAGTCACCATAAAGTGATATTTTTCCCAGTTAAGTACCAAGTTAGTTTCTTCACACCTTTTTAGTACTTTTCCCAAATTGTTCAAGCATGTGGCAAACTTCTCTCCAAACATCGAGAAGTCATCCATAAACACTTCCACCATAGATTCTACTAAATTTGAAAAGATGACCATCATACACCTTTGAAATGTAGCTGAGGCATTGTAAAGTCCAAATGGCATTCTTCTAAAGGCAAAAGTGCTATGGGGATAAGTGAAAGTAGTTTTCTCTTGAGTAACTGGTGCTATGGTAATTTGGTTGTACCCATAGTATTCATCAAGGAAACAGTAAAAATCTTGCCCAGCCAAGCGGTTCAGCATTTGATCAATGAATGGTTAAGGGAAGTGGTCATTCTTTGTGGCTTTATTTAGTCTCCTGTAGTCCTACAAACTCTCCAGCCAGTGACAGTTCTTGTTGGGATCAGCTCATTTGTCTCATTGATCACTATCGTGATTCCCCCTTTTTGGTCACACATTGTACTAGGCTAACCCAATTACTATCAGCAATAAGGTATATGATACCTGCATCTAGCTACTTTATAATTTCATTTTTCACTACCTCTTTCCTGGCTGGGTTAAGTCTTCTTTGCTGCTCAATTGGTTTGAAATTCCCATTTTCTAGGTTGATTTTATGCATACAATAGGATGAACTTATCCCCTTAATGTCTGCTATGGTCCAACCTATAGCTCCCTTATGCTGTTTTAGCAAATTCAACAAAGCTTCCTCATGTTTCTTGATCAATCCTGCAACAATAATGACAAGGAGGGTATATCCTTCCTCCAAATAGCCATATTTGAGATGATCAGATAAGGGCTTCATTTCCAACTTTGGGGCTTCTAACAATGATATTTTAATGGGTTTAGACTACCTCTCTGATAACTTAAGTGATTCAAACCTTCTGCTGCTCGTTATCTCACAAATTCTATCATTTGCTACAACATCACAGTCCCCTGTGTCTATTTCAGTTAGCTCTATTTCTCCAAAATTTCTTTCATGCTCAAGGTGGTTGTTCTCCTCAATTACTGTCTGAACTAAATCATCAATGATCTGGATTTAAGAGCATTCCTCTAGTTCTGAAGGACACTTCAGTGCATCAAAAACACTAAATGTCACTTGCTGATCATGGACCTTCATAGTGAGCTCTCCTAATCGCAGATCTATTAGAGCCATACGTGTTGCAAGGAATGGGTGCCCAAGGATTATAGGCACCTTCTTATCTGCTTCATAATCCAAAAGGTTAAAGTCAGCAGGAAAAATAAATTTGTCCATGTGAACCAAGATGTTTCCTATCTTTTCCTTTGGATGAATGATCGATCTATCAGCTAATTGCATAGACACTGTGGTTGGCCTTGCTGCTCCTATTCCCAATTGCTTATAAATGGACAAGGGCATAGGTTTATGCTAGCTCCAAGGTCACAAAGAGCTATTCCCAACTCCTTTCCTCCTATTGACATAGAAATAATAAAGGTCCCAGGTCTTTTATCTTTGAAGGAATCTTGTTTTTCAATATTGCACTACACTCTTCTATTAGGGAGACCATCTCATATTCCCCTAGCATTCTTTTCTTTGTAAGGATATCCTTTAAGAATTTCACATAGGAGGGCATTTGCTATAAGGCTTCCATCAATGGAATGTTTATGTGCAGTTGCTTCAGAATATCCAGGAATTTTCGAAATTGATGCTCTTGATCTTGCTTCTTTTATCTCTTGATCTTGCCTTTACCACTGAAGTGCCCACATTTTCATTGACAATTTCTTTCTGTTTCACACCCTCTTGTTTAGTTGTAGCATCTTTTCCTCTATTACTTTCAATTTCCCCATTCTGCACTACAACTTATTTCTCATTCAATGTTATGCCACTTCTCAACTTTATAGCATGTACTTGCTCTTTACCCTCTCTCTTTGAATTTCCTATGTCAGATGGCAGTTTTCCAAGTGGTCAGTTCTTTAATTTAGTGGCTAATTGGCCCATTTGCAGCTCTAAGTTCTTGATGGATGCGCGCTGAATTTGAATGGAAGCATCATTCCTTGCCATATACTCTTTCATCAAGCTTTCCAAAGAAGTCCCAGGGACCACCTGATTAGGCAGTTGCTGCCTTTGTTAATTTTGTTGAGGGTAGGGTTGAAAACAGGAGGGTGGCTCGGATTAGCTTGAGTTGGTGGGGCAAATCCAGGGTTGAAAATTGGTTTATGTTGTCCACCTTGATTGCTAGTTCTTTGACCTCCCCAACTGAAATTTGGGTGCTATCTCCAACCAAGTTTGTAAGTTTGAGCAAAAGGGTTGTTGGGCATTCTGATTTCCAATGTAGTATACTGATGCATGATTGGTAGGGCAGTGCTCCATTAGATGATTTTCTCTACAGTAGCCACAAAGCACTGCATTGAGCTGGTTCACTGTTGCTGTTCATGTGCTGCATTTCCAATGGTAAGAATTTTTCAGTATATTGGACATGGAGGAAATCTGAGCTATCTAGGCAGAGAGGGCATCTAATTCCAATTTTCCTTTAGTTCTATCTACTGTTTCAACTTCTCCCTTATGGTCTGACCAATGACTATGGTTAATTGATATTGTCTCTAGGATTTTCACTGCCTTTTTGTAGGACTTGGTCAACAATGCTCCATTAGCATAAGCATCCACCACTAACTTGGAGGCTTTAGTCAGTCCATGGTAAAATGTCTCCATTTGAAGAGAATGTAGTAGACCATGATGGGGACATTTCCTGAGCATTCCTTTGAATCTCTCCCATGCTTCACTTAATGACTCATCACTCCCTTGCTTGAAAGTAATGTTGTCTCCTCTCAATTTGACATTCTTAGTGGGTCAGAAGTGTAGGGATGAACAATTCATCACACAACATAATTTTAATTCTAAACAATTTAGAATAATTTAGACTTGAAAATAATTTAGAATTATAAAGTAAAGAGAAAAAGACCTTTGAAGAAACACTTCTCTTGAGTTCCTTCAAGACGTTCCCTCAAATTTCACCAACTTTTCCTCAAGATTTTTTAGCAACTTCTCCACAAAGTCTTTTTAGCTATGACTCAAAGGATTAAGGTTGGTGGTAACCTTCTTGAAAGATGGGGAAATGTTTTTGAGAAAAACTATTGTATTTTTCAAGGCTTGAATGATTTAGGCTTAGCCAAAGGTCTTATTTATACGGACTTGAGATAGAATCTAAGCCTAATAAAATTTTGTATTTAAATTATTTGAATCTCATTAAAATAATTCTTTGATGTATTTAATAAATTAAATCTTATATTTTAATATCTTAGATATTAAAATATATTTAAATTATTCGAATCTCATTCAAATAATTATTTATTAAATCAAATCATATATTTTAATATCTTATATATTAAAATATATTTAATTATCTGAATCTCATTCAAATAATTATTTTAATATATACTTTATATATTAAAATTATATATATAAAATTTTAAATCAATGTATCAAATACATTTAGTTTTCCCTTTTAATTATGTTTCTAATATATTGAAATAATATTAATATATACTTTATATATTAAAATGACATATATAAAATTTTCTTTAAAATAATGTATCAAATACATTTATTTTTCCTTTTTTAAATTTGACCAACTTCAAATTTAATTTTTCTTTCAATATAATCAATCCACTAGCGATCTAGCTAAAGGACTTATGGACCTACAGAGTATAAGTTCCAATGATATAAAATTAATTAATTAAACTCATTAATTAATTATTTTTCATTCATTAACTCAAGGTCACTCCACTAAAAACTTGGAGTTGAACTCTTATGCACTATAGGACAGGTTATGTCCATGGATATATAATCACTAGATGCAAGTCGATCCTTCACGAGTAGTTCATAATTACAGGTATGTCAAGATGTTTGTTTTACTGTTGTAATTATATCTGAGAACTTAAGTATCACTGATTCTCTAATGAACAATATGTTTATGATCAAACCATAAATTAAGTCTCTCACAGGTCAGTGAGAGTGTAGGGCCCCATTGTTTAAATCCCGAAATCAGCACTTAAGGAAATTACTCATCTACTTACCCGATAATGAAAGAAGTGGATTTCATCTTGTGAGCTATGTTCTAGCTCCCTGTTTGGTCATGTCCCCGATATAGTAGGATTATTGAATTGGCTTCAAAAGTCATTCTCACCCATGTAAATCAAAGGACGTGCCCTTACAGACAGGAGTTCATAATTCACTCAGGATTGAGATCGAGTCGCATATGATCATCCCGTGAAATATTAATATTCTCTTTTAATGGATTTATGAAGAGAGAGAAAATATTTCGTTGTCCAATCTTATACAAACTCATTGTATATGATAACCCCACTCACAAGTCCCTACATGAAAGATTTGGATCAAATCATTTGTAAATTTTACAAAGTGGGCAGTATCAATAGCGTTACTTCTTGAACATGATCTCTTATATGTCAATTACATACTGTTCAAGATTACATTAGTAATATAGGATTTTCATAAAATAGATAATAAATATTGCATATAAAAATAAATTTTATAAATAATATTATATAAGTTATGAGGCTTTAGGGCATGAATCCCAACAATCTCTCACTTGCACTAAAGCCGATGGGACATATATCCTAGGGCTTACTCTATACCCAAAAGTCAGGCAAGTCGTGGTTATTGTCTTAGCTTTCACATACTCATGTCTATTTAGTCTTTTATTATTATGTTTTGATACTTTTTTGTTGTCTTTCATACTAGTGTTTTACTTAAGTATTTTTCATGTTTTCCATTGAGATCCCAGATAAATTATTTGTTTTGAACTCGTTTCTCACATTGAATTATGAGAGTTATTTCTTTTTTGAATTTGTTATGTCTTGTAATTGGATTTAAAGCATGCATGTTAATAGCGCTCCTAGTGAGTTTAAATGTTAAAAGTCAATTCGTTACATTGCCCTTCTTTTCAAATAAGGTTAAAGAAAAGGATAAAACAAGAGAAATAAGGTTAAGCATAGGCTTAACTTCTTATCCAGCCAATTATTCAAAAGAGAAGACATTTGGCAAACACGAACACTACATCTTTCCTTGATAATTTTATTAAAGGCGCCATCTCTCAACTCTACCTCCCATGATCAGGGGATGTGTAACCTTTGCAAACTTTTTTCGTTCTAATCACGATCCGTTTGAGCTTTTTGCACCTAGTCACCGGTCGAATGAACCCTCCTGGTTCAATCGTGATATCGCCCCTCTTTTTGGACAGTTATCTACTGCATGAAATATCTCGCATAGGCAACATTTATTGTCATTGACTTGACAGGACTGGATGCTCAATCCTTCGTCCAAAAACTCCTCTGAGTCGGTTGATATTCTGATGACCTCTCGATGGTTCCCTCAAACCCGATTAGATGCCCCCCTCCTCCCCTTCCATCCATTATCCACCTACCTATCCTAGCAATTCTCTCATAGGCTCAACTGCTCGTTTTTGCAGTTGATTGAATAATGTGATCTTAAAGTTCTATCTCTTCTTGTCACATCTTCAGATCATACTCTAAGCTTCCAATGCGACTCATCATTGTCGAATCGTGGATGGCCAACAAGTTGTCCCTGATAGAGGTTGTATTGATGGTATTCAATTGTGCAACTCACTGTTGAATCGTGTATGGCCAACAGGTTGTAGGTTATATTAATTTCAACGTTTTGGCTCAATGTTCCCAAAGACACTTCCGGGGCTTCATGGTATTCCATCACCTCCTTTAGGGATCTCATATGGGTTTTGAGAGTCTCTTCTTCTTGACCCAACAATTCAGACGTGATTTTTCTTCATAGAACACCCATCTTTCTTCAAGTTGAGAGTCTGCTCCTTTAACAAATTTTCCCTAGCTTTAATGAGTAAATGTGTCACTTTCTTGTTGTTTTCGTTGAATTGGACTCTTACTCAATCTTCCTTGTGCTGAAGTCTATCTTCCTTTTGAGATAAAACCTAGTTCTAATACCACTTGTCACAAGATTAAATAAAAAACATAGAATTTTTTGCCCTCCTGCAACCTAAGACCCTATCTTAATACAAACTTCTACTTTTTAGATGGTTCTTTATATAGATTAGTGTGAAAATAAACACTTTCTTTAATTTCCTATTATTTTATTTTTGTTTTTAAGTGTGTTAATTTAAAATTTAGAATAATTATGAGCATGTATGGATTTTATGTTTTTTTTGGTTTAGAGTTATTCTGGAGTTTTTATTTGTTTAAGAGGGATTAAGTAATTATTTGGAACTTAAGAAAGAGGAAAATAGGTGGACGGCATTCCTATAAATATTTCAAGTTAGGAGGATTAGCGTTAAATGTACCCTATATAAAGGATGTATTGAAACCCTAGCCTCCCTTTTCGTTTCAAAAACAATTTCTTTGTAGCCTCCACCAAATATTCTCCCTCTCCCTCTCCCTCACTCTCAAGATCTCTCTCTCTCTTGGCTTCATCTCTTCACTGCTCAGCAAGGTCTTGCCTGCGACCAACCATAGTGGTGCCATTTTCCGGCGACGACTTTCCCATTTTCATCTCTCTCGATTTGGTTCCTCCCTTGCAACGTCTTTCCCTCTCAAAAATATCTTCACCACTCTCTCTTCATGCGGGCAGTACCTCGATAAGGTAGCTCTCTCTTTCTCTTCGCCATTTTTTGGTTTCTCTGTCCCTTACTCTCTAATTTTTTGGATAGCAAAAAGTAGCATTTCGACTAGATCAATGTATTGGCGGAAGTGAAACATTGAACAAAGCCTCGAAAAAGGCACACGTGCCACCTTTGGGTGAAGTCTGCCGGTGTGTGAGGTATTAGAATCGAGTGTTGTTGGTGGCATTAGGCTGCTAGTGTTTAGTAGAATTAGATTCTGAGGTGCGTGGCTTAAATTGTTGCAGCGAGTGAGGCCGGTGTTGGACAGTGAGCTTTCAGTAGTACCTTCCCCTTAGATCAAACACCAAAAGTCGTGTTAAGTTTTATGATAATTTGCTAAATTGAGTTGTATGTTTTACTTTAGGTTGACAAAGCTTTCTTACATTGGATTGTTAAGAGGTTGTATGGTTCGCCTAATGTAAGCGATATATTCTTACATCAAACAATTTAACTCAACACATATAGAACAACTCCCCTTAAAACAATTCACAAAAACAACCCCTAAAATATCGAAAGAATTTTCAGCATGCTTCCATACTTATAAATTCAATGAAAACTGAAAAAAAAAAAAAATTAGATTACAGCCACCACAAATTTTTACAAATTGTGAGAATTACATGCAACATATTTATACCGAGCAAGAGTCACATTTCAATTCATTCACTGCATATGTTCTTTTTTTTTTCTTCAATCAAGTAATCACATAATCTTTGCAAAATTCATAACAATAATTTCTACATTTTGATAGACATACATTGCTCAACAGAGTAATCCTCTAAATAAATTGACAAAAATCCTATAACGATCTTAAGCTAACTAAAACTCTTTAATCCAATTTCAAATACCAATTCTCATGCACAATTTTTTTTAGAACTCTAAATCAAAACATCGCTTTAGTTGTTCAATTACACCACTGCAATCAAATTCAATTAACAAATCAAAATAAAAAGAAAAAACCCTAAGTCCATTTCAAGCATTGCAATCAAATTTATTTACCCCAATTTATAAGACATTTTTTTAGAACCCGAAATCAATTTCAAAACAAAAAGAAAAAAAGAAAAAATCAAGACGTATACCTTAAGGCGCAACAAAGAAAAACGAGGGGATGGAGAGCTTAGGCTGACCTGTTCGTGGTAGAAAACGAAGGCATAGCAGCGAACGGAGGCACAGCGGTGATGGAAGCGAAGGTGATGGAGAGGGAGGGAGGGAATACAAAGAGCTCGAAAAAGGAAGAGGAAAAGTGAGGAAGAAGAAAGGAGAATGGTGCTTTTAAAGTTCGCTATTGCCAACAAATCCATTGCGTCGGCATATACAGAGCGCGTCGTTTCATTAAAATCTTGAGACTACCTATTCCCGACAAAACAAAAAAACCATCGTCAAAGCACAACCTATGGGAACGGACGAGAAAACTATCATAAAAAATCTATTAACGATGAACTTTTCGTCTACCAAAACTTCCTACCTGCCGGCAATAGTTTCGTGCCAATAGAAAAATTCTGGCGTGCTTCATCTTCTACTTGGTAAAGTGTCGGGGAAACCGGGTATTTCCAACGAGTATACATTTCGTCATCAAGTATACTGACATGGTTAGTGCTTCATCGGCAAAGGTTGGTAATACCGACAAATAAATTTTTGTCTGACAGTTATCCCGTCGAGATAGCTTCGTATTCTTGTAGTGATAGTCACAATTTAGACTGATAGTTAATGAAAACTCTAGTTTAAAAAAACTAAAATTTCTTCTATAAATTAGCTGGTTATGTTAGGTTAGATTCTTTTGCATTATCTTCTAATCATATGAAGCATTAGTTGGGTACGAAACTTTCTAATCTTAAAACCTAATATGTGTCCAAACAACCCTTATCGAAATAGCTTTAACTTATTGGGAAGCAACAACAGGTCGTCCTAATTTTTTCTTTAAAGAAAAAAAAACAATAATGGTAAGCTAGTATATTATATTGACGACAATATATCAATTATTTTACAACATGTTACTAGGTAACCAACAAGAGGTAGTACTTCTAAGTTATGTTGATGACAGTATATCTACCACTAAATGTAACTGATTGCTTACCGTATATATATTACCCTCTTCAATAGTTATTATGATTGGTGCCCTTTTCTTCTTAGACGATGATGATTCATCATTTTTGCTTCTCTCTTTTTTCTTCATAATTCATAGTCTTCGTGACTTTTTCTAATTTTGTAACTCCATGTTCTATTGAGGTTGAATAAAGTCAATAACAAAGTAATGCACATAATATGATAAGTTGATTTACTATTTTAAGTTGGTAAACATTAGAAAATGAGATATATCAAATCATAACAAAAAAAAACAAAAGATTATTAACAGGAGATAAAGGGCTAGAATTCTGTGGAGCTCTGATACTGAAATCAAAAGGAAATGCACTACACTTATTAGCATGGACAAAAGGAAAAGGACAGTAATGATTAAATGTGAATAGCACAAAAAAAATTGTGGCGTTAATCAAACACTATAATAATAAAAAGTTTCTTAGTTTATTTATTGAATCAGAAATTGAATCTAAGTTAATGAAATTAAATGTCACAGTAAAAAATTAAAGAAAAATCCTAGGTTGTATGATGGGTTAGAAGATGCAGAAATCAATTAACAAAGCAAATGTAGTCACAAAGTATGCTGATGAATTTCCATTGATGGCCAACAGTTTTTTTCAAATTGTACAATCGAAAATCAATAACCAAAATTTGGAATATGTTTCAGTCAATACCTATGCATATCGCCTATTCATCGTTGTCACTAGATGGAGGTAATAACTTAATTGTCATTACTGAGAGAGATGGCTTGAACCTTGAGGTAGTATGTTTAGAGAATTAAGAAACAGTGTGCCTTAGGCAGACGCTTGTTTGCTTGAGAGGGTGCATTTATTAGAAATGTAAATCCTATGCAATGTTAATCATTTTAAGGAAGGCATTTTTTGTTTTCTCGTTGGGCCAGGTTATGCATTTTGCTATTTTGTTATTTTGCTATATATACAAAATGTTCTCATTGTCTATGTTTGTAAATATAGGCCTTTATTCTACTAGCCAACCCAATAATTATCTAGTAGCCAAGCAATCCCACCAAAGTCGAAGGGTTGGTGGTAAAGATGCGAAGCCAAGAGAATAACCGGTGCACTGCCCAATCATATGAAGGACAAGCGGAAGAATCTTATTGGCACACAAACTATCCTGTCCTTGAATTCTAACTCCCTTTCTTTTTTCAACTTAATCCTTAAGCTTCTAAAATCTCAATATTGGTCCCTCAACTTTTACCCACTTTCATTGAGTTCCACGTTTAGTCCCTGTCATAAAATTCATATTTTTGAACTATTAAAAATGTGATGTAGCATCATTCAGTGTACCTTGGATGTAGATTATATTAAGTTCAAGGAGTAAAATTGAAATTTTAAAAACTAATTGATAAATAAAAAATATCTAAAAGTTTAAGAACTTGAATAATATTCTAAAAGTTCAGAAACCAAGATAAAAATGGGTAAAAATTCAACGACTAAAACCATATATAAACTTTTAAATAATAAACATGACATGCTCACCTGAAAAGAAAAGGTCACAAGTATGCATGAGTCAGTACGCAGGCACACCCAGAGTCAATGCAGGAAGGATCATTATTGGCCTCAACATTCCAATTCTCCAAAAAGAAGATCACAAATCCTTTCTTCCTCCAGTATTGTATTCTGATGAGAATGATAACCGATCTCGAAACTCTTCTTCTCCCTTCTATAAATATCTAATTCAACAACTCTACCACTCTTCACAAGACCAGTTAACAGAACATTATACGTGCCCAAAGATGGTGTAAATCCTTTCTTTCGCATTGTTTCATAAATTTTAAGCCCTTTACCAGAACTTCCAGCAGAGAAATAAGCAGCCACCAGAGCAGTGTAAGTTGCAGTGCACTTCAATTCGTCAGGCAACAAATTAAAAATTTTCACAGCATATTGAGGTTTTCCAACTTTGCCAAGCCTATAAAGTAGAAGTGTGGCATGATAGAGTCCAAGACAATGCCCTTGCCTATACATTTCCTGAACAATTTCCTTCAACTTCGAATATATATTCGATCGGATCAGAAGCCCTATCAAGCTGAGGTACAGATTTCTCTCCATATTAAGACCGTTTTTTAAACAATAGTTGAAAGGCAACAGAGCGCCATTAGGTCTATTACGTTTGCAATTTACCTCAATGATGGCTGAAATAATTGCAGAATCCAATTGTATGTTTTTATCTATCATCCCAATGAGTAAATGGTCAACAGCAATAAGCTTATCCTCCTTCAGCAAAATTGCCACAAGCTCATGATCTACGTTGGGAGGAATAATATTAGAACTTGTACCAACATGCATAACTTCATTCTTACGGACTGATTCAGTTTCTATATGAGAATTAACTTGCCTGAGTAGGATATCACTTAGGGAGTAACGGTTTAAAGTTTCATGTGCTTCAACAAACACAGGGTATCGAAGCACAAGGCATTTTACTTTCATGTACTCAAGGATTTGTGTCATTACCAATATTTCCCCCGATTTACAGCATTTCTGTATCAATATATTGCAAGCAGCTTTATCAGGATATACTCCAGCATCTTGCATTTTGTGAAAAATATCAAGGGCTTCTTTGCATTTACCTGGAAGGATAATGAAAGACACAACTGTTAACCTTACAGAGGGCAAAGACAACTAACAGTAAACCGAAGCAGGAAATTTTGCAGGTCACTAGTAAGCAAGAGTAGAGAAACCCACCTGCTGCAATAAGGTATTCCATTAAGATGGTGTAAGTATAGCAATTAGGAGAAAGCCCAGAATGAAGCATCTCCTTGTATGTATCAGTGGCCTCCTTAACTTGGCCATTGTCCAACAAAATCTTTATATAAGCAGTATATGACACTACCGTCAGATAGCAGCCATTGGCTTTCATTTCCTTCCAGACCTTTATTGCCCCATCAACATCCCCCGAGTTTGAACGCCAGTGCATTAATGAAGTATACGTAACTGCATCTATCTTTATCCCATCCTCCTTCATCTGTTGAAATACATAATTCATGGATGAAATTCTCCCAGCTTCTCCAAAAATATCCAGCATCGTCGTGAAAGTATACTGGTCATGCTTGAAGATTTGCAGCCTAGAGGCCCAATTGAAGAACAGCCATGCCTTCTCTAATGGTGGATGACTTTTCAGAACCTGATTGATGAGATAAGAATCCCATATTATAGGGAGCCTCTCTAGGTGATCTTGAGCAGAACTCCACGAGCAATTTCTGAAAATATTGTATATGTTCCTAACTGTATCCCTCGTGTAATGCTTTGGATTTACTTCTTCTTTCCCAACTACCTTAGCTCCTTTCCTCGACTTTCTACCGAAGAGTTTGATGGGTTTCTTTTGTTTATATTTGTGAAAGGAATGCACAGCTTTAATGGAAACATTTTGATATTTTCTTTTACGGATAGCAGAGATAAGCACAGAGTTTCTTAGTAGTAAACCAAAACTATTAGCATAATGCATGGAATGGACCACAATATAATCTTTTTACAGAAACATATGCCTTTAAATTCCTACGATTTGCTCCTACCGGAAATTTCACAGGAAACCATTTTTTCATTACTTGCTGCAGTTTGATGAACCAGACAGATTTATCCAACGTATAAAAGCCACATTCGATCAGAAAATGATCAACAAGGGATCGAAATGAGCCCTTTCTATCTCTCAAAGCATATCTCCCTCTCCTCCATCCTCGCCAATCTAATTCACTTGTCCATGAGCTCAAATTCAAAGAAAGTAGCAGTGTCAAGCCAAGTGGTTCTTTGTGACAGCCGAACACACAACCAATTTTAAAATTAAAAATACCTGACCTGAACTTGGGAAGTGATAATGGCGGCCACCATGGAAATTTGAGTTACATCGAGTAGGCGAGAGGCATGCCTTGAGAGGCGAACCTGAAGAACCGTAGACGAAGTCACCAGTGAAAAGTGAATTGCAATTGAACTCGGGCAATTGGGCTAAACGCCCTACTAATATTTCATTTTTATCTAAATACCCGAAAATCAAGCATAAATTTTGGGGACCGATGGTTTTGCTAACCCCTTTTTCATCCAAATTCATTGAGAAAAATTTTAACAGTAACTTTTCTACATTTTTTCAACATTTCATAAAATTGCTCTTATTTATTTCATTCATAATTTGTATATAATTTAATAGATTTAGGTTAAATCCGAAAACTTATAATTATTTATTAATGATTTGATTCTAATTTTCAAATAATATTATAAATTTAGGTTAAATTCTCTATTTAAGGCAATCTTTAAATCATTTATTAATAATTTAATTACAATTTTGAAATAATATGTTCAAAGTCTTTTTTAATTAGTGCAATCATTAATTTTTAATTTAGAATTATTAGTAAGATTAATTAAAATTTTTCAAAAATTATCAACAAAATCAGTTTTCTTAATTTTTCCTCATTTAATAAAATTCAATATTTGAATATAATTTTACGGTTTTTTTCTTTTTACCATTTTTTCTTTCACGATTTTTTTTTACCTTTGCCGTTCTCAATTTCTCACCTTACTGTTTGTTGCTTGTTATTCTCTAGAATTGTTTGAAGATTATAATATAGTGGTTAACGTTCCAAAAATGTTAAAAAATGAAGTTATACTCTTACCTAATATATACCTAATATATTATACATTCGTGTTTGAATGCTCATTATGAATACACATTCTATATTCTTGTTTTCTATTTACTCAAGTTATACTCTTACCAAATATATACCTAGTATATTGTAGATATTTTTTTATGGAATGTCATTTCTTAAAGTTAAAAAAGTGCATTGTTATTTTCTTAAATTTATAGATATCGGGAATTAATTTGGGTTAATAATAACTTATACTATATACATCAACTATTGGTTTTGGAAGATTATTATGTATTAAATATGCCCAATTTATGCTATAAACCAAAAGTTAATTTGGGCTAATAATAACGTATACTATATATACATCAAATATTGGTTTTGAAAGATTATTATGTATTAAATATACCCGGTTTATGCTATAAACCGAGAATTAATTTGGGCTAATAATAACATATACTATATATACATCAAATATTGATTTTGGAAGATTATTATGTAATAAATATACTCAGTTTATGCTATAAAATATTTAGTATGTTATATAGACCTATTATTTCTCCTTTACAAATTAGTAAACCTTGAATATACTATGTATTTAACTATAATTTATTTCTGAATATACCTTAACTCAAGTAGCTCATTAGTTCCATACGTACTAAAAAATGCCTTGAAACATTTACCTTTCAACTCAGGTAGCACATTAAAAAATATTTACCTTTTTTAACCAAAATATATACACAGAATATTCATCTAAATGCCTTCATACATTGGGGCTAAATATTTAGATCAACCCGTTTCAAAATAATGGCTAAATTAACATTTAGATGAATCGCCGAAATTGTAAAGGAAATATATACACAAAACAATATCATTCAATACTACCATTGCATTCAATATATACACATAATATATTTATAACACAATATAAATGGGTTATATGTCATATATCTACCACGAATCTTAATGGGATAAGAATACATACTTGTTTTCGGATTAATCGAAGACATATATGTTGTTCATCTACTCCGAACCATTGATGAAGGTGAATTGCACCGTTCTTGATGAATGTCATCTTCGTTTGGATGAACACCGACTACACCATTTGGATGAATCAAAGAACCGTTGAGGAATTACTTGAACGCCATCGTGCACTGTATGGTTTTTTAATGAATGCCGACTGCACCATACGATTTCTTCTTTCATGAATGTCGACTGAGGAGTGAGAAATCAGATTGAAGAAATAATGGATGAAAGATTCGAATAGAAGGTAAATTCCAAAATGGGGGAGATTTTTGTTTTATATAAAAAAAGGTAGGTTTACAAAAAAAAGAAAATTAGATTTCAACTGTCCTTATTTTATTTTAATATAATTTTTTAAATTATATTAATTAAATTAGGATAATAAAATAAAATTAGTAAGTTATGCACCTTCACCTATGCGGGCTCAAACATTTGTGAGATTAGTTTAAAATCTGGACGTTTATGAAAGTCCAATAAAAATATGGTCGATGTGCAGTTATCCCAAAATCAAGAGGGATACCTATCTAGTGTCTAGATACCCTTCCAATTAGGGGTGCGCAGAAACCAAACAACCGAACTGAATCAACTGGTTCAATTCGGTTATTTTTTAAAAAAAATTTGATTTCTTCCATTTAATACTTTAAAAAAGTCAAGATTTTCGGTTTGCTTTCGGTTTACTCTTTAGAAAACTGAATAAAATTGAACCGAAGTGATAATATTAAATTACTTTAAAAATAGCCCAACCCAATAGTCTAAAGTTGGCCAAGAATCTAACCCACCACCAAAGCCTAAAGCTCGCTCAATGGCCTTCCCTAAGATTTTTATTTGGTAACCCTAGAAATTAAATCCTTCACCCATCTCCCTCTCTCCCTCACCTTGTTGTCTCCCTCCCTCTCATCTCTCTCACTTTGCCGTACATCCATCCCATCTCCCCACTCCCACCCAAACTCTCCCATCTGTCCTCTTTCATTCTCAATCACCACCTCACTACCACATTTGTTGTCGATGTTATTCACTACAAGATTTATTACCTTTCTCGATGAAAAATATTGTTGCCAAAACATAAAAATACGTCGGCATAATATTATCCGAAAGTAATAAAAATACATTGGCAATTTCGTGAAGAAAAAGTAGTCGGGATAGGATTTTGCCGACGTTTTACAGAAAAACATCGGTAAAAAAGACCTTTTTCCAATGTTTTAAGAAAACCTTGCCAAAATGTGGATCTTTCCTCAACATTTATAAACATCCGATGTTTTTTTCGAATATGTCAACATAATGTCTTTTTTAATGACGTTTACAAACGCCGGGGAAAGATACACTTTTCGTTGACATTTTCTAAAAACGTCAGCAGAAGGTCTTTTTCACCAACCTTTTTTGAAAATCGATTTTAAATTTAATATAATTAATACTGATGCAAAATAATGTTAGAAAAACCTACTTTGAATTTAACAATTTAATTATAAAAATAAAATATTTTTTTCCGAAAGTTATTAATGCTTTCAAGATTTTGAATTTAATCTTTCAAGTTTTAAGATTTATGTAAGCATTTAAAATATATAAATATTTAAATTTTATTCTTACAATAAACGGTTCTAAAACAAAATAGAAAATTATATTACCAAGTTCAAAACAACTAAAAGAAAACCATAAGAATATCTTAAATATAATTTGACTGCTCCATTTTCGTCATCATGAAAACATCATTCCTTTGGACCATGCTTAAAACGATCAGCCATATCTGAATGAAAAAACTTTGCTTAATAATATAAGCTAAATTGTATAAACGGGATAATAAATCAATGTAGACAAATACTTGCTCTAAAATGTGTCTAACCGTCTTTTTCAGCCAAAAACAAGCTAAAAAGCACTCATGTGGAACTCAAACCCCGTAACTCATCCCTCGATCATGGTAAATTAACTACAACGTTGACAAATGTTCGCAAATGTTCCTAAGTGTCATTTTCAACCAAAAAGTAACCTACAAAGCACCAAAGTGGAAACCAAAACGCATTGCCTACCTCTGATCAA
>JAOANK020000013.1:1188522-1203542 GCA_026257165.2 Telfairia occidentalis
CAAAAACACGTTCCAAATTAATTCAAATAAAGTAAAAGAGAAAAAAAATGTAAGTTAAATGACTAGTTAATTTTTTTGTCTCGCAACTTCTTGCAACTCCTTACATTCACTTGTAAAAATGAAACAAAGCTTAAAAAAAACACTTTATCAACCAAAACCAAACATTTAAAGACTTCAAATAAAAGAAGTATAAAAAAATTTATGTTAAAATGAATGAAGAAGAATAAGAAAGATAGAAATTTACCAAAAAATTGGAAGGAGACGAAAGTAAATCGTTGGAACTCGCCGGAGAAAGGTGACCAACTCACCGAGCCACTAAGAGGAGAGAGGTAGAGTGAATGAAGAAACCTAAGAAGAAAAAACGAGAGAACTTGTGTATTGGAATAGAAGAAGAAATAGGAATAAAATTTGGGAAGAAGGAGGAGAAAATATAAAATAAGGGTATTAATGTCTTTTTGTCATAAAAAAGTTATAGTTGTCTATCACTTTAAAAAAAATCCTAAAAGTCTTTAACGCCCTAAAATTTGTCATATTTTTCCCAATTTTTCTTATTTTTTACTATACACCCGTAGAGAGATTTTTTTAGTTCAGCTAGAGAAAGGCGTAACAAGTATAAAAACAGTTAAAATGTGAATAAACTTTAATCAAAACAGTAAAAAAATGAAAAAAAAAAAAAACAATTGAAATTAAAGTTGAACAAAAAAAAAAAGTGTTATGAATTAATGAATGTCACTCCCAAACAGTATACTCCCAATCTTTTCTTTGGTACCATGATCGTTACCACTACCAAATTATGTTTCTTCCGCAGGGCAATGCCTGAAAGAGGTAGCAAACGAAAATTCATTTGTCTCTCGTCGTCGTCGGTTGAAGAAACTTATGACGAAGAGGAATCTGAAGAGGAATATGATAATGAAGACGATGGCGAAGAGGAGTCGGAAGAGGAATATGATAATGAAGACGATGGCGAAGAGGAGTCGGAAGAGGAATATGATAATGAAGACGATGGCGAAGAGGAATCGGAAGAGGAGTTTGATAATCAAGACAGCGCCAACGATTCTGACGAAGTTCTCTCTGAGCGAGTCGTCCGGTTTCTTAAAGGTAATTTTCGGATTCTTTCTTCTTGTTCCTTTAATTACTCGTCATTGTATTGAAATTTGAGTTCAACGTGGAAGCGTCAATTGTAAAAATGAAATCGATGATTGAAACCATGATTTTCGGTCGTTGGAGGAATCTGTCTGTTCAAGTTTGCTAGACGCTTGTTGAGTAATCATCTCATGTGGTAATTGGTTTCTCAGAAGACGAGTAAAGAATTTGATTTTCAAACAAGTCATTTGTAATCTTTTGTCCTTTTTTTGTGTGTGTGTTTTTCAATATGTTCTGTTGCAGAGAATAAAAAGTTAGATTCGTTAACACTTAAAGATTGCAAAGCTTATTTACGGGAGAATGGGCTAAGAATAGGTGGGACTAAAGCCGTATGTATTCAAAGAGTCAAGGAGCATTGGAGGTACGTGGATTCTTGATCCTGAAACTCGATTCAGATCGCCAATATTGCGTTCAATTAGGAAATTGAAAGGTTTCGTTAAAGATGAAGGTCTATCTAGTGCGGTTGCTGAAATAATTGAAATTGTTTGTACTTGTTCATGTTGGGAATCTTCTATGTCCTCATCTATATTTGTTTATTAACCTCTATGGAATTCTTTTGATATATTGAGAAGTGACTAGTGAGTATCCCAGTAAATGTAGATTGACATCCTTTATAATCCTTTAGGCTTCAATAGGTTTAAAATAGAGGATTTTTGTGATAAATGGTATACTGAGAATTTTTCACATCCATTTTTGAATTGCATTATTATATAGAATTTATTTAGCGAAAAGAGAGTGGAGTCTGAAACAGTAACATGCCAGTTATTCAATCCTTCACAAGGAGTTAAATATACAATAGATATTAGGTAAAATAACTACTATTAAGATTTCTCCGCTTGCTTATTTTTTGCATCTCAGGATGAAAGATGAAAATGGTGAAGCACACTATCCAAGGTCATCGTTTGTTGTAAATTGCACTGGTAATCTTTTTGTTCAATGGTCATAGCATATTCACCGTTCTTTGATCTCTTTTAATGGCTATAATCATTCAAATAAAACATCAATGCAGGTGATGTTTGTAGGGGAGATATTGTTTTGTTCACACAGAAAGTTTATGCAAAGTACCCAAACAACCTACTCTTCCACCAACTATTCCTGTGTTCGATATATTAGGATTAGACTCTTAATTCGTGTAGTTTAATTCTTCATAGGTTCGATAAAGTAACTAGGCATGGAGGACTTATAGGGAAGAGAACTGTAGCAGGGAGGGTAGTTAAGGAGAGCTATGGTGCAACCAAACAGCAGCATACTTTTACAGTAAGGCTGCTTTATCTGTTCGAGTAATTCTTTTTCCCATAGAATAATTTAAATTGGTTCTGGATTCTTATCATTATATTTCATAAAATGGACAATTTGGTTACATCTAGTATTCACTGAAACTATTAAGTAGCACTTGGTAAGAAATGAACTCATGCATTTTTGTATTTCTTTGTTCCTTCGCTTTTATATGTATTATATGTATTTTTTTTTTATTCGTGACCCATGTCTCCAATGCTTGTAAATATAATGTGCTAGGTGGAAGTTTTATGGAGCAGGGGAGTTAGGAAATTACCCCCACTTTATCCTCTGCTTGTGAAGGGTCGAAATCTCTATAAACTAAGAACCTTCAGACAAGTAAGTAATCACTGTACATAAATAGAATTTTATTTTCATACAAAGCATGCGAGATATGGGGATTTGACCTGTAGACCAAAATTTTAAATTAAATTGATTTTGTCAGTTGAGCGACTGTTGTTGAAATGTATGTTTGCAAAATAATAATTCATTAACAATGTTATTGTGTCTTATATTCTCAAGTATGAAATCATTGAGTGAGTATAACTCCAAGATAGTCATCCTTTCCAAATTTCTATTAAAGGGCAGAGTTCTACAAAATACGATCATTAAAGTTAGTAATGGTCTGGTCTAGTTCTTTTTCATTGACAATGAATGCTACCTAATAATCTATGTTGCTGATCTGAGTTTTCTTCATTATTTGTATGTTCTGCTCTCCTCTATAGCTTTGGAACGATGAAGCCGAAAGAGTTCAAGTTCTGGCTGAGAAGCACAAAAGAGGTGCGGCAGCTCGAGGTTTACGAGCAATGCAGATGAGGAAAAAAAAGTTTCTACAAACCAGAGGTACTAATCCCCCCCCACTAAAAAAGAAAGGGAGCTTGCTACATAGGAAGAAGATTAAAAGTTACCATGTTTTCCTATTGCTACATGGGAAGAAGATTAAAAGTTACCATGTTTTCCTATTGTAATATTAGGAGGTGCAAAGAATCAAAGACATGTCCATCTTGCAAGACAAAGCTTGAACAGTAATGAGAGCCGCAAAAGGATGCCTTCAAGGGACAAAAACAATGCTCTACGTAGACATTCAACATAGGTCCTCTATTTTTTGAATTAGAAGTTTATTCTCATTCCTGATTACATGATGAGAAAATTGGACGGCTGAGATGTTTCCTGCATAGGTCCCGATTACCGGACCTCCCAAGGTCGGCACGTGACCTAGTCAAAATAGTAAGAGAGGAAAAAGAGAATGGGATTGTTCTAACATTCAATAATGTTCATATAGTCTTTCTAAATATTACATCATAAATGTGGAAGAAAGAATTCGGATGGTACCTAACCACATAAGTTCGTTCATGTTGATATGATTATATTTAAGTTGCATTCATGTTGACATGGTTATATTAATAGAAAGTGTAACTAATAGCTAGCAACGAATTGAATGTCAAATTGGATATTTAGGCTTCCACGTTATGTCATTAGCCTATTACAAGTGCATTTGCCTATGTTTTTATTTTATTTTGTAATAAAATACGGTTTAAATGAATTTAATTCAATGGAAAATGACTAAGATTGTCTATAAAATTTATCTCATATTTTAAATTTAAAATAAAATTTTAATTTATTTGATAAGAGTGAGTTTAGTATTTTAATTAGTATAATTTTTTAAAAGAAGTGTCGAACTTAAAAGTAATAATTAGTATGATATAACAAATACTTGTTGTTTTAACAAGTATAATTTTCTAAAAGAGGTGTAAAAGTTAAAAATAAAAATTAGTATTGATATAATATAAGGAAATTACTTTTTATATTATATATTTTAGTAATAATACAACCAGTGTTTGGGTAAAATTTGAAGGATAGATCTCAAATATAAGTCATATCTTTACATGTATGAGTATGCAATGTTTATCGTTCAATTTTTCGTTGAAATGATAGTTGTATTATACATCTGGGTGCTTCTTGCCCAAATGTTTTCCTTAGGGTTCAGATGCTCTCATGGAGGGCATTCCATTCTTCAATCCAAATTGTGGGCTGCTGCATTTCTTGAACGTGAGGTTTGCAAAATTTCTTCCATTTGTTTTTTCTTTTTAAAAAAATGAAATTTTGCAAACCAATGAAATAATACAATTTGAATCATCTTCCATTGATTATTTCGGTCCATTCATTTCTTGGTTTTAAAAATACAATTTTAATTTTGAACGAACCATGCCGTGTCCTAAAAAGAAAACCAATGAAACTAACTAAAATTACTGAAAAAATTAATTAAAATCAATAGAATTGACCAAAATTAACCATAACGTATTCAAATATTACTTTAAAACAAATAAGACCACATCAACCAGCGATGGAATCAATTTTTTTTAATATTATAATTTAAACATTGGTGAAAATTTAAACTTAAAACTTAAGACTATGTTCTTATATAGAAGAATCAAATTAAGGTTGATTGAAGTTGATTAATTAAATTTTGATTTACACACCTGAACCCGTTAGTGAAGTGACCATGTCGGACATGCCCAGGATTTGCACAACATGAAATGACAACACACTGCGATCTACAAAAATAATTTTAGTTTATCTTTGATTTGAGTCAATGGCCTCTCCTTGTTTCCAGTCACCTTATGCTGAACACAAGATACTTTTGAACCCATAAATGCAGAGAGGGCAAGAAGTGAAGACTTGGACAATGGGCAAAGAGAAAAAAAGGAAAACGATGAAACTTGATTGAGAAATTGACAATGCATCCAAGACCAAGAGGGATGCGAGAGTGAAGGTTAAAATAAATCATTAGTTCAATTATCTACCTATTCATATTACTGTTAGAGTATAACAAAATTTTCAACGAGAGCATTCTAAAAGATCAAGACACTATTCATACTATTGAATGGAAAGGAAGAAGAAAACCTCACAACTACAATCAAGGAAATGCAAGTGCCATCCTCTGAAAACCTTGGAGGATTTACCTGCCCTTCCAATTGAACACACACTCTTGACTCAAACCTATACAGATACAGTGAGAAAACTGCAACTCCTACATTTTCACTTCACTTACCAATGAAGTCGGATCGACGTCCCTATCGTGAGTATTCACAAGCTTGGGCCAAATGGAAATCAAACTATTGCTCGACTCAGCCATTCGATTCAATTATCACACTCAAGAGTGGAAAAAAAATTACCCTACATCAAATCACAAGACTGGGATCTCAGCACTGTTACAGCTGATGGAATCAGGATGGAGCAACCAGTACTTCTGATGAATCTTCAACAGTTGAGTCATAAACCTCATAATGGTTTTGCCAGAGTTCGACTAGAAGGTCCATGTAACAATTTGACAAACCCGAGGAAGCTCAATTTTCCGTCGGTATGTCTAATCCAGTCGTGAAGAACAGCATGAACAGGAACGGAAGGGCTGAGGCCAAGTTCCTGAAATGCCCAGAATACCAGAGATTAGAGTTCATATCTGGGTTTTATGATACCAGAGATAAAATTTCAAAATAAACAAATAAATGCATGTTTTTTATAAAACGAAGTTATGAACATTCTGAAAACGGATTGGTGTGTACAGTTTTAAATGGTTTCATACACCCTCTCTGTTGTTTGCTACTTTGTAAATACCTTTTTCTTAGTTTTAACTCAACAACATATGAAACATGTAGTGTACGCTACGTAAACCGATTCTGTTAAAGTTAAAATAAAATTAATAGAATGATATAATTCCAAGATTCTTAAAACCACGTATCTGAAACCATTTTTAAAGTACAAGACATGAGTATGATTTGCAAAAATAAAGCATACGGTAAAAGTGTGATTAGTAATTATCCTTGGCTGCTAGGGAGTATAATATACCTCTCATAAAAAAAACCTATTCCCCAAAAACGAAAAAAACTAATGACTATCAAATCAAATTGATAACATTTGAACATTTGACAACTTGTTAGGACTAGGACTAACTACTTTACCTTTAAGATATAATTGTGTTTATTAAGTGTGTGGATGGACAGATGTTTCATCATAAGCAAATCAGACATACCGATGCCAGTTCCTCTATAACAATAGCTCTGTTTCCATCCTTCTCAAATAAATCATAAGCACAACGAGCATGTTGCTCCCACCTATCCAGAGCCTCGAGTTGATGAATACTTAGAGTAGCAGCACAAAACTCCTCGAAATCCATTCTCCTATATTGCAATGCATTAAGCTGCCTCACAAGAGCAAAGCAAAGCAAAACATAAGTAATGCGAGTTTAAAGGAAGTAAACTCTAGAATATAGTTCAGAACAATACCGATGTCAATAAATCAGGTATCCTTGATTCTTTCATTGCATTCGTTATGTTTTTCATCAAAGCCTAACCGAAAGTAAAAGAGTAATCAACGTAACCAACATAAAGTCATGTTAAAGAAAAACAAAGAAAAGAGAAAAAAAGAAGGAAATAAACCTCTTTGATGTTCTCTATGCTTATGGTGCCATTTTTGCTCGGTTCTAAGAGTGAAAATTGCGTCTTCAAATAGAATAGCTCGTCTATAGTTAATGTTCTTGATACAGCCTACCACATTGCTCAAAGAAAACGGGAACATTCAGTAAGCAAAAATAATGGAAAACACAGCAGATGGAATATGCAGGAAATCACATAAGTGTACAGAAAACAAACCCTTAAAGCAGCTTTCCGAAGAGATGACGACCGCATGTAAATCTTCATGAGTTTAAATATTAGTATATCAAGAGGAGCTTTTACATCTATAGAAAGTCTAATCCAGGGATGACCTGCATTGAAAAGACAAATGAGAGTGGGAAATATGAATATAAGAAGAAAAAATAAAGTTCTTTTTGACTGGTATGATGCACGCACTCAGGGCTTGAGCAGCAGACATCCTTTTTCGTGGGTCTTTAACTAATAGGCGCTTAACAAAATCTTTTGCCTCAGAGGACAGAGAAGGCCATGGTGGCTCGTCAAAGATTGGATCAGCTTTTAGGACAGCTTTGAAGATGCCAGACTCCGTTCGAGCCCAAAATGGACGACTGCCACAAAAAAGAATATATGCAATGACACCTATACTCCAGACATCTGCCTCAGTACTGTATGATCGATGCAGCACTTCGGGAGCTACATAGTAAGCGCTACCAACAATGTCATTGAGCCTTTCATCTGCCAAAGCAGTTAAAGGACATTAGTTAGTTTTTCATTCTTAGAGTTACTGACACATTCTAGGCCAGCTTAACTAGGAAAAACCTGGTTTCACAAAATCTGACAATCCAAAATCTATAGCCTTCAACCGCGAATCTTCATCCTTTGAAGTGAAAAGGAAATTCTGATCCACCAAATAAAGTGTGCTTAGCGAAGGATTCAGAAAGCGGAAATGCACAAGAGAGTAAATTACATTTGCAGTTATGTGTTGAAATAGAATTACAACCACTGTTTCTCAAAAATAAAAATAAAGTAAAATTACAATCATTTTAGGCAAACTGATAAAATAACTCAAACTCATGAGTCATGATGCCAGTACACCACACATCCCTCATTAAGCTTATTCACTATATAAAGTGGAAGTTAAAGATGAATCTGGCTGTCCCTTACCTCTCAAAAAAGAAATGAGATTCTTTTACCTACCTTGTTCAGGAGAAACAAAACAAGATATTCATTTGTTTTTCTTCTTTTGCAGGAAAAAAAAATTGCACCAACAGGACGTATAACCAAATTAAATATTTTAAATTCTGTATAAACAACACAAGCAGTTTTCTGTATGACGCACCTCAGGTTTGAGATCCCGGTGAACCACACCCTGAAGATGGCAAAAAGCTACAACACATAATATTTGTGTCATTACAGCCCTTGCATCGTCCTCTGTATATTTACCACCCCTAAAGTAGTAAAAGAAAATTCAAGAGATGATCAGTAAATTAATAATAAGTTTACCAAAGCTTTCATGTTGCTAGAGAACTCTAAACCACAATGCAATATTGCATGTGTCTGAAACAGCATTAGATAAAAATACCTTGATAAAATTCTGTCTAAGAGCTCTCCTCCTTCACACAACCTGAAAATGCATAACCCATCAAAACTCAAGTAAGCCATCATTAGACTCATCCAAACCTTAAAGTCATGACAGAAATTTCCATAACCATCAGAGGTATATGATAGTGAAGAGACTTACTCCATAACTATATAGACATTGTCATGATCCTCATATGCATCATAGAAATTTACAAGATTGTTATGACCACTCAATGATTTTAATATCTTCACTTCCCTTCTGACGTCCTCGATGGCAATGGCAGTAGTCATCTAGCATTAAAAATAAAACTCATAAATAATTAAGAAAGAAAACCAACTTCAGCATAGCACATGTTGCAACGAGAATAAAAAGAATGTAAAATAGTAAGTATTTAAATCCAGGGCGAATATTCGAGACTTAGCTGAGCGTCAGTGAAGGCAGGTTCTCAAAGTGATGCACTTCGAGTAAAAAAAACAATCATTTAATTCTTGACTTGAGTTCATAAGTATAATAAAAGAAAAGGCCAGGTGCCAAGAAATCAACTAAAAGAACGACCCTAAGAAAATGAAAGTACTCAATAAAGAATCATAAGTTCAACATAATTTAATGCAGCAATAAAAATATGCAACATGGTTAGTAGCAAAATACAAAAACGAAAGCCTGAAGAATGAAGCCTAGGCAGCTAGATTTAAGCTCAGGCTGAAGAATGCTTCAAGCTTGAATGAGAAAAATGTTAGTCCTTAACAGAAAAGAAACGTTAAGCATAACTTCTCATCCCCAATTCTAGAATAAACAGATTAACAAGAAAATGATGTTAACTTAAAACAAATGTTCTCTTTTTGAGGGTAAAGAAAGCAAAGCACCATTTTCACAGAATCTAAGATCGTTACAGAGCAGCAAGCAATAATGAAGAAGATCAAACACCTTGGACTTGGGAATGATTTTCACAGCCACTTGTTGGCCCTTAAGGTCGCCCTTCTTAAACCTCGCGGCGCAACTGTAGCCAAAATGCCCCCTCCCAACCTCTTCTCCAAGCTCATATTTACTCCCAAAATGCTTCGGAAACCCAAAATTTTTATCCAGACCAGAGACAACCCCCTCCGCCTCGCTCCCCTCTGGAATAGACGCCTCGTTCGGCTTCACGGAGCCGTGGCGGCGCGCCAGAACCGCACGTATGTGCTTCGCCGGCGACGGAGGCGGAAACGGCTTCCTAAAGAAGCGCTTGGGAGTGGAATTGGCGCTCGCATTAGCCGGAGATCTCACCGGAGACTTCTTCGAGAAGAGGTAGTGAGCAGGGCTGGGACTGTAAAAGGGGAAAAACGGAGATTTCTTCACATTCTCCGTCTCATGGCTTTCGCTCGTCCTATTCCCCGTCTTCCGCTCATCTCTACCATGATCGGCGCCTCCCATGGCGGCGGAGACAGAGTTTTGGTGAGCCGAATTAGGCCTTCCATTGGGCGTCGTTGAACCAGACTTGTCGGAGAAGAGATCAGAGTTTGGGGAGGGTTTAGAGCTACAAAGACCCATCCGACACCTCCCCCCGAAAAACACACACAGAGAAAGAAGAAGAAGAAGAAGAATGGATGAATGAATGAATGAAATTCAAAAATCCCAGTTGAATCAAAGCATTCCTCTCCAGTGGATAAAATTAATGAATATTTGAACAGGATTTTATATCAACTTGGTGGAGAAATTTAAAAACAAAGGAAAGAAAAAGAAAAATCCACCAACCGGAATCTCGATTTGTCTCTGATGATTGGAAGTGTTCTCAACACTCACACAAACACACTGATCCACACAAAATGATAAAAAGGAAACGACGTTCAGTTCGCTTTTCGGTGTCCAATTTAATATTATTTTTTAAAAATTTTATTCATATTTTTGTACTAAAATTATATATATATACACACTTTAAAATGTTATTAGCTCAATATCTGACGAAGAATAGAAAGCTTTTCATTACGTGGGGGCCAGGGATAGGTCAAGCAGAAGGTCCCAGATTTCTTCCACGTGGCATTCAATAAGGGAATTTTACCTCTTTTTTGGAATAAAATAAAATAAAAATTAACTCCTTCAGTCCTTCATGACATTATGAAAAGGACCAAAGAGGTTTATATATATATATATATATCCCATTTGCTATGTTTTTATTCAATTCGATTTTTCTGTTCAAAATTCTTCTAATAATTACCAGCATTTATTTTAAACTAGAAGTAAAATGGCAATGAGAAAGCATAAACAATAGAGATGTCAAAAATGTCAGTGAGGTCGGGTCTCCAATTTGATTGGGGACAGGTCATCGTTGATCGGGGCGGGGATGGGAGGGGTATCCTCGCTCCGTCCATGACTAGTTAATTTTTGTTTTAAATAATTTTTTCAATAAATTTATTAATAATATATATTATAAATCAATTTTTATGACTAAAAAGTTTATTAATTTTTACTTAAAACTTTTAATTACATTACATTAAACTTTCGATTTAGATAGTGTTGCAATTTTGACTTTATATTCAATTTTCATTAACTCACCTAATAATTTAAACAAAAAACAATTTAAAATTTTTTATAAACTCACTACTTTCAATAAAATCAAGAAGTGTACAAAATTTAGTTTAATTAATACATAAATTAAACATTGAATAACACTTTACCAAAACAAAAAAATTTCAACAAAAGTTTAACTCTAATGTTGTTTTTTCTTTAAAATCTTATCAAATTGACATCGTATATGTGTTTTATAATTTATTGAATACATATAAGAATATATTTGTTTATGCTCTTTCAAATGAAAATTTATTCGAGGGTAAAAATTTCAACAATAACAATTATGTAAGTTTGAGCTGCAATTTAATGAAATTGAACGTTTAAGTTATAAATTGATATAACTTTGATATGTTTATTGGTAAAATTTGATTATTTTTTTTCTTTATTATAAACAATTATGACTTTAGTACATGCAAAGGGAAAAATAAATGCCGACGGGGAATTTCTATGGGGAACCCATCCCTAAGAACTCTCACTTCCAATTTTCGGGAATGAAAGCGGAGATGGAGATTAAAATTTTTGGTGGGGCTGGAGATGGGTTATGCATCTCCACCCCTGTCCCGCCTCGCCTTCATTGTCATCCTTAATAAGCGAGATGGAGACAAGATAATAAAACTCTTATTTATAAAATTATGTAGAAAATTAAAAAAAAAAATTGTAATTCATGAGAGTTTTGGAACTTAATGGAATGTATTGTCAAATATAATGGTTATGACAACATTTTTTTTTGGTACCAGTCAGAGTTGGAGTCATGTTTTAATTAAAAATGAAATTAGTTTTTTTTTTTTTTGTTACATTTCCATGGGACCCACCTTAAAACTAAATATGAAGTTGAATATTCTAAGGTGATGCGTTTATGAGTTTGATTAGTACAATTGTAGTATATGTTTAATATGTCTTTAAAATTATTAAGTAAATAATTTAAGGATTGTTTTTAATTATGAATACAAAAAGAGGAAAATTTTTAATGAATTAAAAATCTATGCTCTTGTTGATGGGTTCAAACAAGTAAAACAACATTGATGGTCTAGTTGATGTTTCATCACTATAATTTTTTTTTCCTTTTTTTTTTTGATAAGTAGTTTCATCAATACTATAATTGAAGGCATATTATCTATTTTACAAGATGTCTTATGCTATATTTACTTGTTGGAAAGGGAACCTAGAGAGTGACAGTTGTATTGTTCAAACTAATCTTTTATAAAAATTTTATATTAGTTCTTAATCTTTTAAAATTCACAATTTTACTCTTAAAAGATTCTTAATTAAGTTTTTCAAATTTGTAAACAAAAAGGTGATGGGGAATCATTTTGAAAAGTTAATGGAACTTTGTAATACCGTTAGATATTTGAATAGAAATTGGTTATGCAGAGTTTTTCTTTTTTTTTTTTAAATAACATGTTGGAGGTAGAATTGAATTTTTCTAAACAATTAAAACCATGCATTTTGTACAATTTAGCCGGGTTTATATATGTTTACTTTTCACCCAACAAAAAAAATCAAAGATTTTCTTATTTTAGTTCTTAAATTTGTAAAACTCACTTTTATTATTTTTTAATATTTCATCTTGATCTCTTCTCTACTTTTGCAATACATGTAACATCCAAATGAAATTTATTTTTGTCAAATCTAGTACAGTTCAACTGGTGAAAGACCTATTTTATTAACCAATGAGTCATCAGTTCGAATTTCTCTACCCTCATATGTTGTTGAACTCAAAAAAAAGAAAAAAATTGAAATTCATTTTCATTCTAAGCTAAATGAAATCAATCAATAACCAACCTAGACATAGTTAGATAGTTAAGATAAAAATTCATTTTCATTTTTTAAAGTCGGAAGTTCAAATCTCCGCTCCACATTTATTATACTAACAAAAATGATCAATCATAATAAAATTTATTTTTATGTGTAGTTTGGGTTTGTAATATTTTTCACAAACAAAGTATTACAAAAATACTTTGATCTCACAATTTTTCACTTGGTTTGATTTTCATTCTCATTCTCATTTTATTAATGGAATCTCATATTTTTTATTTTTTTAATTTTTTAGTAAGCTAAATTCAATTTGTTAAGTTGAGAGCTTTCTAGGCAGGGAGAAAAAGAGTTTCTATACAGCCTTTGATAATGTTTTTTTATTTTACAAATATACTTCTTTACCAATATTTTTATTGTTTCAATTAAAAAGTCAACAAACCAAACATAATTCAACTGGTTAAAGACATATCTTTTTACCAATAAATTATGAGTTTAAATCTCTCTATTCTCAGATGTTGTAGAACTCAAAAAAATAATAAAAAACATACTGTAAAAAATCGTGTTTTAACCAAATTTTAAAATAAAAATACTAGCTATCATTTTTTTTTCTTTAAATTGACTTGAAGTTTTCAAAATAGTTTTTATAAAGTAAGAATTCAACAAAGAAAATATGGCTAAAAATAGTTTTCATAAACTTAGTTTTAAAATTGTTAAGGGTAAAATCAAAATATGCCACATGATAACACTACCAAGAAACGAGTGTTCAAGCTTTATCTCAGATAGATTGAAGTGGGAAACCCAAATAACATGTCACCTTTAGATCAACCAGGTGACAGCCTAGATCAACAATGATCTCAACACACGAGTGTCACCAACGGATTTGACTATTGAGTATGAATCGCCAGAGATGATAGGGTCACACTTCCCAAAATTCCCACCAGAAAAGGCAAGATCAATTCTTCACAGAGGTACACAATTCCTATCTTTCTGGACTCAGTACCTCCTTGGACTAAATACTCATTTGAGCTTTAAATTGTAATAGGTTGAGCACCACACGTTGTGAAGATGTTTTGGGTATTAGCTCACTCACTCCCTCAACCAAGCTCTTCATTAGCTTGCCTAATGTCAGTTTGTTTGTACACCTACTCAGCTCCACACCAACTCTTCGTACATACTCAATGCATCAACAAAATTACAAAAGAAAAAAAAAAAAGAAAAGTAATCTATACTATATATAAATGGGGGTATAGGGGAGAAATTTTCTCTCCCTATTTTCTCTTTCTTCTTTTTCTTAATTCATTTATAATTATTTAATTTATTATTTTAGTTTCCTCAAATTAAATAAATATCTTCCTATTTTACCTTTCTCTTTTTTTCTTAATTCATTTATAATTATTTTTATTTATTATTTTAGTTTTCTCAAATTAAATAAATATCAAAATTAAAAGATAAGTTTATATTTATATATTGTAATTTAATTTTAGTTAAATTTATAATCTTGCTAAGCCTCAAAAGGTCTCGACAAGAGGATATCTCTCTTCCTATTTTACCCTCAGCAATTTTCATTTGTCTATTTTGTTCTTATAATTTATTCATTATTAATTTTTATAATAGCTCTTAATGGATATATAGTCATTACTTGGATAAGAATTTATTCATTATTAATTTTTTACCATGATAAATGAGAACAATAATTTGAAAATTTCATTACTGTAATTCTTCAATGACTTTGCTTGAAAATGTTCTCCAATATGATTAATTGTTTCGATGGTTTATAATCACAAGTAAAATAATAATATATGTATTGTTTATACAGTTCTTGGTAGATGATTTTGAAGGAATCAAATTCCCAGCAGAAGCGATTGAACGCTTAATGCATTCCAGATGAATTTGAGAGAAAGCTTACATTTGGAAAACGTAGAATACAAAGGACATGGAAAATACATTTGAAGAACAACTTCTACAATCACGTTCGTTTTCCAGTATCAAGGACACCACCACTCGTATACACTCGCTCTTCTCGAGATCAATGCAAGGAAGATGGTGGGATCGGTATTTTGGTAAGGGAGCAATGGGACATGAGATCAAAAATCTCTTTGAGAATTCTGTAAAACCAACCTTTCACTGTGTTAATAACATAGGTATATATGTCGAGAGAAAAGAGATAGTGGTGGCAAGTTACATTAACTTCCCACTTCCCACGTATCATTTTTTTTAATTTAATAAAATAAAATTAATTAATTAATTATCCCATAATTAATTAACTATATAATATGCAAATTAATCACATTAAATGCATATCTCTCTCTTTT
>JAOANK020000013.1:1203642-1221237 GCA_026257165.2 Telfairia occidentalis
AACATCAATATATGAATATAGTACCCATAAACACAAAAATTGTACGGTCATTAGTTCGAAACTCCACATTTCAAATGGTTTTTTTAGTTCAACATGTGGAAGTAGAGATTTAAACATATAACCTTTTGGTCAAGAATATATGCCTAAACCAAAGCAATGCTCAGGTAGGTAACATTTCAAATGTTATTACAAAAAAATGTAACATTATTAATTTTGGTCACTATAGTATGATAAAGGCAGGCCCTTCATGCACTCTTTACAATTAAAGCATATCAACTCTCAATCTTACAAAATGAATTCACTTGCCTATGCTCTCGAATCAAACGACAATGAACTGCGCCATGGACCGATCTAGCTAACCAGAATTTTTGTCTCCTCCAAATCCAGACTGCAAATAATCTGTCTGGTGAAGATGGCTAACATCACCCCATGTTTTTATCTTCCATTTGTCCCCGTCAGACAAGTGAAATACATTCACAGATGTATTCAGTATCTTGCCTGCATGCCCGTGAGAGAGAGAGAGCTTATGCAGTGTTCGAATTGTACCGCCGTGGGTGACCACAACTACTCGTTCTCCTGTGATTTAAACAAGCAAATATTAGTAAAGAAACCTGACTCAAAATGGCCACTTTTCAACTGCAAGGAGAAAATGACTTGTATTTTTCTTTATTCGTATACGTGTTCGTTTCTGGTACACAGAAAATTATTTCCTTAACCGAGGGGAATATATTCAGCCACAGAAGTAATTACATCACCTCTATGATTATTTCCAATCTTTTGGAACGTAGATGTGCAACGCTGATAAAGTTGATCGAGACTTTCTCCACCACCCTGCATTTGGGGAAATAGTAAAATAAATAATTCCGGCAGTTATTCTATATGCCAGAATAAGAATCTTGAAGATGAAAAATATCTTGAGACATTTACGAGATGTCTCTACACACTATTGATCAATATTTGCGAGCCCTAACATGTCTACTTAACTGATAGGAAAGGGTTCAGTATTTGATAATGTTGTCAACAAAAACAACCATCTTTCATCGAAATCCTCAATTGATTTTCTAGCAAAATTTCGGCCTAAGAATATAATTTACAATAGGAAAAAAACTGTTCCAATCCCAAGGCCTAGCTGCCCAGACTCACCAACAACTTGGCTTCAAATTAATTTTTGTTCTGGATGTACTTCAGGATGGCTCTTTAGCCACTCCATTTTAGCAGAGTGAAAGAAATTTAGCTCGCATCACAGCATAAGTGACCCAAATCTGAAATTTAAGCCCTGGCTTGAAATTAAAAAGGATGCAGCTCACAACTAAATACTCTTTCAAATTAAGCAGATTGTGTGAATATTATATAAATTTGGGGATAAACAGACAAAACTAAGAGTACTAGGCTATGCTATTCCCAGTAGACTTTCCACAGGTTCTTTGATCTCCAAAAATATTTTATTTAATGAATAGTTCAGTACTCCAATGATTTCGAGATGCCCAAAAGATGATTGATATGTGCATAAGATAATATTATTGCTCACCGGAAGTGTTTGATCTGACTTGTGAGATTTCAAAGCCTGATAAGCTTCAGGATTTGTTGTGCGTACTTCACGATACACAAGGCCCTGAAGATCTCCGAAATGTCTTTCCCTCAAGCCAGGATCCATAATAACCTAAAAGTGATCTCCAAGTAAATTTCCAACAATAAATATTAATAAAATAAGAGCAAACTTTTTCTTATTACCAGTGGTTTAAAAAACCCAGTGAGGTGCGCGCCTAGCCCAAGGCGCGGTCTTTGCACCTCGCTTCAAAAAAGTGAGGCTCGTTTAATAAAGCCCACCTGAGGTTCGTGCCTTAGCATTTGGGGTGTGCGCCTCCAAGTCCATTTTTATTTATTTTTTTCTCTTTCTATTCTACTTTTCTAACTTTTAAGATGAATAGTCTTGAAAAATATTCATTTTTTCTCTACAATCTTGAATAAAAGCTCTATTTTCTTAAACTTTTCATCATCCTATTATTTATTTTACTATTTTTCTTCATATACAAAAAAATTATTTATATATATCTATTGTGTGCCTCATAAAAAATCCAACACTTTTTTTAGCGCCTTGCGCTTAAGCCTCGAAGGGCTATTTTGCTTTAGTGCGCCTTGGACTTTTAAAAATACTGTTTATTACCAAATATACGGGGTCAAAAAGAAGATCAAAACCCAAGATTGTCCAAAATGTGTGCATGTGTTAGCCTATGCGTCTAAGAGAAAGTTGCAGACGCAATCAAGACAAGCCAACTGTGTGCAGGTATGCATGTCCTTGTGCTTGTGTGCTTCTATGCATGCTTATGCGGGTCTGTGAGATATCAAATGTATTACCCAAAATACATAAAATAACGGCTGCCTTTTTTATTACAAATAAAATTCTGCAAGATGAACGTACAATAATTATTTGCTGTTTAATTGTAGTCCCAATACAATCACACAAACTAATGATTATGAGAGAATAATAGATGTAACCATCATTATGGTTAGAAAAATACTCTTTGTTTCACAGATCTAAAGCTGGATTTAAAATTTTAATCCATCCTCCATAATAAGAGGTATAGCCAATGCTCTCCCATGGATATCTTTGGTTCTACATTTCAAATTTAGGACTACATGTCCCGAGACAAAACCAACGTTGGATCGAGGACAACAATCATATTGTTATAAAACTACCGCACAACAAGAGAGCACTAGACTAAAGGGATTTGGAGATCATTTGGGGTGGACAAATTCTTAAAAAGTTCTTGGAATCTTGTACCAATCATCATGAAAAGAATGCCTAGTCACCACCGCAGTGGAGGCCCACACTAATCAGTAAAAACCAATGTCACTCATCTTCTCGACAACGTCGATCATCATCACCACACAATTCAAAAGAATGAGTGATAGAAGGAAAGGACTCCGATGATTTAGAGGAATACAAAAAAAGGCCAAATGACTTAATCATTTGAAAAAAATTTGCTTCAAACTGACTTTTTGATTGCTGCAGGCAGAACCAAACTTTGTACCCAACCACTGCTCTCGAATTTCACATTTCATCAAAAACATCTCTCTTTAATTGCTAATTTTGGATCCAAAATGTGATATTTACGCTCCCAAATTTTCTTTAAAAATTTTTGGGCCAACGGGATACGAATAAAATTGGAAAACAAATACTGAATCCACAAAGCTTCGTTGAGTTTGAAGGAATCGAAGTATTGAAGTTAAACTGATCGTGACGTAAAAATTCTCAGCCAATAGATTTTGAAGCAAAATCAAGGACAAAGATCTGCTTTCCAACTGAACAGTCTACAAGAAATAGGGAATCCACCTTTGAAGCAAAAATAAGAAATGTTAGAGAAAGGGAAGAACTAACAAACCAATGAATGAATATTGCAAGGATGTGAGAAAGAACGGGGAGAGAAGAAGCTTATGTCCACATTCAAAAGATATATAAAAAAAAAGTTTTTTGAACAAATAACAAAACGTATTTAAAAAAAAAAAACGATCCAATTGAATCATTTTTTATAAACACAACAATCCAATAAAAAAATTACAAAACAAACTAAACCATGTCAATTTCATTTGGATAGATACCAAATCGAGCGTAGGTTACTAGTTAAAACATATATCTTCAACCAAAAGGTCGAATTTTCAATTCTTCTTTCAAGTCCGGAGTCTATAAAAGACTTCCAATTTGTATTCAGAAGGCATAGACTTTTAAGCCTTCTCCTCTCCTCTATTTCCCCCTCTCTCTCTGAATCTTGTAAAAGGCTGGTCACCTCGACCCTAAGCCCCGTTCAGCTAATTGGTATCAGAGCCTATTTCAATACCTCTTCAATGTATATGAGTGAGTAAACTCTAATTCAAGAATTTTATGACGTTTGCATGTTATTATACATGAAATCATGTCTCTTATCCTATGATTAAGTTAATAATATAGAATATGGAAATCTATCTTTAAGTTATATAAAAGGTTAATTTCTCACGCAGCATCATAAAGCTCCATCGATTTTCAGCTTCAGTCTGGTGAGATGCAGTTTGGCCGGACCAGGCAGCACAGTGAGGTAAGACGCCTAAGACCATTGGATTAGCTAATAATCCGCCTGCAGGAGTCAGACGAACAAATTGTTCTTTAACAACCGAAGTAATCAGCCCAATGATCATTAGATGTTCTAAGAGAAATTAATTTGAGTAAAACTTAACTATAGATATCTAGATTCTCTATTATTTATGAAATCATATCTAATGGATTGAACTAATTTTATTATGTTAATTTAATGAAACATTTATCTTTACAAATAATATGTCTACTAATGAAAATTCTTGAACCTTCTCCCTCATGAATGCACTAAAGAAATTTATTCCCAAGCTCTCAAAACCTCAATCATCAAACGACGAACAGCAAGAAGCTGAAATTACAGATCTAAAAGATCAATCAAATTTGGAGTTAGTTCAAAACTCCGAAGAACTCAAAATAGCTCAGATCGAGCAGGAATTATTCAATTGGACGATCCCCAAGATCGATTCAAAATCCATCTATCAAACAAGCACATTCAATTTCGGACATAGCTACATCATCAAAACAATCAAGCAAAATGTTTCGGTGGCCAAAGAGATGGAAACCATTCATCTTTTCACCAGGAAGTCAATTCTACAGCACCGCCAAGAGCACAAATACCTCCATATTGGAATGGTGCAAGTATCAGTCAAACCTTTGTTTCGTACGAGATTAAACATTCCGATTCTAATCACTCTGCACGACAAACGCCACAAGACTTTCTCAAATTCCCTATTGGGAGTCATTTAATCAAATTTGGAAAGCGGACTAGTTTACTTCAACTGCTTCCCAAATTTCACATTATCTCTTCAAGATCCCAACATCCTCATGTCTCTAATGTTGGATATTCAATCAAAAGGATTAGATGTTGAGGCAAATACGCATTAAGTGGTGATCATCTACAGGATTCACTACAAGTTAATGCATACCAACATCTCTCCACGAGCTCTCAAATCTTCCCTGAAAGGCAGTACCATGTTAATCGAAGCCAATCTGGGAAAGACTTCAACAACAGTCCCACGAATGTTATCATGGGATCATATTACTCGAAATCCTAACTGGAAACTCGAGAACGCTTTTCAACCTCCGCCGAAGGAGTCCAAGTTTGCTCAAATTGTGGAACATCCTAACGGATCAATGAATATTCAATTCACTTAACTATCACAAGGTATTCCCAAAGTAAAGGAATTTCTTGATTCTAGGCCTAGCACTTCAGGCACCAGGCCTTTTCAATCTATCCTTCAAAGAGATCCAGGATCGTCATCTCTAAGACTAAAATGCATGGACTTTGAAAGATGAATTCCATAAATTCAATATGAAGGACCAACTTCACCTCCTCAAACTGACATGGAAATCTCTGCTATGTTAGATCAATTGTTGAATGTTATAACATCTTCACCTTTCTTCAAACCTAATTACAAACTTCTGGAAGAAGATTTCAATAGTGATCAATACACTTAAAGCGAGAAGATGTATAGAAAGTACTACTCTCCAAAAGAACTGCAAAAGCTCACAAGAGAATGGATTGCGACAATGAAGCGAATCCAATCAAATATATCCTTCTTCCAATAGTTAACAAATCAAGAAGGATATGCTCAAGTGAATCCACTCAAAGAACTTCCTACCTGGAATACTACCAAAGGATGAAGAATAGTTCGTCAAACTCACTATCATATGGAAGAAATAATTTTCACCTAGAAAACTCTCAGACAAGAATTAAAGCTGAACCCTTTAAAGTAATGGACGAACAAGCAGCAACTGTTGTTCCTAGAGATATTAGGAACATACAGCATCAAAATAATTTCTCCAACAAGATTCTCGCCACTATGGCCCAGCAAATGGATAGAATCGAGATCAATATGCAGACGGGTCCAAAAGGAGAATTTTATCCAACGAAACTACCACCAATCAATCGGACTACTCCTCTATTTGTTCCTCATGAAATCACAAGAGTAGAAATAAACCTTGATCAGTTCAAGATGATATTCTCCCGGAGATAACATCCAAAATGGAGAAATTACAACTTCAGAGACAGCAAGGAGCTTCCTCCACATCTGTCAATGTACTTAAACTTTCTCAACGAAGCAATTATGGTGATTCAGAAGTAGAAACACCACAAGTCATTAATCCAGTGGTTCAACGTGCTTCAAGAGGAAGAACAAAGAACTATTATCCAAGGCCATCATTGGTCGATGTCCAATACGCAAAAAATGGCAATATTGTCTACGGATCGTATGATAGACAATCAATTCAACAATGGAATATTGATGGATTATCAGACCATCAAGTTTTAAATATTATTCAAGAAATGCTCATCGCAGCCACTGCGTACAGATCAAAAGATAATTTCGATCAAGCCATTGCAAATCTTAGAATTGCATAATTTAATGGCAATATCAAAGGCTGGTGGGATCATGATCTTACACCAGAACAACGTATGCAAGTCATTCATGCGATCAGAAAGGAAAACAATGAGTTAGGCGCAGTCAATACGCTGATATATTTGATCACAAAGACTTTTGCTGGTGATTCTGTTACCTTTCAGGAACGATCAGCGATAATACTCAATAATCTCAAAATTCATACCCTCGAAGACTTTCATTGGTATAAAGATCAATTTCTGGCCAAACTCTACATCAGAATAAACTGCAGAGATAACCGCTGGAAGGAACAGTTTATAGATGGACTTCCAAAGTTATTCAGCGCCAGATTTCGCCTCAAACTGAACGAAATGTTCAACAACAGAATCCCATGCGAATCTATTACCTATGGAGACCTATCCAATATGATCGTCAACGAAGGTATCAAAATCTACACTGATCAAAAACTTCAGAAGAAGGAAAGTATAGGTTTCATAACCAAGGCCGCGAAATAGGTCATTTCTGTGAACAATACGGTTGTGGAAAACTTCAACCACCTTCAATTCAAAAGAGAAAGAAGGTCAGGCACCATGCGAAACCTTATTATTCTCAAAATACTCAAAAGTGTGGAAGGTATGGTCAAAGGTATAAACCATACAAAAAATCTTCATATCAGAAAGATTATCCCATGCGATCAAAGAATTATTCAAAGCAGTCTTCTAAACATTCCAGAGTAAAGATAGCAGTTTACTACAAATGTCAGAAGACTAGACATTATGCCAATAGGTGTCCTCTTCTCAAGAGAATTCAAGAACTCAATATAGAGGATGAATTGAAAAACTCTATATTAGCCACTTTCGAATCTGATCCAGATTATTCACCGGGAGAAGAAGGTGAAATTCTTCAAATACATGATGAAACTGATTTAGATTCATCTCCTCAAACTTCTGATGATGAAGTATGCCCGAAGGATTGTGACTGTTCCAGATGCCTTCGATCAATGTCCTGACAAAAGATCAGGAGCTATTATTTGATCTAGTGGACAAAACTGAGGATTTAAATGTCAAAGGCGTTCTTCTGCAAAATATCAAAGATTTTGTTCTCAAAGAAAAGGAGAAAGAAAGAGAATAGATCAAATATGCTCAAAAGCTCCCACCATTCACTATCAAAACCATCTACGATCGTTTTGATGAAGAAAGAGGTCCAAATATTACTACTCAAGACCTCCAAAAGGAACTCAAAGATGTCAAAAGACGTATGGCAATTATGAAAATCTTCATGCATGACATGCAATCAAATATGAATTGAAAAATTCTATATCAGCCACTTTCGAATCTGATCCAGATTATTCATCGGAAGAAGATGGTGAAATTCTTCAAATACATGATGAAACTAATTTAGATTCATCTCCTCAAACTTCTGATGATGAAGTATGCCTGAAGATTGTGACTGTTCCAGATGCCTTCGATCAATGTCCTCACAAAAGATTAGGAGCTATTACTTGATCTAGTGGACAAAACTGAGGATCTAAATGTCAAAGAAGTTCTTCTGCAAAATCTCAAAGATTTTGTTCTCAAAGAAAAGGAGAAAGAAAGAGAACATATCAAATATGCTCAAAAGCTCCAACCATTCACTATCAAAACCATCTACGATCGTTTTGATGAAGAAAGAGGTCCAAATATTACTACTCAAGACCTCCAGAAGGAACTCAAAAATGTCAAAAGACGTATGGCAATTATGAAAATCTTCATGCGTGACATGCAATCAAATATGAATTGAAAAACTCTATATTAGCCACTTTCGAATCTGATCCAGATTATTCATCAGGAGAAAATGTTGAAATTCTTCAAATACATGATGAAACTGATTTATATTCATCTCCTCAAACTTCTAATGATGAAGTATGCCCGAAGGATTGTGACTGTCTCAGATGCCTTTGATCAATGTCCTCACACAAGATCAGGAGCTATTACTTGATCTAGTGGACAAAACCGAGGATCTAAATGTTAAAGAAGTTTTTCTGCAAAATATCAAAGATTTTGTTCTCAAAGAAAAGGAGAAAGAAAGAGAACATATCAAATATGCTCAAAAGCTCCAACCATTCACTATCAAAACCATCTACGATCGTTTTGATGAAGAAAAAGGTCCAAATATTACTACTCAAGACCTCCAGAAGGAACTCAAAGATGTCAAAAGACGTATGGCAATTATGAAAATCTTCATGCGTGACATGCAATCAAATATGATCAGTCTACGCACAGATCTGATTGAGGCGACTACTAGTCGTAATCAATCTGCTTCTCCTTCAATAGTTGAAGAGGAAAATCAAAGCGACAAAGAAGCAGCGTTTCTCAATACTATTGATCGTATAAAGTTCCAGAAATGGTATTCGCTGGTAACTTTAAAGATCCATGGTTTTCAAATCACACTCAGAGCATTAATCGATTCTGGTGCTGTTCAAGAAGGATTGATCCCAACAATCTTTTTTGAAAAAACTCAAGAGCAGTTGTTTCGGGCAAATGGACAACGGCTAATTATTCAGTTCAAACTTCCCAAAGTGAATATTTGCAAGAAAGAAATTTGTTTTCTTAACTCATTCTTGCTAGTCAAAGATCTTGGACAAGAATTAATCCTAGGTACTTCATTCCTCACTCAACTATATCCATTTTCCGTTACATAACAGGGTTTAGTTACAATAGGAGGAAAAAGAAAGATTATCTTTGAATTTCTCAATACGGTCAGTACCAAAGATATTGATCAGCTCAAAGACATATCCATAAAGGAAACGTTAAATTTAATCCAATGAAAGAAACAACAGATAGAGTTTCTCCAAGATGAAATTCAATCCAAAAAAATTGAAGCTCAAATTCAAAGCCCGAAATTTCAGGCCCAAATCAACCGTTTCAAAACAGATTTAGAAAAAGAAATTTGTTCTTCTAATCCAAATGCCTTCTGAGCCAGAAAGAAGCATATCGTAAGGCTTCCCTACATCAAAGGCTTCAATGAAGAGAAAATTCCAACTAAGGTCTGGCTCATTCAAATGAATACAAATCTGTTAAAGTTTTGTAAATCTGAAATTGATGGGTTACTTATCAAAGGCCCTATTTAACCTTCAAAAAGTTCATGGTCATGTGCGGCTTTTTATGTCAATAATCAAGCTGAGAATGAACGAAGAGTTCCAAGGCTAGTGATCAGTTACATGCCTCTTAATAAGATATTGGAATGGATTAAGTATCCAATACATAATAAGACAGATCTTCTCAAAAGGCTTTCAGCAGCCCGTAAGTGATCAATTATCCTTACGTTAAGATGAAGAAAAGATAATAGTGGAAACAAATGCCTCAAACGTCGGTTACGACGGTGTTCTCAAACAGAAAAATAATGGAAAAGAAGTAGTGATCCGTTATTACTCCGGCATCTGGAACAGTGCTCAAAAGAATTATTCAACAGTTAAACAGGAAATTCTGGCCATTGTCTTATGCGTACAGAAGTTCCAAGGTGATCTTGTCAACGAGGAATTTCTCATGCGAACTGACTCAAAAGCATCGAAGTAAGTCTTGGAAAAAGATGTAAAAAATCTGGTCTCAAAGCAAACCTTCGCAAGATGGCAAGCTATCCTTTCTTACTTTGATTTCCAAATTCTGCCTATAAAAGGGACGGATAACTCCCTTGTAGATTACCTCTCAAGAGAAACCTCTCTCAAAACTCTCCTGAGTAAGCCTCAAACACTTTCTGAGATCTTCAAAAGAGCGGAAGAAATGGAGCAAACAAATGCTCAAAACAAAAAGGGCAAAGCCCCTGCATCTTCTTCTGGAACTCCAAAAACTCAAAGGTCTTCGGCCTCATCCAATACTCAAACCTCTCCAGCTCCGATGCAGGCTGATAACTATGCAATGGAGCCCGAATTTCAAACAGTTCAAAGTAAGAAGAATCGTCCTTCTATTTCTTCTTCACCTTCAAACATGGTCATTTTGGGAACCATTGGTTGCCCTCCGAGGTCTTCTGCCTCTTTATTTCGACCATCAGCCCCCTCAATTCAAAATACTTAATTAACGACTACTTCATTGTACTCTCAAGCAGTCGAACCAGTTCGTTTCGTCCCAAAACTTGATATCAAGGAATATTGTCAAAAACACTTAAAAACTGAAGTTATCATCGATGGTTCATTTCTTTTGCCCCTCAGGCGTCAAAAATTAATTTTTCTTATTGGTTTATTCAATTGTGGGATTTCTACGGACTTACCCCCGCAATTTTTCCAACAGCCATTCAGGCTTCTTATTTCCATTTTCAAAATAATATTTTCAAAAACCATTTTCCAGAAACTCTTCGTTTCTGCATTTATTTTCAAATTTCCTGGATTTTCTACTAGAATTTCCAATTTTCAACTTGTGTAGGACTCAAATCACTTTGCAAGTCCTACAAGATCAAATGGTGGGAAAAATTCAATTATGCCCACAACAATGTCCAAGATGTGAAGAAGTGGTTTTCCTCACACACCCACATGTTAGACAAACTCAAACATCAACAAACGGAGTTTTTCACAGAGAAAACTCTGATTATGGCAGCCCTTGCAGCAGCAACTTTTGAAGCTGAATTTCAAGAGCTCCTACAACAATTGGCCACTACATCAGGCCAATCTTCAAAATCAAACGAGGAAGTTATACAGCTCGACAATGACGAAGATGACGACGACATCATAGACACTCAGCCTTTTTCGCCACCATCCTACGATCTTAATGATCCCTTCTTGGATTCACAACCTCCCTTGTGAGTTCTATTCAATTAAAAAAAAAGTTTTTATTTCCTGTAAATATGTATATTTCTTTGTTGCATTTCAATTTCCTTGAAATTATTCATAAATAGTTCATGTACATTCATTTACTTTGTAAAGTGTCCCCTGTAAATTTAAGTCTTTCTGTAAGTCTGTACATACGAAGAAATTCATCACTGATTGAAGACCTTCAATGGAGCGATGGAGACAAGCAGCCAAGTCTTCCAAATCAAGTTCAAGAAGATTCAACCGTCTGAAGCATTGTGTTGTTCAGACTAAGGTCGGGTCGTACCCGACAGCGCTTTGTAGTAAGTCGCATAAGACCAGTTTGGATTAGCCCGTAATCCGCCCGAAGTTACTGATAGCTGAAGATTCGTAGACGAAATGAAAGAAGATAAGATTGTGCCATCAAGATCACTTTATTAAAGCCACTTTAATAAAGCTGAAGATGCTTCGTACAGACATATCTTTTCTTACTTTATTTTGTTTTCTCAGTTTGTAATAATTAGATTTCAATTATTTGCTTTTACTATTTACTTTTTAGCTTTTTTACTTTTCTTTTTATCCTCTTCCACCTTTTTCAAAAAGCAGATTCCCTTCAGGTCTAGTTAGGGATTTGTCCTATCGGTCCGATCTTATCTATTACTCAATTATTTTCAATTCTTCTTTCAAGGCCAGAGTCTATAAAAGACTTCCAATTTGTATTCAGAATGCATAGACTTTTAAGCCTTCTCCTCTCCTTTCTTTCCCCCTCTCTCTGATTCTTGTAAAATACCAATTAGTTGATCGGGCTCAGGGTCGAGGGTGACCAGCCTTTTACAAGAATCAGAGAGAGAGGAAAAGAAAGGAGAGGAGAAGGCTTAAAAGTCTATGCCTTCTGAATACAGATTGAAAGTCTTTTATAGACTCCGGAGTTGAAAGAAGAATTGAGTAACAGATAAGATCGGACCGACAGGACAAATTCCTTACTGGACCCAAAGGGGATCTGCTTTTTGAAAAAGGTGGAAGAGGATAAAAAGAAAAGTAGAAAAGCTAAAAAGCAAATAGTAAAAGCAAATATTTGAAAGCTAATTATTACAAACGGACAAAACAAAATAAAGAAAAGATATGTCATGTACAAAGCATCTTCAGCTTTATTAAAGTGGCTTTAATAAAGTGATCTTGATGGTACAGTCTTGTCTTCTTTCATTTCGTCTACGAATCTTCAACTGTCAGCGACTTCGGACGGATTACGGACTAATCCAAACTGGTCTTATGCGACTTACGATAAAGCGTTGTCGGGTATGGCCCAACCTCAGTCTGAACAACACAAAGCTTCAGACGGCTAAATCTTCTTGAACTTGATTTGGAAGACTTGGCTGCTTATCTTCATCGCTCCATTGAAGGTCTTCAATCAGCGATGAATTTCTTCGTATGTACAGACTTACAGGAAGGTTTAAATTTACAGGGGACACTTTACAAAGTAAATGAATGTAAAGGAACTATTTATGCAGAATTTCAAGGAAATTGAAATGTAACAAAGACTATACATATTTACAGGAAATAAAAATTTTTAATTGAATTGAATTCACAATGGAGGTTGTGAATGCAAGAAGGGATCATTAAGATCGTAGGATGGTGGCGAAAAAGGTTGAGTGCCTATGATGTCGTCGTCATCTTCGTCGTCATCGAGGTGTATAACTTCTTCATTTGATTTTGAAAATTGGCCTGATGTAGTGGCCAACTGTTGAAGAAGCTCTTGAACTTCAGCTTCAAAAGTTGATGCTGCAAGGGCTGCCATAATCCGAGCTTTCTCTGTGAAAAACTCAGTTTGTTGATGTTTGAGTTTGTCTAACATGTGGGTGTTTGAGGAAAACCACTTCCTCACATCTTGGACATTGGCGTGGGCATAATTGAATTTTTCCTACCATTTGATCTTGTAGGACTTGTAGAGTGATTTGAGTCCTGCACAGGTTGGAAATTGGAAATTCCAGCAGGGAATTTGAAAATAAATTTCTTGAAAATGGTTTTTGAAAATATGATTTTGAAAATGGAAATAAGAAGCAAAAAATTGCGGAGGTAAGTCCGTAGAAATCCCACCATTGAATAAACCAATAAGGAAAATTAATTTAGGACGCCTGAGGGGCAAAAGAAATGAACCACGAGTGGTCATACAGTTGAATCTAGAAAACTTGATACCAAGCCTTGATGTAGTCTCGGTAATTGAAGGTTTGAGACCTAAAAAGCTTTGAGAAAGTTTTGTCGGAATATATCCCTTGATTCCCGTGGGTGATATCAATGGCTTTGAGAATCTTGAATTTGGTGAAAATGGTCTTTGAAGAATCGTTTCGGTCTTGTACATGGGAAATTTCGACCGATTTGATATCTACCAGAATAAATTCATAATAAGTTCTGATTTTTCAAAGGATTTCTGGAATGAAATTGAAGTTGGGTGGATAGACCTTCGAACAGCTCTCTTTGATTTGTTCATCATCGAATTCGGGTTCCATGATAACTTCAGTTTTTAAGTGTTTTTGACAATATCCCTTGATCTCAAGTTTTGGGATGAAACGAACTGGTTCGACCGCTTGAGAGTACGATCGAGTAGTCGTTAATTGAGTATTTTGAATTAAGGGGGCTAATGGTCGAATTAAAGAGGCAGAAGGCTTCGGAGGGCAACCAATAGTTCCCAAAATGACCATGTTTGAAGGTGAAGAAGAAATAGAATGACGATTCTTCTTCCTTTGAGCTGTTTGAAATTTGGGCTCCATTGCATAGTTATCAGCCTGCATTGGAGCTAGAGAGGTTTGAGTATTGGATGAGGCCGAAGGCCTTTGAGTTTTTGGAGCTCTAGTATTGGAGTTTGAAGAAGATGCAAGGCCTTTGCCCTTTTTGTTTTGAGCGATTTTTTGCTCCATTTCTTCAAAATTACAAAACAAACTAAACCATGTCAATTTCATTTGGATAGATACCAAATCAAGCATAGGTCACTAGTTAAAGCATATATCTTCGACCAAAAGGTCGGAAGTTCGAATCCCCACCCCACATGTTGTTGAACTAAAAAAAAGCCATTTGGATTCGTTCAAATAGTTGGTTTTGGTAAAGTTTCTTTCCCCAAATACATCAACGAAAAGGTAACATGTATAACAATACGATCAAATAGAGGGGAAAGAAAAGCCAATTGACTTAAAACTTCAAGAAGTTAAAGGTCAGCTAGTAAACTTGGCCAGGCAAGTTATGTACCATTGTAAACAACACCCAAAAAAAAAAAAAAAAAAAAAAAAAGGGAAAAATACAAAACAGATGGAAATGTAATCCATGAATACTGTCATCATATTGCTAATTTACTCATTATTAGAGAAGAGTAAGGGTGCGTTTGGGATCACTTTAGAAAAAATTATTTTTTAAAATAAACCTTTTTTTTCAATGCTTATTTTAAAAAAAAATTAACAATTTAAATTGTGTTTAGTATAGTTTCTTGAATAATGGTAGATAATCAAAAGTGTTTTTTAAAATAATCTTAACAAATAAAATGCACTTTAAAAAGAAATTGGATTAATTTAAAAGCTTTTTTGAAGAAAAACGAAAAAGATCGATTATTCAAAAGTTACTTAAAAGTGATTAATCGAAATTTTTCAAACGTAGTAAAAAAAAAAACATATTTATAATTAATAATATCACTTTTGAATGTAGTGGAATCAAATAAATTTATTATTCAAAGTATTTTTTAAAAATGTAAAATATAAATACTATATTTATAAACATTTATTTATGGAAAAGTATTTAAATTGGAAGGCATATCAAACGACCCTAAGAAACTCATAGGAATCAGTTTTTCCAATGCATCAAAGAATGTTAACAAAAAAAAAAGTATTAAAAAATATTAGAACAAGTACAAGTAGAAAGATATCCCTCTCGTAATTCAAGGACCATAAAAGTCTACCATTGAGCCAAGCTCAATATAGAACTTCCAACGATCCTTCTCACTGCTTATTTCCCTGCTTATAACTATTGGTCAATAGCAATTCAAATATACTCTAACCAACTCACTAACATTGATTAATACCTAAAGAGTCCTATCACTGACGAAGTTAAGGAAATGATGGAGGGTTGCACTTTCTCCGTGCAAATAGATGTATGGACCGCATAATGAAGTAAACAAATTGAAAAGGAGACTAAAGACTAAACCAAAAGGAATACGGGCCACCATATGAAAGGATAATGCAGGAAAGTCACGTTTATGCAGCTCAAATCAATAAGTATGAGAGATGCTATCATTTGCTTTTTGTTTAGTTCTTCGTTTGAACTATGCTAGTATTTCACTTTTAGCTTCTCTTCCCGTTTGTGCTTGTGTCAAATATATCAGATAAAATCAAAGAAAGTAACCAAGGGACCTTAATTTTGAAAATACTTATAGCATAGCAATATATATATCATAACTAAAGATTGTCTTATTAACCAGTAACGACCAATAATTACCCGTAAATACTTAATTTGCTTAAGTTGTCATTTGTCATGGTGAGATCAAATCCTTGAAGTGAAGGAGTGTTAAGAATAGATAAACAAACATGATTATATATATCTAACATATAAGGTTAACTTTTTGGGTGTATTAGTAATTCAATATGATATTAGTGCAGGAGATCTTCCGTTCAACATTTCATCCCAATTAATAATTTTAATTCTCTTGTTACATCCTGAGCTAATTTTGACCCAGAGTGTTTAGAATACATTAAGAAGATGTTAACCGTTAAGTATAGATTAACTAGTCAAGTCATTACTATCTTTCTTAAAGGTTGGAGGTTAAAATTTTCACTGTAGTTCGTTTAACAAAAGTATACGTTAAAAAGATTAAGCATAAGTTTTTTAATATAAGGGTGATTTAAAAAATTGATCGACAGAAGGTCATTACCTCAAGATTACAACATGTAGTTGCGATTGTCTGGGCAGTTTCAAGAGCCCTTTTTAAGTCAGAAGAGTATACAACAGAGATTTTAGGCCCCTTGGCCAGCCGATTCGCAACCTTCAAAATAAGAATGCAGAGTTCAAAACTACCTTCTTTTTTACTCATACACTGTCTTGATGTTACATATTAAGATTAAGACATGGAATTTGAGTTTTTACTCACTGCAACTGCTTGTTGTCGCCCAGCATCATTTAATTCAATGTCCAGTTGTCCCTATTTACACCATAAATTCAGATGCAACAGAAAAGTTACCCAAAGTTGAAGTGGGACAATAATGAGAATCAGTGTGCATTCAAGATTAAAGACCGTGACACAAGTTATATTAGGTTAATTTGACTCACTAGAAAAGTTGGAAAAGAATAATACAAGACTAACATAAGTTCCTTAAAAGAGAGTGTCAACCTACTATTTTGATTCCTTAACTAATATGATAATATTAGATTTTTGGTTAATTACACTTTTAGTCCAAAAGTTTGAGTTAAGATTCTATTTGGACCTTAGGTAAAATCTGAAAATTTAGTTAACCTTAGAAAATGATTCAAAACGGTCCTTGAGAACAATCCTCCATTTATGACATTTTGATTAGAAAAATGGCATGTCAATTATATCATCCTGACATATTTATTAGTTTTAAATTCACGTTAAATACCTTTATGAGACATCAAAAATGAATTTTATATTCTTTTATTATTTTCCTAAAGTTAACAAAAAAACTCTTCTCCCCGTTCTTCAGGATCGTTCTCCCCCTTCTTCATCTTCTGTCTTCTTCATAAATCATCCCTCACAAAAATATTTATGGAAGAAGAAAACCACCATTCTTCCTCTCCTTAAAGACCAAAACCAAAATAGTGTATATATACATATATATCTTATTCTCTTCCTCCCTCTCATTTTCTTCTTCGATCTTCTCAAATCTGAAACCAAAAAACATAGAAAGAGAAAGTGACGTACAAAAGAGAGTGAGCAGGAGAGTGAAGAACAAAAACAGTGAGTGTCAGACAAACCTATAAACAGAGCGAGAGTGATGAGCAAAGAAAGCGACAGAGTAATAAACTGAGAGAGAATGTGTTGGTGAATGAGGAAGGGGAAGATGAAGAATACAAAGGGGGGAGGAATCAAAAGAAGGGCTAGGGAACCATGAAGAAGAAAGGGGAGATAGAAAAAAGTTTTTAATGCTACATAACCCTATTTAAAATTATTGTAACAATCCGTATTTTTCTAATACGATCCTTACTAAATGTGGAAGCGTAACAAAACCTTTAATGAATCTGATAGGTATCTTTATTTACTCACAAGTACGATTTACACAGTAGTGATCAATTTGAGAGGATCACACACTCTCACCAAGGACTAGACTCCTTTCACTAGATAAAATACTCGATACTCATCTATCTACAACAAACACGTATATAACACTCATACAATAACTACTAAAGGAAGTTACAACTCCCTACAA
>JAOANK020000013.1:1255286-1269481 GCA_026257165.2 Telfairia occidentalis
TAGCAATTAGGCCTAAAATAATAGCATTTATAGAAAAAAAAAAAAAAAAAGAATTTGCAAATATGGCAAAAAATTGTCTAGCCCATTCAAAAAGTCTAAAAAGCCCTCTCATTTAAGTTTTTTTACTTATAGTCTAACAGCGATAGACTGGTATCGCTGATAAACTTAAATAATAGTATAAATTTAGTCTATCAACAATAGATTTCTATCAATGATAGACTACATATTATGTTTGTGATTTAAGTCTATTAGAGATACAAGGCTATAGACTGAATTCTATCACTTAAGTTTTGAAATTTATATAGCTTGTGTAGTGTTTCTTCACTTTCAAATCTCATAAGTTCTTATAATTTAGCTTGTTGTTTATATGTTTTGATTTGTTAGTCTATAACTTTTTATTTAAAATTTATGTATCTTCATTTAAGTTTTCTTTTTCTTTTTTTTAAGTTCTTAATTGTTAGAGTATAAGTTGTGATTTATAAGTTTTTTTTTGTAAGTTATGATTTGTTAGTTTAAAGTTAATTTCTATTTTTTTTTTCATTTATAGTTTATCAATGATTGGCTAGTATCGGTAATAGACTTAAATAAAAACATAAATTTAGTCTATCAGCGATAGACTTCTATATATCAATTATAGACTATATATTATGTTGAGTACATTGTTAAATGTTTTTAAATTTTTTTAGCTTGAATGGAAAATCAAATAAAAAATGGGCATGATCTTAGAAGACAGGAAAAAAAATTTCATCATCATGCTAAGTTTTTTTTTTTTTTTAAGTCTATCAGCGATAAAGTATCGCTGATAAACTTAAATAAAAACATAAATTTAGTCTATCGCTAGTAGGTTTCTATCAATAATCGATTATATTTATATTATGATTTTAGTCTATCAAGGATACAAGTTTATCGATGATAGACTAGAATCTATCACTTAAGTATACTAGCTAGAAACATGTGCAAATGCACGTGGAAACATGTAATTTTAATTATCGGGTAGTTTCTAATTTAAAGTTAAAAAAATAGTATTTTTTATAATTGAGATCGATATGCAATACACTCATTAATTGACAGAAAAGAAGATTGATTTGGAAGAAATGTTATTGTTGACATTATTCACTTGAATGTAAAAATAAAAAATAAACATAACTATGAACTTTGCTAATAATTAGTATTAAAATATAGTATACTATTTATCAAAATTGTAATATTCGATAACAATTAAAATTAAAATATTATAAGAAAAAAATAGAATGAATAGTATAAAAGATTATAACGATTAAATATGACTTTATGTAAAATGACATATTTATCCGTACGGACTCCTTAACTCGAACATTCGCGTCTCCTAGAAATTTTTGAAGAGCAAAATGGATATGTATTTTAAAAAGAATTTTTATACACCCAAACGTTAGAGATAATTTTATGTGAAAGGATGTCTGTTTGTACATACACCTCGAACCGAATAATCGTGCTCTGTTAAAGGTGACATTGTGTGAAAGTACATGTGTCTATTTGTGGAGACACCTATCAACGGACACATCAACCCGAATAGCTAGATTCCATTAGAGGTGACATTGTGTGAAAGGACGTGTCTATGCAGACACATCTTAATAGACACATCAACTTGAACAATTGTGTCTCGTAAGAATTTAAAGGGAAAAATGGGTATGTACTAAAAAGTTGAGGATAAAATTAGAAGGTAAAAATTCTTCCTCATACCTCCTTTTAATATAGTATAGATTAATGATATCAACCTATCAATATCCTATCAGCGGTAGATATCTATTTCTAATAGACTTACATTATAACATAAATTTAGTCTATCAATGATAGGCTTCCATCAATGATAGACTATATTTATGTTATGATTTAAGTCTATGAGGGATACAAGTCTAACGTTGATAGACTGAAATTTATCTCTTTAAGCCTATTAGTGATATCAGCCTATCAGAACTCTATCCCATCAAAAGAAATCAAAACACCAACACTCGTACTCCTAAATTCTTTAGTAAAGATAAACCAAAAATCATTACTGAAGTATACCGGGTTTATCAGTGATATCAACCTATCAATATCTAAAAGTATATACTACTGATATTAATCTATTAATATCCAGTAAAAATATATTATTGATAGTAGTCGATCAATAACACATAACAACCAACAAAGTATTTGTTATCAAATTGATATTCTTTCTTCTTATATTCTATTTTTTATTGAAATTTATTTTGAAGAACTTCTATCGATAGCCTTAAATTACAAGAGAATCAAATTGGTGATGATTTCATTCCATTAGTGATTGAAGCTACTCAATGTTGCATTGTACTTGAGATTAAAGTCTATTATTAATAGGCTAAAATATAGTCTATCAGCAACAGACTTCTATTATTTATAGACTTAAATTACAACATAAATTTAGTCTATCAACTATATAACTTTCTATCAATGATAGACTATATTTATATTGTGATTTAAATCAATCACTGATAGACTTAAATCTATCACTTAACCCTATTAGTAATATCAAAATTAACTTTACGTGTATTGGATTTAGAACTACACCCATGTTCAATTTTTCCTTTTTTAGTCTTCCAGTCGTCCATTATCTCTCAATGAGATTATGGACGATGACAATATTCCAACATTAAAAAAAAACAAAAATAAAACAAAACAATCTCATAAAATCAAAATTACAAAAATAGCAATAAAGCAGCAGAAGAAAGTTTTGTCCTATTTAATATTCTAGTTCCGAGGATCGAACAGAAGTTGGATAAATAAAGCTCTTCAATCCAGTGAACTCAAGCAGACTCTTCCCAAAAGTACCGGTTGGGGAAGTTCCTGTCATTATAAATAAGTAATTCAACCACTCCACTATCTCCGGCACCAACACCCTCGAGAAATATGTGGTCCTCATCCACAACGATGTGTGCTTCAACCACAATATTAAGCTCTAGCCATCACAACAGAGCGTCGACGAGAGTTTCTTTGCCAATATGTCAAGGACATTTTCTAGAAGCCATAGTCAGAGAAGACGTCAACGCGAAGCCCGCGGTCGTTATTGAGAAACGTGAGCCGCAAGAGCAAAATGCTGACTTCATTATCACGAAATCAAGACTGGAGGAGCAACTCAGACATTGGATTCCTAAGCTGACCGCTATCGAGAGATTTTATTACGTACTCATCTCCCCTAAAGAAAGAAAAAAAACACCGAAAACAAGATGCCGATGGAGAAAAGAAGAAAGCAAGCTAAATAAAGGGTAAGGTCATAAAAAAACTTATAATAACCAGATTTTTAAAATATTAAATATTTGCAAACATTATTATAATTGCTATATCTACGAATACAATAATAAAAAAGTTTACCCAATATAATTTCACTAATTTCTTCGTCATCTCTCCTCTAGTCGTCTTTACTCTAGTGGATATCGCTGTCCTCGCCGTGGCTATCTATTAACTCATCACCACCGGGCTTCCCTCTCTCCCTCCTTCAGCCCTACAGTTCTATATTTCCAAAATTACTTTTTTAAGAAATAACCCTTTTACATGGTCAAAATTAGTTTAAAAAGTACAATAGACACGTTATCTCTCTCAATGCCACTATATACAATTTTATTATTTATTTTGATTTTTTTTAATAATATTAATTACTTAAACTTGTTAGGTAAATCAATTCTTTTAAATGCGCAAAGACAGCCCAAAAGTGAAAGCCTTAAACGTATTCAAAGACAGCCAGCAATTGGAAGTCCAAACAACAAATTGAAAAGTCAGTCATCTACCAGCACTTAATGCTCTTTATCATTTTTTCAATTTCTGCTTCACTGTGACCATCCCAAGAACGCAACAAATTTTCTCTCCCATATTGCACCGATCTTGAACTCGCAATCAATTCTCAAAACATTATACATCGTCCTGCCGAAGCTAACAGAGATTAAATAAATAGATTTAGAAATTAAAATGCTATTTCTTAGTTAACAAGCCAGACGTAGAAAGAAGGCGTAGCGCTTGGTTAGAATTGTCGAGAACCGACGATGACCTCATAACATTCATCTTCCTTTTCTTCAAAAATTCCAAGGAGTTCTGTAAACATTGAGATGGCGTTCTTTCGTTTAAAACAACCGTTTCAATCCTGCAATAAAAACATGAGTCGCTCTAAATCAGAAGGTAAATTAAAATGGAGAAGAATATATTCACTAGCAGTCGGGTTGGTGTCCCTCACCCTGAGCTTTTGGTTTTCTTCCTCTTTGTTTTTGGCTTAACAGCAGGCTTTTCATCTCCGGGGTCTGATGAGAAAACTTGTCTATAGATGGAGTATACCACATTAGTTGTTTGGCAAAATTATGATCAGCGCAGAAATACATTAAAGTGATAGAGAGACATACTTCTCACGATCTGCAAGCAGTTGGACAAGATTACTGGGAAGCATTCCCAACTTGCTAATCTGATCATTATGACTGGGGGTTTCTGCTACATCTTCGACAATCTCACCCTTTTTAGAAGAGCGTGGTGTTTTCTTTTCGGCCCACAGCCTACGACGTTGTTTCCCTTCACGAACAACCCTACATTAACAAGGCTATATATCATGTTATGTCAAGAAACACGTAATTAACAGCATGAATCCAAAGGCATAATCTTTCAGGACATCATTTAATTTTTAATTGTGTTGCGGCAAGTAAGAATTTCCAATACTACATTGAATTCTGAAAATGAATCATCCTGTTGTCTCGATTTTGCAGTGTTTCTTTATGCAATACCCTACAGCAATGGGCATGCCAAAGCAAGCCACCCCAGACAACTATCGGCATTGTTCAGTACATATGATGCTTTGCATGCTCATCATCTGGTTTTTCCCTTCTTTTATAATGCTGTATGCAAGAAAATGTTCGGGCACCTTGACCAATAACATGAAAGAACTGTATAATCCTAGAACATTTGATAAGAATAGAAACAGTGACATCTAAAAAAAAGTCAGGTCACCATTTTGTTCCTATTGAACATAGTGCCTTACGCACAAAATTAAAAAACCTTTTTTCTATTTTAACATCATTTAACAATGAAAAAGAACACGGTAATAGATTAAGCTATATGCAAAAGAATTTGGATATGTATTTGTAAATAGAAAACCTTGCAGCAGGTTGGATTATTTTCAGAATTTATCACCATATCAGATAGAAGGGCGCATTCTGCTATAAGATGATCTCGTTTGGTCTAAAGAATGCCGGGACAACCTATTTACATAGCAAAGAAAGGCAAAAGCTCTCATGCGAATGCGGGAATGTGGCGCGCCTATCGCCACGATAGGGCACTCTAAAATGCATGATGGGTTGAGCAAGAATACCGAGCATTCAAGACCTGTAGGTCTTTTTCTGATTTCATTTCCCCCATATAGAACACTGAGTTACTTACATTACGGTCTTCAACAAGCAGGCTGCATGGACTAGACTCTTTTCCATTGCCAACACTTCAAGTATAATTGTTTTTTATAAGAACACTTTGGATAGAATTTAAAATTATATATGCATATATAAAGGAAAACCTCTCTTTCAACCTCTTGGTATGTTCCTCATCAGAAACAAGAGGAAACATTGAATCATCTTTCCATTACTTGCCACTCCCTTCAATTTTATGAATATATTGTCGACTAGTAAAAATATGTTTATAAACTCTTAATTGGTGCATTCCTTCTTCAATTCTGGATTTCTTGGAGCAAAGATTCTTTGGTATAGGCTCTTGGACAAGATCTTTTGGAGATTTTAGAAACAATTGATGGGTATGGTTGGTTGGGCTACCTGGTTAGAAAGAAATGCCCAACCCTTTATGATATACTTTCAACTCCTAAAATTATTGATTGAGTTACAAGATGGTATCTATTCTATAGCACATGTAAAAGACTCCAAACTTTAGTGCATTTTATCATAAGCCTGTTACATTACAAAGAAAGCATAGGTCAAGGTCTAGAGACAAAATAGTTGAGCCTCACCCAAAGCTAGGCAACCTTTAAGGTTTAAATTTCAAAAGTTTTTTAAACATAGTTTAACCTTTTCCATGAATGTGTTGTTAATATTTGCATTGAAAATCCAAAGGTGGTCCTCCCCTTTACTATTTCCATTAGCCTTAGAGGAAGGTTGAACGAACCCTAAATCCTGTAGTCATTGTTAACATTAACAAAATTGTGATTAATGGAAAAATAGAAGGAAGAAAGGTTTGGCCTTTAAGATTGATTCAGAGAGACCCCAACTCGGTCGATTGGCCCTTTTTGTTGTCAAAATTAGAGATTAGAGTACCTAGAGAAAGATGGAGAACAGATTTTTGGATGCTAGTTTATTGGTAATTTCTCTATCATTGTTAATGAATGACTAGGATTAAGATATGGGCTCCACAGGACCTTAGAGAGATCTTTTTTCATCTTTCTTCATTATTACTAAAGCAAAGTGGTTGATAGATACCGTAGAGCATGTATGACACAAATCGGTTTAGGTGGGCTTCTGGGAGATGCTCAGATGGAAGCACAAAAAGTTTGTGGTTCATAATATCCAAAAGCACAAGGTCACATAAGAGAACTCAGCTTTTTTTGTGAGCGCATAAGAGAATTCAGTTACCAAAGGTGCAATGGTCTGTTCACTTCAAGAAGTATCCATGGCTCAAAACCTCTTCAAGTATCTCTTATCTTAGAGTCTATGCCCACACAAATAGTAAGCAAGTTAGCATTTATGACTGTTGGAATTCCAAAACTAGTTATTGAAACCTAGTATTTAGCTGGAAACTCCTGATAGGAAGTTTCAGCAATCATTATCTTTGATTGGGTAGGTGAAACACTTCTTTAATACTGATGGGCAAGATGCAAGGATTGGTATTCACTATTCAGAGAATTCAGGACAAATTTCATGAGTCTGTTTTTCAAGAGGTCAATAACAGAGATTTTTTTTGTTGGGTAGAAACAATATTTCATTGATGAATGAAATAGTTACAAAAGGTGGGTTCCATCCAAGGAGTTACAAAAAGGATGTCCAACTGGATAAAAGTGTAGAAAAGTTGTAGTTGTAAAAGGGAGAAACTCCTTTACACCGATAAAGAGTAGTGAAAAGAATGTTGTCCATAAGAGTATCCATAGTGCGGTCTTTGTCTTCAAAAATTCTGTTGTTGCGCTCATTCCAAAGAGTCCATAGAAAAGCTCTATTGAGATTCAACAATAGGGTCTTTTTGGCGTGTTTAAATGGATGATGGATGAAATCAAGAGAGAACCAGTCTTTGATGGAGTCGGGGGAGCAGTAAACCATCCAAAGTCTCCGATGAAGCTATGCGATAGCTGTGAAGAGGTGTTGCAGTGGATGAATAAGTGGTTATGTGATTCCTCATGAGAGCGACATGGGTAGCACCACCCGGGTATAAGATTCATCAATGGGTTTCTTTTTTGGAGCTTGTCATGGGTGTTTAAGCAGGCATGACTGATTTGCCATAGAAGAAATTTAACCTTTTTGGGGAAGGTGTCTTTCCAAATCACTTTGTATAGGTCATAGGTAGGGGATACATTAAGGCGAGCAAACAGGGATTTTGTAGAGAAACCTTGTCTGCCAAGGGTCCATTGCCAATGGTCGGCTCGGATGTGTGTGGTTGCTAGTAAGTGAGAGAGATTTGCCCATTCCTCTATTTCATCTTCTGTTAAGTTCCTTCTTAGACCAAGATCCCATGATTGCTGTGATGTGTTCCAGAAATCAGCTATGGAACATTCTTTTCTTGTGGACAGCCCAAAGAGAAGAGGGTAGGATGTGTCCAATGGTTCCTGGCCAGTCCATGTGTCTCTCCAAAATTTTGTATGACCCTCATTCCCCACTATTGTGCAGACATTGTCATATATCAGGTTTCCATATTTGTGTATGAATTTCCATGGGCTTCTAGAGGTTGCCGAAGATTTGAAGCCAGTTTTTTGGTCGAAGTGGTGTGATCCATGTCTAGCTTTGATGACTTTTCTCCATAAGGCAGATTTTTCAACTTGGAAGCGCCAATGCCATTTGGCCAAAAGGGCTTTGTTTCTAATTTTTATATCCGGAATACCGAGGCCCCCATTGATTTGGGGTTTCTTCACCTTCTCCAATTTAAGGAGATGTATAGCTTCTTCGTCTTTATTACCCGACCAGAGAAATCGACAGAAACTTTTTTCCATGAGTTTGGCAGCCTTGGTCGGTATGTGGGAGAGGGATAGGAAATAAGTGGGAAGGTTAGTTAATGTACGGTTGATGAGTGTGAGACGCCTCCTTTTGATATGTGTGTATGAGCCCAGCAGGATAGTCTTTTCTCAATCTTCTGAATGATGGGCAACCAAAAGTTTATGCATCTTGGTTTTCCAAAAAGAGGAAGCCCCAAGTAGATGTTAGGCCACGTTCCAATCAGGCATCCAATCTGTAAAGCAAGCTGTCTAATTTGCTGATCATCAACATCGATGCCCATAATTTCTGATTTAAGTTGGTTAATGTTCAGGCCCAATGCTTCTTCGAACAAGAGGATAGTATTGAGGAGATTCGTGATGCTTCTGTCATCATTTGAGCAGAAAAGGATGGTATCATCCACAAATTGGAGATGGTTAATATTCAAGTTCTCTTTGCCAATAGAAAAGTCGTCAGCAAGACTCTGTTTAGCAACAAGATGGAGAAGGCGACTAAGGCTATCGACCACCATGATGAACAGAAAAGGGGAGAGGGGATTTCCTTGGCGGAGCCCTCTTGATGCCAGGATCTCGGTCTCCCATTGATGATGATGGAGAAATTGGTAGATGAAATACAACATCAAATCCATCTTCGCCATTTTAGTCCAAAGCCTTTAAGTCTCAAGATTTCATCAACGTAGTCCTAATTGACTTTGTCAAATGCTTTTTCCATATCCAGCTTTAGGACTAAACCACTTTTTTTTTCAGGAGAACCAATCATCAATAATCTCATTAGCAATGAGAGATGCATCTAGAATCTATCTATTGGCCGCAAAAGCTTACTGAAACTCAATGATGGTGAATGGTAGGACTTTCTTAAGTCGATCGGAGAGGACTCGAGCAATGATGTTGTAGAGGCATGGGGTAAGGCTAATCGGTCTATAGTCCCCCACTCGTTTGGCATCAAGTTTCTTAGGAATGAGGCAAATGTACGTTTCGTTGAGGCTCGCATTGATCGTTGCGTTGTGAAAAAAATCTTGGAACACCTTAAATATGTCAAATTTTATGCTGTTCTAGGATGTTTTAAAAAACTCCAAGGTGAAACCGTCTGGTCCCGACGATTTGTTATTGCCAAGATTTTTAACAGTGAAAGGGAGCTCTAAATCAGATGCTTGGGCCGTAGACAAAGGGCTCCAATCAATGGAAGATGGGATGAATTTGTTGCCCTGTTTCTTGGTAAAGAGGAGCTTATAAAAGTTAATGAATTCTTTCTCAATCTCAACATCATGGAGGAGGTTGCTATTGTCTGATGAAAGGATCTCAACAATGTTGTTTTTTCTCTTTCTTGCAGCCACATATACGTGGAAAAAGCCTGAATTTTCATCTCCCTCTTGGGCCCACTTAGCTTTACATCTCTGTTTCCAAACAGTCTCCTCATTGGCTGCTAAGTCCTGAAAAATTGTCTTTGATAATTAGCCTTCTGGTTTTTTTCTCAGAGGATAGAAGTCCTTCTGTCTTATCTATGATCTCAAGCTCTGAGAGAAGGGTAGCTTTATTGGCTTGTTGAGCTATGACGTTCTGTGAATTCCATTCCTTGAGGGCTTGTTTAAGGCCTTTGAGTTTCACATGAAGCCATGACCTGGCCACCCATCAATGGGGTGATTGCTCCACCATCTATCAACGAAGGAGAGAAAGTTTGGTTGTTGCAACCAAGCGTTATTGAATCTGAAGGGCATTTTTGTCTTCCAAGGGTCAATAGAAGTGGGTAGTGGTCTGATGTTGGTCGATCAAGTCTTTTAACATTAGCCTCGAAGAGTTTTGATAGACAATCTTCAATGATGAGGAAACGGTCTATCAGGGAAAGGGTTGGGGGGATCTGTGATCAGATCATGTAAAGCGACCATTTGACATGGGGATATCAATGAGCTTGCTTTGTTCAATGGAGTTGAAATGTGAAAAAATACGAGGGGGTCTTTGGTTGTTGTAGTTGTCTTTAGACCATCGAATACGGTTGAAATCACAAACCACAATCCAACTTCCTGTGCATAAATGTGAGAGATCAAATAATTCCCGTAGGAAAGATTCTTTTTGCTCCTCTAATTGAGAACCATAGGCTCTTGTAATCCATAAACTGTAGCCATCAAAAAAAGAACAGAGTATGGTAAGAGAGAATGCACCTTCAGTGATGTTAGAGATGGATAATGTGGGGTCGTTCCAAAGGAGGAGGATGCCACCAGAGGCGCCAATCGCATCAAGGGTCGACCAGCCAATGAATTTGGAGCTCCATAAAGATTTGATGAAGACTCTGTCTACCTTAGGTACCTTGGTCTCTTGGAGAATAACCAATGTAGGGTTGTATTTAGAGATGAGGCTTTGATGAGGGCCCTTTTTTTCCATGACCCCAAGCCACACACGTTCCATGATAATACTATCATTCAATAGTTTGCGGCCCAATTCTATCGTAGGAGATAGATGATTGAAGATTCTGAAGCTCTCGAAGGCCTTTACTCTGTTTGAGGGAGGGTTGGGTTTCGCGAGAGCTATGAGATGGGGAGGAGATGAGGTCTTCTATTACAGGTTCAGAGGGTAAGGAGATGAGGGAGGTGGCAAATTTGTTGCCAGCGATAAGGAGGGGTTTATTTGGTAGGTCTAGGGGTTTTTTTGTTTGGATGGAAAGTCAATGGGGATGGGTCAAGCAAGGGTGTGATTGGTTGTGGTGTGGGGGGATGAGTTGATTGGGGCGACTGATTGGTGATAGGTGGAAAGGTGTTGATTTGATTGGTTAGTGTAGGGAGGATGCCAAGCTAAGAGACGTTAGAAAAGGAAAAAGAGGGCCCACCAGTCACTTGGCAGCTGTTCTGAGCAAAGGATGTGACTAATGGCTGGAAAGTTGGGGATAGAGCATCCTTTTCTATAATTTTTTCTTTTCCTTTATACTTGTCTTGGTTTTTGGTCCTATTAGGAATAGGCTTGATGATGGTTTATTCCTCACGCGTCGTTGTCCTTTGTTGAGGACCATGGATGCTGGCAATATACCCAGCAATTGGTTGGAGTTGAAAAGTAGGTCTATCCAAACAAGATTTTCAGGAGAAGATGGGGTTGGTATGTGGATACAAGCGAGAATGAAACCTGTGGAGCTTCCTTTGACTTTAATAGATGCAGCCATGAAATCCATTCTATATAGGGTTTTTTTGCAACCTCTATAAATCCGCCGCACGCATCACCAATGAGTTTGAATGCGTCCATGCTCCATTCATCTGGAGGAAGTCCTCTTATGGATATCCAGCTCCATAGGAGATCAATACCAGGTCATTATTGTAAGCTTATGGATACCAAGGTTTGTAAAGGATCGAGAATTTGTCAACCTTTTAGCATCCTTTGTAATTGTTGAGGATCTTAGCTTGTTCTTCACTTTTGCATGACATGATAGCCTTGTTTGGGTGAAAGGGATTCAAGGAGCAAAAGGCTGTTACATGGGCTTGTAGGGATCTTAGGAGTTTCTTTCGTTGGACAATAATAATGGGTTTGGATTTAAAAGGCAGGAGATCAGTTGTTGGTTCATTTATGAAGGGAGTTGGTTGGGGTGGTTGAGCTTCATTAAAAAATGATGAAGGCTTTTTCCTGGCGGTTACCTCTTTATAAGAGGGTTTGGTGGGTGGGTTTGGAAGAGCAGAGTCTGATTGGTATACGATGGAGAAGGTGATGAATTCCTTCCATCCCTTGCGTTGGTCACCGATGGGTATAAGAAGTTCAATTTGGCCTTCATTGCCATCAAGTTTGACCAACTCAGCTATGTGACCCTTTTTGTTCGAAAGTTTTTCAACCCAGAAAACATGATCCTCTTCTCTGTTTTCCTTGAAGAACTTTTGGTTGAGTGGATGATCCAGCAGCAGTTTGAAGGATACAATGACCGATCAAAGAGTCTTCCATTTGAGGCTAATGGAGAAAGCTTTGTCTCGGGAGGTTTCAGTGATTTTACCTTTGTTTCCTTGTGATTTGGGGTCAATAAAAATCAAGAATTGTCTTCTTTCTATGGTCGTCGTTTTGTTTGGGTTTTGTTCTTCCATGGTTTGGGGTTTTGATATCATGTGCGACTGCGGTCATGTTGTCGGTGGGTAGCAGGAGGGTTGCTGGTGGTGGTGTTGGGCAAGATGGGCGAGGGGCGAGGAGTGAGACGGGAGGATTTCTTGGTTTCCACAAGATGGTGGTCAATAATAATAGAGATTGTTATCCTCTTTCCCTCAGTAGTTTGGTGTGGGAAACGTAGATGTCCAAAGAAGGCCAAATTGCACCTGGTTTGTGATCCATGGTGGCAATAAGAATAACACTTCTAGTGCTGATAAGAAGCATTTCCTTCCACTGTCCCCTTGCTTAGCAGTATGGGTAGGGGATGTAGGACTATTATGGAGTCAACATGGTTCTTTCCTTCCAGGTCAAGGATCTTAACTTTCAATTGATGGGAGGAGACTCCTTCAAAGTGAAGGGTAAGGAACTTTTCTATAATATGGCAAAAGCAAAAGTAATTCTTAGGAAATTGGTTAGAGAGAAATAGAAGCAGTTTTGCTGCAATGGACATCAAATCATTTTGTCAATGTTTCTTGTTTTGTTGCATCCTTGCCAGGAGCTTTATATAGAAATTTTCTAACTACACACCCAGTGTTTTAAAAAGCCTCGTGAGGGGCACACCGAAGCCTGAGGCCCAATCTTTGCGCCTCGCTTCAAAAAAGCAAGGCTCAGGTAATAAATCCCACTTGAGGCGTGTGCCTCAGCACTTGGGGTGTGCACCTGAACACCTCCCATTATTTATTGTACTTTAGAGCACCTCGGGCTTTTAAAAACACTGCACAAACCATCCTTCATCATGGTCAATTAGAAAGCTTTCTTACAGATTATAACTCAATTTGGCTGGATTTGACTGGATCAATTACCTTCCCATCCCTATTACATCTTTCGATAATTGATGAGTTAAGTATAGAGACTTGATTAAAAGTAAATGTCTGAAGCAAATTATACCAAAAAGAAGAAAAAAAAAACTAGAAGTATGATCAACGATAGGAGACATTCGAGCTAAAAAGGAAAATTTTACAAATTTCTAGAAACCATCACATCTGAAGTACACAGCACTTTCTATTCTCTAACTGACAAAAAAATAGCTCATCAACAATATCCTATGCGATGCAAATAAACAATTTAAGTTATGTCATAAGAATCTATATCGTTAGTTTAATATCAAATAAATGAAGTAAAAAGTAGTGAGAAGACTAAACATTACACACAAAAGTAAATCCCAGATGACGCCGTCGACTCCAATGGATAATAAAGAAAGGTCCAAGGAAATAAAGGGAGAATCAAAGTTTACAAAGAACAACTAAAGCACAAGGTTCGACACCAAATTCAATTCGCTAATGGAAAATACGGATTGAAAACACACCTAGCTTTATTTTCTTTTTGAACTTTTCTAATCTCTTGATCCTGCTGTATTCCCTGCAACAGAAGTTCTTAATATAAATCGTTACTTCCTCAAAAAATAGCTGGAGAAATTCAGGTCAAGTTCAGGCAAGTGGCAAGAGGGAACGTGTAAAAAGATGAAAACAGCCAACCTGCTCGGCAGTGAACTCCTCGGGGGCGTCCGAATCGGTATCTTCTCTGTCCGACATCTGATTCCAACTCTCTTTTTAGGGTTTTTTGAAGTTTTACGGTCCAGGACTTGAAGAAACGCCAGACGGAGGTAGTTTTGCGCTTTTTAGCTGCTCGAAATCGAATGTCCCGGGTGTGAAGCAAATTGCAGAATATTTATTTTAATGGGCTAGAGTAATTGGGCCTTATGGATCGACATGCGCCCATAGGCCGTAACTCATGTTATAAAAATAAAACAAGACTACCAGCAAAATAGTTTAGTATATTTGTAAATATATCAGCAACTTTGAAGTTTTACAAATATAGCAAATTTTTTAAATCATATTTTCAAAATTTTAATATTCCAATTTTACCCTTCTTTTAAGTATATCATTGATATACATAATATCAGGTAAATCGTTGATATACTTAATACAGAGTA
>JAOANK020000013.1:1269581-1284333 GCA_026257165.2 Telfairia occidentalis
TTTTTCATCTATTTTTTTACTTTCTCAATCTAACTTCTAATGTTATTTATGTTTTGTATTTATTGTTTTATTCATATATTCATATTTTGTTAGTTTTTTTAATTATTGAAGTAGACAAGAAATTATGATTAATGAAATGTCATTAATGTTGCTATATTATTTAATTTATCTTTGAACTTTAAAATATTTATTTCTTGAATTTAGTTTCTTTTAATTTATTAAGTATCATTTATTCTCCAAGTAAATTTAATTATTGAATTTTGTTTCCTTGTGTAATTGATCTGTCATTATCATATCAATTATATTAATATCGGTCTAAAACCTCTAAGAGCAACATCTTTCTTTTAAAATTATCAATATCAATCATGTAGTTGTACAATACAATTTTTTTTATCAATAAAAGATTTACGTTCATATTTATTTTTTATATTCAATAGTATTTATTATTATATTAATGCTTACATTTGGCTCAATTATTAATATATGTGCTCAAAGTAGTGATTTATAACTTAAATAAGCTTGTTGCAAAGTTTCACAAAAAAAATCACCATATTTTTATAAATTTCCATGATATCCGTAATTTTTTCCGAAATATCCATCGATATTTAAATATCCGTCGATATATCCGTAAATTCGAGTTACCGATATCGATATCAGTATCGATATTTTACTCATTAGATTTATCATAGCTGCGCGTTTCCGCCCAAAAAGGATTTTGAAGCTCGAAGTGCGGAACCTTCTGCTGCTGAAACCTCCATCTTCTCTAAGCTCGCAAAATATAGCCATGGCCGACGAGGGTCCACCATCGGAGGTCTCGGTGACGGTGGAGAAACCAAAACTGGACGAAAGCCTGAACGCCAGTGAGGTCACCACTGAGTCCAATGCTCAGGGAGGCGTCGAGCCGTCTTGCGATTGTTCAAATGAGAAGAAGGTCGTTACTGAAGCCACTTCTCAGACCTCTGATGGAAGCGGTGAGAAATCGTTGGAGTTGGCGGAGGAGTTGCTGGAGAAGGGATCCAAGGCCATGAAGGATAATGATTTCAATGAGGCTGTCGATTGCTTCAGCCGTGCCCTTGAGATTAGGTTAGGGTTTTGTTATTTTTCACTGTCTCTTTAATATATTTTTTGATTATGAATTAAATTCTGGAACGCAGATGAAAGTTGAGCTTCTGGTATATATAAATGAGTGTTTTATTTATAGTCTATATAATAGGATACCTGGTGGTTAATATTAACATGTTTCTTTTGCGATGTGAAAAGTATATTTTAAGTCACAGCATTTGGATACTTTGAATTTTGGTCTGTGTCATAACCATCTTGAATCCTTTGAATCTTTTTTTCTATTAATAATCTTAAAAATACTTCACTTCAGAGCTGCACATTATGGTGAACTGGCTCCAGAATGTGTCAAATTGTACTACAAATATGGATGTGCTTTATTGTATAAAGCCCAGGAGGAGGCAGATCCACTTGGAGCTGTCCCAAAGAAAGAAAGTGAATCCCATCAAGAGTCTGACAATTATGAATCTGTGAAGAATCCTGTAAATGGTGAATCTTCAAAAGCTTCTGTTTCAAGTAATGCGGAACTGGTGGATGGAGTAACAGATGATGGTTGGTACCTTCCTCCTGATGTCTGATTTATCTAGTTCCTAACTTACATTTTCTTTTTTTCCCTTGCCTTGGACATTTTTCTGTAGTAGCTAACGCTAATTTATATTTTTTGAAACTGCAACTTTTTCATCTTTTTAAGAAAAGTTGGTTTTCCATATAAATAGAGTATTTGAAATTGAAAATTGAAACGTGCAAACCTTTTGTTTTAGTTTTGGATATTGCTTAATATTGAAATCAAAATAAAACATGGCATGTTGCAGCGTAATGATTTCCCCTCTGGTGTTTGACTTACTTGAAGAGGATTCCACCTCAGAGAATATTTTATTCTTGAGTATTGAGTAACAACAACATGTTTCTGGTTCTGGTTTTATTTTATCTTGGTTGCATTTGATGCATTTCAATGGTAATCTGTGCGATTAATTTATTAATGCTGCATAATCTTATATCAGAATTTATGAGATAATGAGTATGAATAAAACACTGTTAGTTTTCTAGTATCTAGGTTTCATTGAAGTACTTCAATTGAAGTAAAGAGATTAATTGATTCTTTATAATATGTATTTTCACATCCTTTCGATGTATTGCTGTATTTCTATTCTGAAATGCTACAAGCTCTATATCCATTTTTTACAGATATTAGGATGTGATGATTTGCTCTGTTTCTTTCTTGTGAACAGAAAAATTTTTCTATATTACCAAGTTAGAAGTTATATACTAATAGATCATTAATGTCTATCATCAATCCCTATTAAAAACACTGACCTACGTGTTTGGTAGTCTCCCAGCTCACGTTGGGTGGATGGGTGTTTTGCCTTCTGTGGAGGACCTTTGACTTGAATCTTGATGACTGACGTACTTTTGTGTGGTGACTTAGCACAATGAACACTCCGATATCTTTCTTTATGTCTTGCATATAAGGGCCTTTATAGAAGCGTTATCTACCTCTTTAGCTTTTTTCCCTCCTCTAACTTTGATGTCAGATGATGGTATCTCTATTGTTTCTTTTTCTCCTCTCTCAGATGTGTTCACAGCAACATTATATAAATTTTTATGGTCTGTAATTTTTTAATATCTGAAAAGAATTACTTTTTATGTATATAATGCACCTCACCTCATCGAGGCTTGCCTATTTCTTTGCAGGTCGAGTCTCGGCTCCAAGCTTCTCTCTTCTTTTTGTTTTTGTTTTTTTTTCCTATCATTCTGTTGATGAACTTTATGCTTTAGAAAACGCTGATCACCCTTATACATTGTTTCAGATTTAGATGAATTATAAAGATTGGGTGAAGCTTAAAGAAAAAATCAGAAGTTTTGTTGGTTTAGTGACAAATGGGGATATTAACTAGAGTCTTTATAATATTTTTTTTATATCGAATGAAATTACAAAAAAAAAAAGGAAAAGAAAAGAAAAGAGAAAAACCCTATTTCAAGGGAACTATGAAAGAGGAAAGCAAGGATTCATAGCTATAACTATGAAAGAGGGGGAGCATTAACACCAAAAAGTAACCAAGAAAACATCAACATAAATGATGATCATTAGTGAGCTCCTTATCTTGAAATTTTCTGCAGTTTCTTTTTAACCATGTAGCCCAGAAAAATGCAATCACAAAGTGCCTCCACATAACTTTCTTAGCTTTCTTGAAAGGGTGCCCCACCAAAGAGTATAAGAGGAAGGAAGAGGAGTCCATCGGTAGGGCTGTTTTTCAGCCAAAGGAGGAGAGAATTCTGTTCCAAAAGAATTGGGGGGCTATGTCTAACAAATTCTGGATGTCTCAGTGCTATAATTTTGGATGTATACCCACTGCCATACTTGTTAATTTTCTCCTTCTCATCTATTAATCTATTTGTTTTTATTAAAAATCTTGAGTTGGTTTTTTCATCATCTTGATGACTTATAATTCCATACACTGACTACTAACTCCCAACTCCTAAGGAATCACTCAAATCAATTTTTGGTTATTCAATACAAGGCATATGGCGTGAGATACTTGCTAATTTACTGATATCCATTTGGACATTTAACCTTAACTACCTCCTGTGGTTAAGTACTTTTTGAGAAATGAAGTCTTGGTATTATATCGCCCCCCTATATTTGCAACAAAACATGAGTTTGATTGTACTTAACTTCTGAATTTTAATAATTCTCTTATCCATGTATTCAAGCACTTTGAGTATAGTAATTTTCTTGATTTGAACTTGTAGTTCACTGCATTATGTACACACTATTTGAATGAATTTACTCTTTATTATTTACATTTGATGATACCTACTGATACATCAAAAAGAACTACTGATACATGAAACAGAAATTGCATCTTAATTTCCTTTATCAGAGTTGTGTTAACGCATAACATACATGAAATCTCAACTTCTATCATATATCGATTTACGTGCATCGACTATGAATCACTTAAATTATGAACAATAACTACGATAATAGAGTTGGTTTTCCAATGTGAGAAATGGAGGGCATGCATAGATACACTTCCATTTTGAATGATGGATTATCCATGCCTGAACATTTTTAAGAACCTAAATGATACTGTTGAATATTAATATTGTTCCACTTGATTATGGCGATATTATTTTATTGTTGGTTTTCATTTTAAGATTCTCTTGAGAAGGTTTTTGACCTTCCATTGTCCTTGTTTCTTCTTTGAGACAGTTTCCAGTAAGAAGGATCAAGATGAAGAAGAAGCCGATGATAGTGATGCTGAGGACTTAGCAGAAGCAGACGAAGATGAATCTGATCTGGATTTAGCATGGAAAATGCTTGATGTCGCCAGAGCAATTGTTGAGAAAGACTCAGGTGACACAATGGAGAAAGTGGACATATTGTCAGCCTTGGCAGAAGTTGCACTCGAAAGAGGTACACTTGCATTTTATTTGCTCTGGTTTGTTATTAAGTGGTTTGTGTTTTCTAATTTTCTTTTCTTCAAGCCCCCTTTCTCTCTCTCTCTTCCACCAGTTAGAGATTTATCCTTCAATTTTAAAATTGTTTTTTTTTCTCCTGCTTCATGTAGAGGACATTGAAACTTCCCTCAGTGACTACCAGAAAGCATTATCAATTCTAGAAAGACTTGTTGAACCTGACAACCGACAGCTTGCAGAACTGTATCCCTCTTTCTGATTCTAAAGCTCATATAAGTTTTTCAATAGAATTGAATATATACATAAAACTCTGACTTGCAAATATTTTAACGGAGGTTTCAAACAATGACGTTTTTTTGAGGCAGCTGACCAAAAGTTTTGTTTATAATAGTCTGTGAATCGGTATTGATATTTGGATCATGTCACTTCCCTTCACGTGAGGAAACTGTCTTTTGCAACCTTAAACTGGAAATTTCAGAAACTTCCGTGTCTGCTTGTGTTTGGAGTTTGGTTCCCAGCCGCAGGAAGCCATTCTATTTTGTGAGAAGGCAATATCAATTTGCAAGTCACGCGTGCTGCGGCTTACTGATGAAGTAAAGAGTTTTGTCATACCGACGACAGCTTCTTCTACTTCTGGGTCAGAACCGGCCATCCCACTGTCCTCCAGTGGCTCCCAGATTGACAACGACAATGCCGCAACAGAGAAACAGTCTGAGATTGAAACTCTGTCAGGGCTTTTGGTTGAGCTAGAAAAGAAGGTCAGTTTAGATTAGAACGTCTGCAAGTAATTGAGATGGAGAGATGGGAAATTCTAATCAATGTTGTGTTTGCAGCTTGAAGATCTGCAACAACTGGCCTCAAACCCAAAGTCAATTCTCTCAGAGATTCTTGGGATAGGATCGGCTAGGGCGAATGTTGATGAAAAGAGGATACCTCCACTTCCTGTGGCGTTGAACTCTTCACAGATGGGTTCTGCTAACAGCAATGGAGGATTTGACTCTCCAACTGTCTCAACTGCCCACACGAACGGCGTGGCTGGAGTAACGCACCTTGGCATTGTCGGAAGGGGAGTTAAACGAGTATCAACAAATTCTGAGTCAGCTGACTCAAATCCGATGAAGAGACCAGCAATAGAGACATCTCAAGATAAAGGTGATGGCAATTCCGCCTGAAGGTTCTTGAATTCACTTTGAAATATTAGATTTCCCAAAAGTGCATAGCAGTAAAGCTAGTTTAGTAGGTGAAAAAGAAAAAGAAAAAAAGATCTTCCTGCCTGTGGCTGTTATCCTTTTCATGTATGTTTGCACTATGTTAGACAACAATTTCACCATATATGATATTTTTCAGACTTCTGAAATCTAAGATTTAGTAACCAGCCAGCAGTTTTACGTAATACTTCTAGGTTTTACAGTCAGTCACTTAAGTCATTGGGACAATTCATGATCATTGAAATGAACCCTACAATTAATTTAGGGAGAAAATAAACTTTTACCAATGAACTTGCAAGTTGTACCAATTTTCATCATAGATTTTCAATTTCATCTAATTGAAACCTAAATTAAATGTGTTGCAATGTCTATTCATGTTTAACTCTCGCTAATTCGCTCACTAATTTTATCAAAAAGTAAAGTGTAATTTTGACAAAAAATAATAGTCTTATTTCTCATCGGTAAAAGTAGGTCACTTATATGAGAGTAAAACCTATTGTGTAAAAGGAAATAAATATGACAACCACTATTTTACCATAAACAAATAATTACAAATAAAGGAATTATTACAAGAATATTTACAAATAATGTTTCCTAAATCAACACTCCCCCTCAAGTTGGTTTGAAGATGTCTTCCATTGCCAGCTTGTCAATTAACTTATCAAACTGCACTTTTGGAAGCCCTTTAGTCAACACATTAGCAATTTGCTCCATAGTTTGGAAGGTAAGGAATACATATGATTCCAACATTCATCTTTTCTTTTATGAAGTGTTTGTTGACCTCAATGTGTTTCGTCCTATCATGCAATACTGAATTGTGAGCTAGAAACGACAGCTTTGTTATCACAGTACAACTGTGTAGGTGTTTTATGGGAAAATTTCAACTCTTCAAGAAGTTGTTTGATCCATATACCCACACAAATACCATGGGCTAGAGCCCTAAACTCTGTTTCAGCACTACTTCTTGCTACAACATTCTGGTTTTTTGCTTTTCCAAGTAACTAAATTACCTCCAACAAAGGAACAAGACCCAGATATAGATCGTCTATCTACATTACTACCTACCCAATCGGCATCAGTATAAAACTTCAATCTGTAGATGACCATGTTTTCTAAACAATATACCTTTTCTTGGAGTTCCTTTTAAATATCTCAACATCCTGTAAACAGCTTCGAAGTGAGTTAAATTAGGAGAATGCATAAATTGACTTACCGTGCTTGCTGCAAAGGCAATGTCTGGACGTGTGTGAGATAAGTAAATAAGTCAACCAACAAGTCTTTGATATTCCTCCTTATCTTTAATTTCATTTTCGCTGGCAGTTTGTAATTTCAAATTTGGTTCAATAGGAGTTTCAGCTACTCTGCAACCAAGTAAACATGTCTCTTCAAGTAGGTCAACACTATATTTTCTTTGATTAACTTTAATCCCCTTCTTTGATCTAGCGAATTCCATTCCTAGGAAATATTATTTCAAAGTTTCCAAATCTTTAATTTGGAATTCTCCAGCAAGCATTTTCTTCACAGTAGTTAATTCATCTTCATCATTACCTGTGAAAATAATATCATAAACATAAACAATTAAAACAACAGTTTTGTCATTTTTACTATGTTTATAGAATGTGGTGTGATCTGCCTGAATTTGAAGATAACCATAGTTTGTGACTGCTTTCTCAAAATGTTCAAACCAGATGGCAGATTCATAAATACCTTTTCTTTAAGGTCTCTATTGAGGAATCCATTTTTAACATTGAGTTGGTAGAGATGTCAATCTAAATTGACTGCAACATAAAAAAGAACTCTAATAGAGTTAATTTTAGTGACAGGGACAAACGTTTCTACATAATGAATCCCATAAGTCTGAGTAAACCTTTTTGCAACGAATTTGGCTTTATATCTTTTAATATTCCCATATGCATTACACTTTATTGTGAAAACTCATTTGCATTCTAAAGTTTTCTTATCCCTTGATAGATCTACAATGTCTGATGTATGATTTTGTTTAACAAGATTCATCTCTTCCATAACTGCTAATTTCTACTTACAGTCATTTAGGGCCTCCTGTATATTCCTTGCGATGAGTAGATTATTTATCCTAGAAGTAAAGGCTCTATGACTTTCTGATAATCGTTGGTATGACAGATAATTAGCAATAGGATATTTAGTGCAACTTCAAACACCTTTCCTAAATGCTATAGGAACATCAAGATCAAATACATTAGGTGAGATGTTTTGAATAGGCGATGGATAGGGATTAAGGATTGGTTATCAGAATTTTCAATGTCAATCCTTGGAGTGGATTGATTTGATGACCCATCAACTCCCTAATATTCGTTCCTCTGATTAAATCTTCTTCTAGTGTAAACCTGAAATTCAAGATATTGATTAGTACAATCATTTTCTAGTGTTTCTCCCCTTCAATGAGAATTTTTTACAGTTGATATCGATGAACTAGAAAAATTAGGATAAATGATATTAGGAAGTGAAAGAGAAGTGTCCCAAAAATTATCTTCCAAGTTAGAGTTCTCCCCCTTAAGAGAATTGGAGTAAAAAAAGGTTGGTTTTCCAAAAACGTGTAGGAAAATCACTCGGATCCGATTTGGAATCCAACACAGCGGAAGCAGGCGCATTGATTAGAAAACGTGAATCGCAATGACGACGTTGATTAAAAGGAATTTTTACAAAAAAAATAGTTTTCGAAAAGCTTCCCATAAAGAAAATGTTGGAAGGACTCCACATGATCTTCCGAACTATTATCGATCTACTACGAACTAGTGTGTGGGCACCTTTTGAGAGAACTCAAAAGAAACTAATTTTCTTCTGACTCTTAGTGAGGAGAGGGAGGAGTAGGAGGCAAAATGACTTGCTTAAAAGTTTTCTTATATAGGGCCAAAACCCTAAGGGCTTTTAATTTAATTATGAAAATTAAAAACTTTTGTTTTAATTTTCGTAATTAATTGTTCATCTCCCATCTCATGGGTTTGAGTTCATGGACTCTTCCATGAACCCTAACATTGAGTCATATTTCATTGGACTTCCAAAACCCATGGGCTCCTTTCCTTTGTAATTGGGTATAAAGTTGGTCCAACTATCCAATTGGACTTCCAAAGTCCAATTAGCCAAATTTCTAATTAATTAATTACAAATATAATTTATTATTAATAGTCAAATTAATTAATTACACTTTATAATTAATAATAAATCTAATTCATTATTAATATAAATTAAATTATCCAATTTATAATGAATTAATAATAAATCTAATTTATTATTAATATCCAAATTAAATAATTTAATTAAAAATTAAATAATTTTTATTATTTAATTTTCTCTCAATCAATTGTTCATTGCAGAGGTAACGAGAGCTAGCAGGGGGACCTTATGGACCTAAGATCAGTTTGTCAAACTCTTGAACTAACCAATCCCACCATTAACCCAAGGTAACTCCACTATATTTCTGAGATTGCACTCTCACACGGTAGATGAGTTATGTCCACGAATATAACTATAAAAGTTCATTTGATCATTCATAAAGTGACTCGTGGTTCTAGTTGGATGAAATTACCGTTTTGCCCCCAATCCCACCTTTTACTCCTTAATACCAATGGTTCTCTAATGGATAGCCTTCCATGAATCTCATCATAGAAAAATCCTTCTTGGGGTATCAAGAAGGCAGGTACCCTGTTATCCAAGTCCCGAACCAGCACATTAAGGGAATCACTTATATATACACTCAATATGGAGAAGTGCACACTTTGCACTTTCCACTATTGAGTGCTTTGAATTTCATCTTTGTATAGGAATGTTCCTAGCTCCCCAATTGAATGCATTCTCAAGACACTAGGCTTATTGAGCGAATATATAAGTCACTCTCACCACACTGCTCAAAGAACACATCCGCATAGGCTGAAGTTCATAACACACTCAGGATTTAGATCAAATAACTTATGATCATCCTAGTGATGTGTTTGCATTTTCTTTCAACGGTCTTACAAGAAATATGCAGAACACATGGTGGTCTAGTCTTATGCAATCCAATTGCATACGATACCTCCACTCACATGTCACCACATGAACGATGTTGATAAGAACATTTGAAATAGTTACAAAGTGAAACGTATCAACAATATACTAGAATAAGGTCTCCAACGCTATCCATATACTGTAGACCATTTTAGGCCATTACTCTTAAACATGATCCTCTCGTATGTCTAATACATACCTAGTTTAAGAACACATCCGGTGGCTAAGGGGCGATTAGACATTGAATGTCGCTAATTTTGATAAGATGCACAAATATTATTTAAGTCTATCTTATTTACATCAATATAGTTTACATGATGTCACGAGCTTACAACATAAATCCTAACAATCTCCCACTTGCACTAAAGCGAGTGAGATTGTACCTAGGGAATCCCACACCCTTACAAAATGAAACATCCATACTCACATAAGTTTTTTTCGTTTGGGGATCAAGACATTTATAACCCTTTTGTGTGAATGCATAACCTAAGAAAATGCATTTAACAGCCTTGGGCTCTAGTTTGGAGCGAAAAACATTAGGAATGTAAACATAAGCAGTGCAACCAAAAACTTTGATCGATAAATCAAAGTAAATACAGACGGTAGGAAATGTAATTTTTAGAAAATCCAGGGGAGTTTAAAAATTTAAAACCTTAGAAGGCATCTGATTAATGAGAGGTAAGCTACTGTAAGAACAACTTCCCCACACAAATATTAGGGAACATGCATTGAAAATATAATGGCATGAGAGATTTCAAGAAAATGTCGACATAAGAAGTAAATGTCTTTTTTTCCTTTCAACAATACCATTTTGTTTGGAAGTATCCCGACATGTAGATTGATGACAAATGTCGTTATCTTTCAAAAAATTTCCCAAGTATTCATTGAAGTATTTTGTCCCATTATCAGAGTGTAAGATGCCTATTTTGGTTTGAAATTGAGTATCAATCATATCGTAAAATTGTATAAAAAGATCTTTTACCTCATATATTTTATTCAACAAATAAACTAAAGATAAACATGTGTGATCATCAATGAAAGTGACAAACCAACGTTTTCCACTAGGAGTTAAAATTTTAGAGGGTCTCCAAACATCACTATGAATTAAATAAAAAGGTTTGGAGGCCGTATAAGACATTGGGCAAAATAAAGTAGAGTGATGATGTTTTACCAAATGCAACTTTCACACTGAAAAATTGAACAATCAACGCCTTTAAACAAGGTTGGAAACAAATATTTCAAGTAAAAAAAACTGGAATGTCCTAGTCTAAGATGCCAAAGCATTATTTTCCCATGAACAAAAAGAGAACTAACATTATTAAAGCCTTGAACTTTTGTATTACTAATGGGAGATTCATCAAACTAGTAGAGACCATCGAGAATCCTAGCACATCTAATCGTCCTCCCTGAATCCTGATCCTAAAAGACATAATGAGTTTCAGAAAAAAAAAATAAAATACGACAGTTAGAATCTCAAGATAGTTTGCTAATAGACAAAAGATTACAGGCTAATTTACAAACATGAAGTATATATTGTAAAGTATGATATCCGTTAATTAAATAGTTCCTTTTCCTGCAATAGAAGAGAAACTACGATCGACAATTCGAATTTTCTCATTGCAATAGGTAGGAGTATAAGACTGAAACAATTGAGATGAGCTAGTCATATGATCAGAGGCTCCAGAATCGATAATCCATGGAGATGAGTTAAGACATGAAAGAGCATGAGGATAATTACTTGACGGTGCCAAAGAAACACTAAGATTACTAGATGATGAACTAGTCTTTAGCAGCTTTAGGATTTGATCAACTTGCTCTTTATTGAACTAGTGAGAATCAACTGTACTTGCATTGGACGACCACTGATTTTCATTACCATTACCACTCTTTTAGCCAGTTTTATTACTCTTCCAATTAGCTGGTTTCCCGTTTAATTTCCAACAAGTTTCACGATTGTGACGAGGCTTATTACAATGGTCACACCAGACACGAGGTTTCTCACTATTCTTACCTAGATAATTAGAGACTTTATGAGCGCTTGCTTCAATTACAAAACCTAAATCGTTTGCAATGGTACCAATACTCTTCTTACAAGCATAACATTACGACGACTCACTTTCTGTCAAACTTCAGAAAAAACTTCACCAAGAGATGGAAGTGGATTCCTTCCAATTATTATGCTTCTGACCTCATCAAACTCAAAATTAAGGCCAGCAAGGAATTTGTAAATTTGACCATCCTTGACAGTTTTCTGATGGTACTACAAGTCTTTTATAGACTGCCATTCATAAGTGTCAAAGAGATCTAAATCTTGCCAAATCCTCTCTAGTGAGTGAAAATATTTAGTAACCAAATTAGGAGCTTGTTGAATCTCTCCCAATTTAAGAGTTAATTCAAAAACTTGTGACTGATTTTCCAGATCAGAACACATTTTATTGACATTATCCCATAACTCTTTGGTAGTGGAGTAACATATATAGTTGGCACTAATCTCCTCATCCATAGAGTTGACTAATAAGGTCATGATCATAGAGTTTTCAAAATTCCAAGTAGTAAATAATGGGTTATCTATAGTAAATGCTTGTTTTTCTCCCGTGAGGTAGCCAATCTTTCCTTTTCCACGAATGAACATTCGAACACTTCGAGAATTCGAGATCAACAAAGAAAATTATCTCCATTAAGCCTAATAGTGGTAATTTGAACAGCATGACTACTAGAATTAAAGTGGATGTCAAAAACCTTATTCCTTGAATCAGTCATCGTTACCTAAGTGACAGATAAGAGAAATAACGAATAAAAGAAAAAAAAAACACCCACATAAGAATGGCAGAAATACACAAATCTCCAAGGCCAAAAATTAACTTCCAAAATCAAATAGACCAAGATCAAGATCCACGAATGGTAAACAGTAAACAGACTAAGATCTGTGCACGTGAACAGACCTGTGAGTACTGACCCACACGATCAGACGACTTGCGAATGGTGATGTTCGTATGCGAACAAACCTGTGCGACCTGCGACCGACGAATAGATTACCTGCGAATCATGTGTTCGTATGCGACCTATGGCCTACAGAATGTGCGGCGAACGGAACATGCAGTGTTGGTAATGGCCGACGGAGACACACTAGAAGCAAACCGTTGGAACAATGTTACCCACGAACGTGAAGGCCTTTGAATGAGGGTTCATGAAAACAAAAAAAGAAACGATGTGGGAAACAACAGCGGTGAGAGTGGCGACGAGGATAGCGACTGAAGGTTAGGGTTAGGATTTTATTTTCTGCTTTGATACCATTTAATTTTGAGAGAAAATAATAATGTCTTATTTCTCATAGGTAAAATTAGGTCACTTATATGAAAGTGAAACCTATTACATAAAAGAAAATAAATATGCAGCCGCTATTTTACCATAAACAAATAATTACAGATAAAGGAATTATTATAAGAATATTTACAAATAATATTTTCTAAAGCAATAGTAAGAATCCCCCCAAGCTTATCAATTTTAACAAAAATCAAGTCTTGCACAAAATTAAGTTTGATTGATGTCTAAGATAGTTGATCGAGTAAATCTTGGTTATATAATATATTTGTCTTTTTATAGGGAACGTGCTCAAGATGAAAATGAATGGGAACATAAAGATGAGGACAACCTAAACCAAGTGGTTGAGAAAGCCCCCTCAAGAAAAAAAATTAGCATAAAAAGGCCCACCAATTTGTAATAAGGGTAATTATAATGGGTAGCAAAATACTTTAGTATATTTGCAAATATAACAACAACCTTTAAATTTTACAAATATAGCAAATTTTTAAAATCATACTTTTTAAAATTTTTTTATTTCAATTTTCCCTTCTTTTTAAGTATATTATTCTTAATAATATTAAGTATATAAGTACTAATATAGCTGATACGAAGTATATCACTGATATACTACTGATAGAGATATCCTAGATATACTAATGATATACTTCGTCATATTAGGTATATCAATTCGTTGATCGCACCACGACGTAACCGCAAGTGTACGGGTTAAATTGTAATATAAAACAGCCTAAGAGACCGAGTATCGTCATCTGAGAATCGAGTTATTAAATCTATTTTGTATCAAGATATTGATTGTCAAGTTTTATTTAGGGAAACGAACTGGCATGCAATGGTTCTAAGGTAACAAACAACTAAAGTGAGAACTCTAAAAGACACGTAATAGAAGAAAATCAAGGGATAAGTAGTTTTAGGGTGTTGGTGTTGAGGTTGATGCCCTAAATCTCCTGAGTTTCGTGGTTTGTAATCTTTATACACATATTATTTACTTAATAAAATGAGGTGTTATTTTATTTTATTTGACATTAAGTGTGCATTAACCCAATCCAATAAACTAAGATCCAAGGTTATTTTATGTAATTTAAACATGTATGTCGTAGACATACAAGTGGATCTTGTTTAAGTAATAACCTCAACGGTCTATAGTATATGGATAAAGTTATCCTGGTAATACTATTGGATACGACCTACTTTGCAATTGTTAGAAGAGTTGTAAAGTGTTACAAAAAATTATGATCCTAATCATTCATGTGAAAATATGTGAGTGGGGGTATCATATACAAAGAGTTTGTATAAGACTAGACTGCAAAACGATTAGTCTTTGTGTGATTTCTGTATCACGAACACTACCAGAATGGGATTCCCATTAATCTCTAGGAAATCCGGCCTTGGAAGAGTGGTCTCCAAGATTGATAGAGGGAATTGGGAGGGAGAGTTTTCTCTAGCAGAACAATAATGAAGCCGCGACAATTCACCTTCTGTTCTCTCGATATGTGTGAGAGAGGGAGAGATGGGAGTGCATTGAGTGAAAAACTCCACACTCACCATCTTTCACGTTAATTTTATAAAATAAAATAAATTTAATTTATTTAATTAATCAACATTTAATTAATTAAAATTAATATTATTTGAATTATATTCAAATAATATTTCTCACATAACCTATAGTTTTAATATGAATCCTATTCATATTAAAACCTTATTATATAAATCTCATTAATATA